>JAODJW010000001.1:30326884-30346779 GCA_026777045.1 Hyperopisus bebe
ATGTACAGTACAAGCGTAAAAGCAAGTGTCTCAAACATTTTTGAACATGCTGACATCACTTGTGTGAGTTAAGATAGATGTATATATGGTGTAACATGTCTCTTTATGTGTGTTGATGTTTGTTTTCAGTGTAAAATCCTTTACACAAGTTTGGTGGGACATTGTTCATAATAAAAAAAAATCATGCCGAACGGCACATTATCTTAAACGTCAGCAACGTGTAACTCAGACGTGATAGCTGAATTTAGCACTTCTAAAGTTCCCAGTAGCAAACAAAAAGTTTTTTTTGTTGACCAGTGTAATCAAACCCAGTGAATACAACCCCCAGGACCCCTTTAAATGGGTGGAAACCTGAATTCCCCCCCCTTCCCCCCACATTGCTCAAGTTATGCCCTTGAGGATGAATACTTTAGATTCTCAGTAGTTTCATTCATTACGATTTATTTAGAGCACTTGGATATTACAGCATGGTTTCTGATGCCACTTCAGGCATGGAGCCGGACTAATTTTCAGCCCAGGAGCTTTATGCCCAAAGCCAGGCCATTTTGTCTTCATTCAGGCAGATCTTTGATAAAAAATGCCACAGTTCCAGTCTTATCCTGATTAATGTATCGCTGACATTGAAGAAACAAATTAATAATAAATATTGAGCTGAGTCTGACTTTCTCAGCCCCACCTGGTATCTTTATCATCCACTGTTTGAGACACTTCCAGCGATTAGCAAGCAATTAGCTGTGGCACCTCCGCAGCTGCGCACTGCGCCCAAGCGATTAGCTGTGGCACCTCTGCAGCTGCGCACTGCGCCCAAGCGATTAGCTGTGGCACCTCCGCAGCTGCGCACTGCGCCCAAGCGATTAGCTGTGGCACCTCTGCAGCTGCGCACTGCGATCACACAGGTGAATTTTAAACTTGTGCCGGTCAGAAATAAAATATTTGACAACAGATAAGTAGTCCACCAGAAATTCTCCTGAGTCTTCTGATTGGCCACTCCAGCCCTGGTGCACATTACCAGGAGCTGGGAGGGAGCAAAAACGTGGACAATCCAGCAGGGAGCTGGTATGAAGAAAAAACTCAGACTGTCTGGGGTTCCCTGAGGACCGAGTTGGGAAACTCCGCATTAGAGCAATAATTACTTACCATGCCCTGAGTGTCTGGCAGTGAAACAATGATCTGGGCATTGTGATCCCACACCATTCTCCAGAAGTCCTTGGTGGTGCTGGGCAGTGGGTTCTGGGTAAGGATGAACTCATTGCTCTGGTTGTAGCCCTGAAACATAAGCATTACACCTCAGTGCTGTGACGTGGTATAACCTCTAGCCACTCGGGGGTTTCTGGGAAAAGTTCCTCACCATAATGTAAGAGGCATTGATGTAGTCTGAAGTCTCTCCCGTCACTGGAGACAGACACACTCTGGACCTCTCCACTGCAACACAAATTTACGACCGTCAAACTATTCTGTAGTTACGCTACTATGTATAAGCCAACTATATAGTATTTAAAACATTATTTCAAACTTAAGGAAATATCATTAAAGAACAGCAATAAATAGGTCCTCTAAGTAAATAGGCTTTTGTAGAAAGAAATTAAATAAAAATCGATACATTTATTTCTGTATAGCACATTTTCACAAAACGACATTGTTTCAAATCGCGTTACGTCATCCCAGCCCCAAGTCCCCAGACAGTAAGCCAGAGGCAGCAGTGGATTGGAAAAACTTCCTAGTAGGAAAAACTCTTGGAAGAAAGTAGACTGAAAGCCCATTCAAATGAAACTGATTGATACGGATGTCTGGATGTCTGTAGGTAAATGCTGTGTGATTAGAGAGTAACAGTGCTGATGCTCACCAGGTATGAGTGATACGTCTCTGTTCTTCTCTCTATTGCCATCCTTCAGAGCTACTGAGTAGTCGCATCCTTTAGCATCGAACTGCGTTACCAACTGCAAACACATGATATTTTACTCCAGTGTACAGATGCACACTAAGCGCTGGACACACACGGTATGGTTGTTAACTGTTGTACTGCGAATCTACTGCAATCCATGCGATCTACCATCTTTCCAAACACAGAACCAGTTACGCTTTTCTGAGGTTTATGTTCTACTGTTTTGAAAAATGTCATAAATTAATTTCTTAAAAGTGGCTTAAACAAAATCTATGTAAGACTCCCTACACTGATTATGTGCTTGTGCATATATTTTTCCCTTTCTCCTGCTTATACTTTCAGTGCTGATTAGCCTACGGACATGCATATAAGGTCTCCACAGATATTTAGGTTTTTCTCAGAACTTTACCTTGAATTGCTTGTCCAGCTGCGACTTGCTGGATGGCTTTGGGCTCAGAAGGTCACTGACGTAGCTGTGGATGTGGGAGGAGAACACCTCCGTCTCCTTGCTGAGAATGGCCTCCATCAGAACGTCATGGATGAACACGTACTGCTCCTGGAGGGAGGCAACCAAACAGCCTTAGGATCTTCTACTTTGTCTGAGTCATATTAACAGTGTCCCACGTCAAAGGGTGAATTTTCTTCCTTATATATACACTACTTGTTATTTAAACTTGGCAAAACAATAACAACTACAGAATAGAGTTTTTGGACCTTTGCCTATATATTTCAAGATAATATGTATTTTATGCACTTACTGTATGTATGTCATTGCTGCTTCACACTGAGGATCACACTGTGATCTCATAAGGATCATTTCATTCCTGCATTTGGTTCCTGTGCCTTTTATAGATTTTGGCTTATAGGTAAGTGAACTCTGGCTTACTCTCACCTCAGTCTGCACCAGGTAGTTCCTCTGTGTCCGTATGTGTTTGAGGAATCCCAGGACGTTGACGGTTCCCCGCTCCTTGATCTGCTGTAACATGCTGTCCAGGACGATGTATGTGCCTGTTCTGCCCACACCGGCACTAATAAAGCGAGACAAAACGTCCCCCTTGTTTGTGTTGATGTGATCCCTTTCCAAATGACCAAGATGGCCTTCTTAGTCTTTACCATGTAAATTCAAAATCTGTTGGCTCTTCCGGACATGTCTCGAGGTAGAATCATCAATCAAGTTTCATAGACAGTAACCATAGCAGCAAAACACCCAAATGACTTCGGAGGGAGGGGGGTGACCCCATGCTACCTGCAATGAACCACCACGGGGCCCATATCAGCAGTTCTGGCCTGAGATGACTTCCGCACAAAGCTGAGCACGGGCAGTGTGTATTCCGGAACGCCCATGTCTGGCCACTGGGTGTAGTGGTACTGCACCACAGTCCGCTCGTGACCCCGCCCCTTTAGTGAACCCTGGGGCAACAGGAGAAGTGAAATTAGAATCCACTCGACAGCTCAGGACAGATCGATGCTAGATCTTTTACTTTAACAGTAATAGGAAGAAACAGAAACATAAAATGAAATACTTTAAAAATAAATTGTAAATTGTATTTACAAGACATTTCCGACCCTTAAGGGGTTGGTGTATGGCTCAGTGTGGTAGGGGGCTGTGCCTATGTCTGGGGGGTTCCTGGTTCAAATCTCAGGGGCGGTCGAGTGATTTCTCTGTCGGGCCCTCAATTGCTCCGGGGACTGCATGACCCCACTTTCTCAGTTGCAAGTTGCTTTGATTAAAAACTCCTGCTAAACAAATAACACATAAAAATATATGTCTATGGTGACACAGACCTTCTTGACATTGAGGTTCCTCAGAGTGAATGTCCTGAGGGTGTAGTAGGCCAGGACTCTGGTGCTCTTCAAAGTCACAAGAAAATAGCCGTATTCCTCCTGGCTTTCCAGTGGCCAGTACTGGTCACACTTCCTCTGTGGAACACAGAGTCCCATTGAATTACCTGGCCACCTTCCCATTATCCCCACGGCCTCCCTTACTTCGGAAACAATGACAAGATATCAACAGATGTACTTTGGGCTAACACGTGAAAAGGCATAGCAGAGTGACAGGGTGGTAGTGCGGACAGCCTAGAGGTTATGGATTATAACTTAAAGATTAGCAGCCCAAATCCCAGTACAAATGAGTTGAACTGCTACAGTAACAACATTAGCATTAGAGTCTGTTCTACTGTACATACATCACAGAAGTTGCTCTCATTGGTGTGTCAGCTTTTTCTTTTCTTTTAATACTACTGTACATTAACTTTTGAGGCGTCTATCTATGATGTTGCAATATAGCAATAATAATAATAATAATAATAATAATAATAATAATAATAATAATAATAATAATAAGCTAATAAACACTCACCCTTCCCTTCTCCACCAAGTTGGTGATCATGACAATCACACCCACGTTCTGCTCCCAGACCATCCTCCAGAAATCCTCCGTGCTGGACTTGAGGGGACCCTGGGCGGCGATGTAGGCCCTGGGCGTGTCGAAGCCCTGTGGGGTCAAGGGTGGCCCAGTACCCTCCCTCAATGTCACAAATTCAAGGTAAAAACCACAAACTATCGACCAAAATCGGCCCGTGGCCAGGAGGAAGCTCAGAGGACAAAACATATTTTCTATTATCGTTATTATACATGGTGAAACTCCTTAGGGGCAAAAACAGAAATAACTTGTGTTTTTAAAACTTGAACTGCATCACAATCACAATGCGAGTATAAACACATACTTCCATGTAATAAAACCTTGCTATATGACTGCACAGTATGAACAGAGTGGCTGGCAACTTACGTCAACATAGTTAGCATTAATGTAGTCTCCGCCTTTGCCGTCTTTGTCAGTGCTGGCTGAGAGTCTGACTCGACTGTGGTCATCTGAAGCAACAGCGGTGAGTGACATTAGGTATTACATAAGTTATGACAGTTATAGTGAGCAATAAGTAATATGAGGGTTGTAGTGAGCAATAAGTAAGAACCCACAGGCCAAGATGTTTATGTATCGGTTTTTGTTCTTGTTTTCTGGATGAGTAGAGTGGTCCGATGTGATTCCCAGATCAACGGTGCATGACTGGATCTCCTGCAAAGATAGGATCAGTCAGTCGGCGGACCCATTAGGCCCCAGCCAAGTTTGGCCTCCGCATGGCAACGTGATTCAGGGTCGTGCGAGAACAGAGCAGGCGAGGAGACACGAGACAGACATGCACATGCGACTGACTAAAGCTATAATGGAATGGTGATAAAAAAAAGGGTGCCTTACCTGGTAAGACTCTTTCAATATCTAATGAGAGTGAGAATGCAGAGAGCACAGCAATGAACTCCAGGATGGCCACCGAACAAAAAGGCACACGGCATCTTCATGAGGAATATTAGTGCAGAAATCAAGGCAGTCATCCATGCGCTAAATAGGCCTTAGCGACGCAGCGCGTGGGCTCATGCATCCGCGCGCCACCGAGCGGGATAGCCAACGGCTACCCAGCATGCCTTTGCCTGCACTGATGCCATGCTAGCCGACATTATGGGGAACACAAGCAAGAGAGCCATCCGGAATCAGCATGAAGTGTCAGGGAATGGCTGCACCACCCACGGGCACATTTATAACTTAGCTTTCCAATTCAAAAATCAATCACAGAACCCAATGCAGCTCAGGACCCAACTAAAATCTGAGCCATTTTAAAAGGAAAATGGATTGTTCTTGGTACTCAAATAAAAATGAGCTACTTTTAAAATATGTACAGCAATCTCGGTGTGCTAGGTCCTAACGTGTCAGTAGAGGGTGAGAAATGAAACCTTGGTACCAATTTACAGTCAAAAACCAGTACTACTGCCATCTTGGTACCATGAGGACAGTGGGGAATCGGTGCAGGCCACTGACAATTCAATCCTCACCTCAAACTCTTGGGAGAATCCGATTGTGTTGTAGAGATCTGCTGCATGTTTGACAAACTGCTTCAAAGACAGAGGTTCATGATCATCTAAAAAGAGAGGGAGCGATCAAGAGGTGGAATGAGATTTCAAGGTTAATGATGAGCTTAGAGAAATCTGTGCACGTCCGAACATTGTACTTTCCTGATTATTCTGATTTATGCAGCATGTTTGTAAGCAGAAGCCAGGTGCATGCGTGTGGTACCTGCAGCTGTCAGCAGGGGCGTTGGCGGGGTGGAGATAACCCGGGGAGACATATTGTCCTCAATATAGAAGTGAGCCGTCTGGAAGCACTTCCTGTAACACAAAGGTCACTTTTGAGGAAGGTCACTTCCAAGGTTCTATTCTGAATCGTCTCCAATAGCACTGGATCCTCCGTCTTTCACATCAAACACCAGACTCTAGTGTCAAGGGAGCGGAAGATAACAATACGTGGAGAAAACCCAGAAGTACCGTGTTTTCATCTGATCGCAAACACCACAATGAAGCTACAGTTATGTCTTACAGACAGTATAATTGTAAATATCTACTAGCTTATTAACACATGTACATTTAAAATATCTCTAGGTGATGCTCAAGGTTATTAATCATCAAATTGATAGCTTACTAAGCAGGAAAGCCTGAGGAAAAAACACAAAACAAGACTCTGGTGATGTAAAATAGCTGTGAATTCCAAGTTCTCTGAAGTTCTACCATTTATATAACTGATAAAATCATCTATTAGGTCATGTCCTCCAGAGTGATGGACAATTCACAAGAGGCCCAGCAACCCAAAACTCCTCTCCTCTAATCCTGCCCTGGCCAACAACATATAAATATTCCAAAAATACATATGTGCTTTTCAGAGAAGCCATGTCCTGTTCTTTTCCAGAGGCCCAGAAATTTAGCATCGGTGAAGTCCAGCTTGTTATGGCCGTGGGATGATGTTGGCATACACCCCATGCTGGGATTACCTCCAGTAGATGAGGATTGTCAGCAGCACCATCAGGCAGAGGATGGTGAGCGAGGACACCACAGCCAGGGGAACCACGGTCCGCTTGTCCTTCTCCCCTCGTCCCACCAGGCTCACCTGGGACTCCCGGCTGCTGTTGATGGCTTCTGTGGGGGAGGAGGGGTCGGTAGGAACACAACCGCACATCACTTTCTCGCTCCTCCAAAAACTCTGACAAAAGTACTACCTCGACATAAAAATAACACGTCCAGAAAAATGCCTCCTTCGGAAATTGTGCAGGAGAACCAACAGTGTCCCCCAAGGATTTTTAGTCAACAATAAAACAAAACAGGCCCTCTACCACAAATAACACACCCCAAGACTACCATAACCACACAGTGGTGCACCTCACCACTCAAAGAGCACTCAACAAAGTGCTCCTGACCCATTCAGACACATTCTCCCTGTTCTGATCCATTCAGACACATTCTCCCTGTTCTGATCCATACAGACACATTCTTAAAGCTCTACCAGACAACAGCAGAAGAACTCTGCTGCTCCCTAGTGTTTAGTTAATGCCATTAATGATCAACATGCTTGGTCACTGACATGTGATAGTAAACATCCATCCACCCATTCATCCATTTTCTGTTAAGAGTAAACAATAAAAAATATTTTCAAAGTGCACTTAAAAAATTAAGAAAAATAATTATGTTACTGTGGACCTCCATGCTTTTACATTAATTGTGATAGAAGATAAATGTAACATTTAACCCCCCCCCCCCACACACACACACACACACAAACACACACACATCCTATAAGTGTCACATACTCATTAGGGTTCAAAAATAAGCCCATGCATTAATGGAATGGATCATTACGCATCTCTCCCTTTCTGTTAACTGGCATTTCATCATGGGGGGTGTAAGATTTAAACGTTAAGCATACTCTGAACGCCCACTCACCTCATTGCTGCTTTGCCGATTGTAAGTTCCTGATCATTGATAATTATGGCTGATGGCATGTTTTTAAGCAGACTAGTGATCACAAGGCTACGCTCCATTATGTTACCCATCATGCATCAGTCATGGCAGGGATTTAAATGGGTTAGATCTCTTTTTAAAAGCAATGGCAGTCAAATGACACTGCATGTCTGACACAGTATAGATTCTACGGAATGACTACAACAGAGCATGTTTCACGGGGTATCCATGCACATACATGCAGACAATGAAATAACAAGCAAACAGCCCACAGAAGACAGTTTTGCAATTCATGCAATGATTGATTGCAGTTTTCCCCCTTGGTTTCATATGTATGATCCTCTATACACAGTTAGGTCTCCTACAGTGAAAAGGCCGTGGTGATCACTTTGCAGACCTGATGTGAGTTAGATGACATTCTACTGAAGGCCCCCTAAACCTTACCTTACTCATTTGTCACTGGAATTTACAAAAGTCCCCCTGTATTACGTTTCTGTGGACCGAGAGACTTTAGCGAGCCATTCCATTACCCAGTGATTCCAGACATCCCATTCCAGTGGTGGACTTGTCACCTCCGCTTCCAGCTTTCAGGTCACCGACTTGTACTTGCCTCAGTCTGCCAGTCACAGCGCCCTCTACTGGAAAGCCAGGACACTCTGGGACAGTGGGCATTACCTGGATCTGGAGTGTCCTCCACTTCCCTTGCAGGAATACTGGAGTCTGATGACGTTTCATTGTCGTGGGAGCTCCTGGGAACGCTCTGACCAGAGCCGCTCTCTTCGCCCAGTGGCCAGGTGCTGGAACTGGGACCCGTACTGTCATCCATGAGGGTACTGCTCCCATTCCTGTGCCCAGTGGCACCATCACTGTACGGCGTTACCACACTGGCCATGGAAGAGGTGAAAAGCACAAGGAGGCTTGGGTGGGCACTCTGGCCCATTTCCCACTCATGAGCTGCACTCCCTGAAGCACTTCCATCTAACTGTCCCTCCTGAGAGAGCAGACGGGCGGAGGGAAGCATCGAAGGCTGGACATTGCTGGCATCAAGGGAGACCGTGGGGGACGGGGCGGGAAAAGCTAATCCGTTGCTCTGAGCACTAGCTGTAGTGGCTGTAACAAAAATGTGCATATAACTGTAGGGGTCAACTGAGGAGTGACCTAGGGGAACAAGAGATGGATCTACTTTATCACTGGCATGCAGGGATGGAACAAATTCTGAAGGCAAGATGCTATCAGAGTCGCCGCCACCAGAGGGCGCACCCAACATTGAAGAACCCGGGAAGACGGAGACGGAGGATCTGGAAGCGTCCGGAATATCGACACTGAATGAGTGATGAGTGGGAGGCGCGGAAACGGTAGAGGGAAGCAGGGGGAAGCTGCTGCTCCTGTAATGGCTTATTAAAGAATAGCCAGGATCCCCATCTACCACTGAGGCGTCCATGAAGTAGCTAGTCCTTATACGGCGCACGCTAAGAGGATCAGCGAGATCAGCGAGATCAGCGAGATCAGCAGGCCCAACACTATCACTAAACACTGCAGCTGATGGCTGGAGTGATTCATCATAACGAGAAAGAGTAGCAGTCTGTGAGGCGGCGACAGTGCTGAGATATCCAGATGGACGAGGGCTATCCCAGTTAGAATCGGGCAACGCGAGTTGCACAGTGGCAGACGAATCAGGTAAAGTTTGAAGGTGAAGAGTATGACTAGGCATAAGTAATAGATCACCCGTGATCACAGGCACTATATCAGATAGCGCATCATCATCATCATCACCACTGGCAACGTCAGCTGTATCCCAGGTGGACGTACCACCAGAGGGCCATGGGAGAGAGGACAGAGACTCGAGGGAGTGACCACCACCATCAGCAGACAGCAACACAGCTGAAGCATGCACAACAGCAGACAGGCTCTCATCAACAGAGGGCAGGCTGGAGAGGGTCTCAAACAACATCCCTCTTGACAAAGTAACAGCATGCAAGCAGGTGACTGACTCGAGGTGAGACAGGGTGTTAGACACAGGGAGGGGCGCGAGGGTAGCCTCACCAGTGGACCCTGGCTGCGTGGTCTGCGAGAAAAGGTCACTGAAGGCTGGAGTGGAGACGTACTGGGTGTCCTGGCCTTTGGGCCACAGTGGCGTCTCAGTGAGGGAGGGGACAGAGGTTATAATGAATGGGGATTCAGGGGCAGGGATGGCCTCAGATACCCAGGAGTCCTCGATAGTGGCTGTGGGGGTGGGGCTTGTCACGCCTCCCGCAGAGCCCTCTGAGTGCTCCGTGGGAGGGGCGCCCAGAACGACGCCCTCGTGACTAAGGGGTGGCACTGGTGTGGTCACAGCTTCCGTCCCGTGAATGCTGGGGTCATCTTCGCCCCTGCTGGTAGGTCGCTGGTCCCTCGTTGGTATCCCGGAACTCCACGTGCTCGACTGGGGAGTGGGTGGCACCATAAACTCCCTCGTTACGTTCTGCTGAATGGACCATGGCTGAGAGCTCTCCTCCGTGGTCGTCTTTGGGCTCGAAGGGCTCGTGGTTCTGAAGCTCGGATGTCGGATACCTTGCTGGTCCCAGGGGGTGGTGGCTGGAACCGAGCTCAGAGAGGTCCATTCAAATGTGCTCCCTGAGCTTTCTTCTGGTGCACTGGATGGGTTTGGCTATTAACCCACCAGAGAGACAAAAAGACTTATTTGCCAAAGACGTAGACTGAGCTCACATTCTAACAGCATAACTAAACATATACAGCTCTGCAAAAAATTAAAGAGACCATTCTATATTTTTTGAAAATCTGCATTTTTAAATCTTGGTCTGATCCTGGTTCTGCCAGCAGAAGGCCACACTGCAAGGCAGGCTGCTTCCAGGCTCAAAGTTTCTAAGACAGCAGGACACAAGAACAAGGTGAAGCAGGAGAAACTGGTAATAACCAAAAAACGGCCAGGCAGAGGGCAGAAGCAACTTTCTAATGCCAGGGATAACTGTCAACTTCTCCAACAGTGCTTCATAAATCAGAGCATGACCTCAAGTGACCTTCAAAAAGAATGGGAAACCATTAAATGCAGGTGTGAAGTGCACTGCTAGGACAGTTAGGACTCCTAGAAGCTCCTAAAGACCCATAAAGCATGGAAGAAGCCCTTCATCGATGAGAAGCAGGGAAGAGCCAGGCTGGAGTTTGCAAAAAATGTGTATTTTACACAGATGCATTACCATAAAGCGAGAAATAAGTGAAACTAAAAATGTTGCTGTGGTCTCAATTTTTTCCAGAGCTGTATAATTTTTTTTAGTTCCCATATAATAATATTTACAAAACAAATGGAAAATTATATCAGCTATGTCTATGCAGACCATATTTTTCCTTTACATAATATCCAACAAAAAAAGCAACATTCAGATAAATACCTTGCTGTCATCCTCTGATTCGGTCGAATCTGGGAAGGGGACTGGATCTGATTCTGGAAGCAAACACACGCATCAGTCAGGACGAGCACAATGCCTGTTTGTTTAGTAATGTGCACAAGAATAGATATTCTCACTGCCGCTAGAGAGGCCACTACCAAGTATCAGCTGGAAGACACACATCACGTGTTGTTCACTGTTGTTGTGAGAAAAGTCTTTGTTTCCACTAAACAAAAACCAGCCTCCTACAGATCAAACATTTGACATTATCTGTATATGAGGAGCCACACATGGACTCAGGAGTATGACAAAAAAACACAAAAATCAATCAAGAAATAATTAAAAACTGTTTCTGTCTATGAAGTAGATTAATGCTGCTTGTCCTGAGGCTGTGAATACCTTCTAAAAATAAAACACACCAATTCTCACAAACAATCTCAGCCAGGCTGGCCTTAGACACAGAGATTCAGAAGGAAGTCGTCCTTCAATAAAGCCTGACACACAAAGTAAGCATTCATTGGCGTGGAATTATTTACATGAATATAAAAAGAAATCCATTCATTTAACATGATCTCAGTTTCAATTGAACTTAATCGCAGCAAATGTGTTTGTGACAATGGCATACAGATTGAACAGCATCGATGACGAAAACTTTGCATATATTTCATCACTGGATTAGAACATGAGCTCAAAAGTAGGAGCAGTAGAGTCACAACAGATGTGGGTCTTTCTCAGTTATAAACATCCTTTAGATCACCAAAGGCTGATTATAAACACCCAGAGCAGCACACCAGAAGCCCCTGCATGCACCGGCTCACCCAAAGCAGTATAGGGGAGAGGGGGCGTGGTTCTTACCTGCTGGGCGGGGCTAAGTTACACTGCAATGGTGTTAAGATTCCTGGGGAACTCCATTACGATGGACAGAGTGGACATGTTTGGGAAAGGGGTTTTTAAAAGTGAGAGAGGGGTGGATGTGAATTTATTGCATGTCCATCACGGATCTCAATCATAGCTCATCTTGTCAAGAGCAACACGATACTACGAGTTAGCAATGTCCCCAAGTCACGGGGCAACAAAAATTGATCTTCAACAACAATGCAACCTTGTTTGGCAGAACCATGTTTCACCCATCTGGGTAAAAAGCCAATATACACATTGTGAGTTCAAAAACAGGCATCTTTTGTAAATGCATGGAGTGAGCTTTACAGTATGGTAAAAATTATTCCTGTATTTCAAATAAAAATAAAAAGTCAAACAGCGGGATGCAAAGACGACGTAGCATTCAAGTAGGGTAACACAGGGCAGGGTACACATACATGGATGTGTGAGATCCGAGAGAGAAAATTCCGTCTTTGTAGGGGATCATCACACATGGCAACCCTGCAAAATGTAACACTGCAGAAACGTCCTCAAAAACCAGCTGCAGACCTGATCTAAGGATTCCCTTTGTCTGTTGACGATAAGAGCCTGATCCTGAGCCAAAGATGGACCAGAACCAGTTACAACTGTCCACATAGTGGAGACTGAGTCGGTGCTACAGCATTGGATATTAAAACACGACTTTGACATTCAGATTCTGATTGGCACAACGGATCGGCCACCTATACATGTGTAAAAAGTCTGGAGGTGTGTGTGTCAGCGGGCAGGGTTTGCTTACCGGGGTCATCCAAGGGCATGTCCACGATCATCCGGTCACTGACGCGGCCACGCAGCCCGTTGATGCACACAGCGACCACCTGTACCACGTAGCTGGTGTCGGCCAGCAGATCCTGGATTATGGCCCCCTGGCGCGCGATAAGTTCAAGCTTATTGTCATATGTACTTTGGACAACGGGAGGTGCACTCAAGCATCCCCCGCCTGCCAGTCAACAGTGTATTAAAGAATAACCATAAGTAGTAGCATCGAATAGCACAGACAAAGGAATAATAAGTAGTGCACAAAATAATCAACAAAATGCAACAAATTACTCTACCTATTAAAATAACACAAAAAAGATTGCATCATTGCATAAAGAGCAATGATTGGTGCAGATGGGTAGAGTGCCCTATTGAGCAGTGACTTGATTACAGTACATGACTGTAATTCAGGGATCTTAGTGTCAGTCAGGGAATCTACGGGGCCTTTACTGGAGGGAGAGCATCGTTTGTGTTTGCAATCATCCAATAAAAACCACGTCGAACACCATACCGAATATTTCTTAAACGGCGCCGTGAGATTACCACGTCCTGGTCCCCATCGGTGAGGTACTCCAGTTTGGGCGGGTCCCCTCCCTCCAGGCTCTGGTAGGTGACGGAGTACCTCTCGATGTTGACGTCGTACACGGCGCGGGGGCGCTCCCACGTCACCAGCATGCTGGTGTAGTTATACGGGTCGGCCTGCACGTTCTGGGGCTCCGAGCTGCAAGCTGCAGAGCGTCACCAATGACAGGTGTGGGCAAACGCGATCACGGGGTGGCACATAGCAAACACGGCCTGTGGCGTTGCACAGGGTCACAGGGGTCAAAGGTCACCGCAGAAGGTCAAACTCAACTGACTAATCTAGCACACCGACAGACATGCAGAGGAAATCTTCTAGCACAAGATTATGGGGTATGCAGGAGAAACTTATCTTTCTTTTAAGTTTTATAATTAACTTTAGGTAAACTGCTTTGAATTAATTTTTTAAAGAATTTTATGAATAATTCTTTTCATATTTTTAGACTGTGAGTGACGTGTTTTGTTACTAATTACAGATTTAAAAACCAGCTCAGAAGTTCTTTCAACACCACAGGGCAGAGGCAAACTTTAGAGAAACAAATCAGATGGGTAACCAGTGGTAACCACTGGCACCCAGTGAAAAACCAGCAGCACTAAAGACAGGCAGAGTTACCCGTCTCCTCAGTACCATACTGGTCGATATACGCTGGCACGTCTTGTACGGCTATGATGGTTATAGCATTATTTTACTATTAAAGCACTTTGTATTAGTACAAAGCATTTACATTTCAAAAGACGACCATAACACCAGTAATGAACAAGAGCAGGGTTACCTAGCAACATGCCACCCATACAACGCAGTGCAGTACAGATAAAGATACACAGAGTATAAAATATCAGGAGAAATCTAAACACAGTTAAGGAATATTAAATGCGAGTCTGCGGGGTGAATTCTTCCTGCTATGTGATGGAGCTTTTGCTCATCTCCCTGTCCCTGTCCTCCTGGGGTCTGTTCACACTTTTTTATAGTCTCTCCGGAGACGCACAAGGATGCCTGTCAAACACAGATCACCCGCCATCAGCTCCCTCTGGCACAGGCCAAACGAAAAGCCAGGAAATTCCCTCAAAGCCGTTAATCCTGCTGGCCTGCGGCTCGTCGCAGCACCAACACCTGCATAACACCAGGATTTACAGGGCTTCAAAAACCTGAAGGCTCAGCCTTACGTGGAGACTGGAAAGATCCCACGTTTGAGTAAAAACAGGTCCATCCGCAGCAGATTTCAGACAAGGGCTTTAAACAAAGCCATTTGAAGGGGTATGCCCATAATTATGTAGTGATTTCCTCTGTGACATTTCCTAAAATGTCTCCAAGCCAAAGCTGGAATAACCCTCAATGAGGAGGCTTGGCTGCCGTCCAGCCTCAGCACAGGGGTCAGACGCCAAGGTCCTGGGTGGCCATAGACCGCGCCGGTCTGCATTCCAGCTGCAGTCTTCGTTTCTCAGCCTCAAACAAAACTCTGAATGTGCTGCAGCCATCCAATCCCATTAAACCCAGTATCCGTTCCGCAAGCTGCTTCATTTTCCAGTCAAGTTAAAATTAATTTCTATGCCTCATTACAGTTATGGCTAAAACAATCGACATTCTGAAATGTTTCCACCCTTTAAAATGAATTTTTATTCAACTTAATTAGAATCACTTAATTGCTCTTAGCCCTTGAACAACTTTCTATTGACTAATAATTTTGTTGAGGGATTTAATTTACCAAACTGAAAATAAAGGGGACTAATATTATTAACTTTTAATTAGTTTAATACATCAACTAGACTGGAAAACAGTGTTGTCTGTTCCAAAACAGGTCATAATAACTTAGACCATTTTAATAAACTGTGTGCTTATTGGACAGTGAAATTGGGCCTGAGGTTTGGCGTAAGCGAGCCAGAATTGGGCTGGCATTGTACATACTTGCCATTTCCACCGCTTCTGTGCCGGTGTAGGAGCCATACACCTGGCCCATGAACTGGATCTGCTGCTGGCGGAAATTGTTCTGCAGGTAGTCCATCAGCATGACATAACCAGCCTGTTGCATGGTCATCACCTCGCAGAAGACCTCCAGCTGCAAGACAGCGGCAAGACAGAAGAACGCTCAGCATCACTTCCATATGACCGATCTGTAAATGCACATCTGTGGCCTTCCATGTTCTACACTGGGCTACGACAGCACGTGGAACGATCCGGAGAGACCGCATTTATTGGGCATGCTGGGAAATGCAGGGAAAAGGGTTAGAACGGGAGTCTAAGTTAAATCGGTCTCTTTCTCTCCACACGAGCAGCCCCAGCAGCCTTCGTCAGACTCCATTGACGAGAGAGCTTTGCAGTGTAAACCAGTGACCCAGTTTATGCAGCCTGGCCCTGCTGGAACCCATCCTGGCACCTGGATCATTTCACTGCTTCATCCTGTGTCTGTCAGCAGGCAGGAACCAAGCAAGCTGGACTGACTACATGACAGTGTTACGGCAAAGCGATCCCAGGCCATTATGAGTATCAGGCATGTCAGGCTAAGGAAGCCAGAGGCGTTTCTACCCTATAACCGCGGTGCTTCTCTGTGAGCGAATGGCGTCATTGGGAGTTTTAAGGTGAAACCTATTCCTAGACTCATTGCCCCAAATTCATCTAATTTTGGTTTGCCGGCTTAGGCTGCTATCAGTGCATCTGCCACGATGACCTCACCGAGTGGCCAAACAGGAGGAGACGGAACTAGATCCATGTCCCCCACCATCCCAGTGGTGACCCTTCACTCTCTGCACAGATTCCCGTGTTGTGTAATCCTGGTGATGTGACTCATACCCACTCTACCTGGCTGACGTGAGAAATCAAAGATAATTATTTGTTTGACCAATGCTAATAACTGGTTGGTGGGCAGGTAGTCCTACTTATAGCAGCAGAATCTGTCTGTGAAGACCGCTTTCACATAAAGGGCCGTTTCAGACAAACGGCGCCAGAAGCGCTGGTGAGTGGCATCACATGCCAGAGAAAATGACGAGGGAACATCTCAGACAGAGCCAGGCAAACCTCACACATGCGTGCACATGTTTTTGTCGGCGACTGACTCAGCAGAAAGATTAGATTTGGAAGTAGGAGACCAAAACGCAAGCAGAACAACCCTCCTTTAGAAATGGCTCCCCATCCCCTCACCTGGCTTTCAGAGATGGTCACGGTGTCTCTGAACACGATCCACTCCACAGTCTCAGAGCAGGGGGGCGTGGTCAGGGAGCCATTGTAGGTGAAGTATTTCTCGGTCTGGTTTGGCAGCAGACCCAGCATGGGGAATGGCCTCAGGGTACTGCTTTTACCTGGAATAACACAGAACCACAAAATCCAGACTCACTTGAGATCCCTTATGAAGCACTGTTAGGACAGATCCCATCTCTAGCAGAAGCTTTTAAAGACACACGAAGATCCAGGATCAAGCACTTAGATGCTATTATGGTGATGAATTAATTAGATTGCTTGGCTGAGTGTTTACATCCTTTCAAAAATGCTTTCAAAAACCGGCCAACGTAATGCACCATGAGGCCATTCAGCGACGTACCATATCGGCTCACAGAGCTCACCCCCTCAATCACCGCCTCATAGTTCTCGTTATCCGTCGGGCTGGTCTGCAGAAGACAGGCAGATCATTTTACTGTGTTGTCACCCCCAACCCACCCAATATGTGTGCAGCACCTTCACAGAAATGCGTCACCAGCACGAGGCAAATGCTGTGCAATTATTTAAAATGATTAAGAAATGTCGGCCCCTTGACATGCGTAAAACGCAGCTCTCTCTTACTGTAAACCTGTTTTTTTCTGAAATTAATACAGGATGGAATGTTTTCCCTCAGGTTCTGCAGATTAATCTGTGTCCTTTTCACCTGGTAACCCGCTACTTCCACAAGCCCTGGATTCCACTGGGGTGACGTATATAATGTGCTCATAATGTGAAGCTGGGGCAGCACACACCTCCGGCTGTCTCCACCCGCTTCATTTCCACACATCTTCTCCATTCACCTGCCCTCTCCTCTCCTCTGGAGCATCCAGTGGCGATATGACCACGCCTCAGGCAGCGGATTCTGCCCAGTCCCTGCTTCCCCACCCCAGCTGAGACGTCCGAAGAAATGACTGCGCATGTGTGATAACCGCCCAGCGTGCTTTGCCACATATGAGAGTATGGGCCCTCTGTGCCTTTCCAGATCCTGCAGAGAGCCCATCTGAGATAATATTCTGACTGGCACTGAGAAACATTATGAAGAGCTGAACCTCCATCCAAGGGAACCCCCCATCTCTCTCTCTCTCTCTCTCTCTCTCTCACACACACACACACACACACACACACAAACACAAATGCCAACTCCCCTTCCATTGCTGCGAGTCTCTCAAAGGGGGTTTAATAATGTAAGTACTTGACAGTTCTCATATACCAGTTTGATGTCACCTTCCATTGCTGAAGTACAGTTCAAAAAATTGGGAACAGAAGTCCAGAAGATGGTAAAAATCCCCAGATGTTGTTCTTGCCCAGACCCAAATAACAAGCAAATTGAGAAACTCCCAAACACTCACTGGCTTCAATGTCGACCATGAATCCACGCAGAAGAAATCCCAATGAGCTTCCAAGCATGGGAGCTCTGGGCAAGATTCTCAGGATTCTTCTGTTCTTGACAGAAGCATTCTTGCAATTTGCCTCCCAAGAATGAACGTGGAACCCAATGAATCATGGGATTGTTCTGCTTGACAAGGATACAACCGATGTATCTTTGATATTTGGGCCTGGGCAAGAATGACATCTAAGGATTTTTACTGTCCACTGTAATTCTGTTTTTGAGTATTGGAACTGTACTTTAGCAATGGAAGATGACATCAAACGAGTACATGAGAACACAAGAATGATCAAGTACAAACATTAATAAACACCCTCGATAAACAATCGGGCTCCACCGGAAGCATTGTTCATGCAGGTGTGCATTGAGTAGCTGCACCATCAACACACACACGCACACACACGCACACACACACACAAACACACACACACACACACACCTGTGTTTCATTCACTCACTAAACTTCACCTCAGAGGAGAAAAGACCCACCTCAAACAGGACAGACAGGGCAGTGATCCTTCCGCCATCATTCAGGGCATCATCTAAGGACTTGAACTTGTGCGCTTCATAGCAGTAGATCTGCATCTGTAGGACAGCCAGGCAGACCAGATGGGCAAATACTGCTAAGACCACTGAGTGCTCACAAAAAACACAACCATCCGCTCCTGAGATTCAGTGTCAGTTTTTCTTCTGGAATTTTTGTCTAACAAATTGCATCTGCCTGTGTCATCACACACTGCTTTGTGATGGTCTATGCCACAAGGACATGAAGATTATTGTACCTTGGAGAGAATTGCAAAAAAGCACTTAATGATGGGACAAACAAGGCTGTGGGATGACAGGGGGCTGGTCAGTCAATGGAGAAACCCAAAGGGAACTAATTCACTAATCAACAGGAAGTGGGTGATTAATCATACCCACTGTGGCCTGCAATGTGCTGTCTCTCCCATCACTAATGATAATGGCAGCAACCATAGCAACAGCAGCTACATTAACCTTAGGGATTACAGCATGTGGCTGTGTTCCTCAGGTAGGGTGGGATTTCATCATTCTCTGGTCTTCCAGCGAGCTACAGTAAATTGGAAATACCTCCAGGGGGAACTTGACACCATTGAGGCTGTGCTCAGACCCGTCAGACGAGGCGTTGCACCTGCCCCAGTGGAAGGCGATCCGGCCCACCTGGAATCTGGACCTCAGTCCTCCACCACTGATATAGTACTCAGCATTCAGGCTGATGGCCACTGAAACAACCACACACACAATTAGCATAAAACGTTACGGTGCTGTGTCTGTAACAGAGTAACACCATACATAGCAGAGTCTGTAACGTGGAAAGTAGGGCCCCCCTAACACTACACACAGCACAACACCCTCAGAGTAACACCATACATAGCAGAGTCTGTAACCTGGAGAGTAGGGCCCCCCTAACAGTACACACACCGCAACACACTCAATCAGAATAACGCCTTACAGCAGGGGTCTCAAACTACAGGCCTACAGGTTACATCCGGCCCACAAAACACTTTCACGCGCCCCGCGACATTTTTAATTCACTATTTACTATGGCCCTCAAACCAATCTTTACTTTCTACTGCATGTGAAATGGTTACTGGGTTCATGGCAGAATTCCAAATAGGTAGTGTTACTGTTTCAAATATTAATAATTGTTAAAACAGCAGTCGATTACGGTGCATTTAAAAACTTGTCCAGCATCAACCAAAGGTAGCAACAGCCTCCCGGACGCAAGTACGCAGTCGCAACAAAGTAACGTGGGTTTGTCTCGTGTCGGTACGCAGGTGCAACAAAGTAACGTGGGTTTGTCTCGTGTCGGTACGTAGGCGCAACGAAGTAACGTGGGTTTGTCTCGTGTCGGTACACAGTCGCAACAAAGTAACGTGGGTTTGTCTTGTGCCGGTACACAGGCGCAATAAAGTAACGTGGGTTTGTCTCATGTCAGTACGCAGG
>JAODJW010000001.1:30362147-30380302 GCA_026777045.1 Hyperopisus bebe
TTTGTGGCTCATTAAATCGGTCGCACACACTATGCCGTCCAACTTATCTGTGGACGTGTTGCTACGGAGTTTTATACGTAAAGCACCACGCATAATGTGTTATCAACTAATACTGCTAACAATTAACCGGGCTAGAATTGGATTTCATAATTAGTTGGATTGTTTGTCGGATTTAAAGGTGGTTCGGGCTAATTGTAAATAAACAAAGTCAAAAATCTTAAATCCGACAAGTTGCCGGGCTAATCAAAAAAATCTTGCTTTTTGATACGGGTCCATGGTATTGATACTGCTGTGGCAAATGGAACACATCCGACTCGGTTTTCGCCAAGTTTTAGCGGATGTGAAGTAATTTCGGCAACCGAAACCGAAAAGGCAAATGGAAGCACCAAATCTGATTGGTTCAGAGAGAGAATTATTTTTTTCCTTCTGCCCTCAGAACATTTTTGTGTATGTGACTTAAACATTTCTCTCACAGTAAAAAGAGACTGTAGAAATACAGATTTAATTAAAGCTCTATCACCCCATTCCACCACTGTAGCATTAAACTGTTCAGTTGGTCACTCTTGATTAGTTTACAGTGAATTTCAGGCATATCCTATTTCCGGTCATAGAGCCAAGTTCTTGAGGAAGGCACATGAGGCATGCATGGATTACTTCCAAAAGATGCTGTAATCAAAACACCCTCTACTGAGGGGCTCTGCTGTAATTCCGACTCTCCAGCAGGATGGTGTGGCCCCACTCAGCTTCTGTTCTTGCAATCTCTTTCCAGAAACCTCCGCTGGGATCGAGGCTTGGATGCCTTCGTTCCACTGCTATTAAAAGTTCAGTTTCAGCCTAACATAATGTGAAGACAAATGGCTTCAAATCTGAGAACAGCATAAATACATGGGGTTTAGGGGATTTATTTTAAAAAATATTCATATACCCAGCTTACAAAATACAGCTAACCTGTAAGAGAAAGACTAGGAATAAACAGAAACAGCAACGGAAGCTTATACATCTGCACTTCGCCAATTTTGTACATTTGTATACTTACATAACAGGAGATACAAAATATAGCCCTGAAGGAAAGAGGGCATTGAAATAGTGGCCTAAATGCAGATATAGAACAATCCTGCTTGTGTGTCATTGCTCACCCAAGCAAAGGCCGAAACAAATGTACTTTGGCCCAGAGTGTTCCTAAGCAGTCGCTGAGAAGGTTAGCTTCCTTTGCATGATATCCGGTACTGTCGCATGCAACCTCGCATACATATAAACAGAATTCATAAAGGCCAACAGAGCTGGGCTCGCATGACAGTCTAAGCTGTCAAATCCAGAACAAAGGCAGGTGATGGATGTGAGCTTGGAGCTCAGTAACAACCTCACCTGCCTCACCTGCCTCACCTGCCTTCCTCACAGAATTCCCCGGCGCTGCTTGGATTGGCTTCAGCCGTAAACTACACACAGCTAATCCTGGGTGGTACTTCACACAGCTTCCTAGCAACGTATATATCAGCCCCCCCCTTTCAATGGAGGGCAGTGTGGAGGCACTCATCTGACCCATTTACCTCACCACACAGGCAGACTGCGCCAACACCCAATCCCCTCACCTTCTGCCTGCTCTCTCTCCATCCATTCATGTAAGTATTCCCGCCTGACATCTATTAGCGTGGCTACAGTATTAGCGTTGCTACAGTTTGTAGGCCAACCACAAACTCTTCAAACATCAACATCATACTTACAAACTGGATTATAATCAAGCCTGACTATCTCTTAAACATCTATAGGTTTATAGTACGATACAGTACGATAAATATATCCATTTTTAAATTGCAAAGTAGTTTTCTTTTCAGCTTACAATGACTCAGCCCTCAAAAACTCACCGAATTTTGTCATAAGATTTGTTAAGGATACTAAAACCTTTCAATAATGTATTTGCATACACGGTCCTGCAGCAGTACATCCCAGAAGCCTTACATGATTTTCATAAATTGTACTATTTAATTTCCCTGATGGATTTATGCTACCAAAAGGCTATAATGGAAGCGCAATACTGTTTAATGACCTAATTCCAAGTGAAAACCATGAAACTGGGACATAGCAGCAGTTAGAGATTCAATATGGCAGTTTTATACTTGGTTGACTCTCCATTCATGCTGCTCAGTCAAGATGTTAAGACTGGTGATGGCGATCGAGAAGATGACCGAATATCTCCTTGAAATGACTCATTGTGTCTGATGGTCTTGGAAACGGTGCAGTTAGCTTTTCTGTATGATACCTTAACTGAAAGGGTTTGAAATCCACAGACACATTGGGGCGGCAGTGGGAAGCTGCTCTATGATTGGTCAACCCTCTGCTCTCTGCTCAGTTATTTTAGTTCGGCTTCTTCCAAGCCAAAGCCACCGAAATGAAACATGAATACGGGGGTTCCTAGGGTCACAACATATGACATTTATGATGCTGACTCCCAAAAAAACATAAAAAAAAAATGGAGACAAGTGTTTCGGCTTACGCAGTTAGTGTCGTACTTACGAACTACGTGGGCTGACTAGTTTGGTTGCGTGCGGTGGAAGAATACGCAGTAATTGTTAAAAGCGCAAGTGTTCTGTTTGTGAAGAAGAAAGCCATCACGAAGGAAGTGAAGTTAAACATTGTGAAGAGATCAGAAAAAGGGTGCGTTTCGACTTACACCAACATTGGGGTTACGTCACTGTCGTAGGAACGGAACTGTGTCGTAACCCGAGGACCCCCTGTAATTCCACAAAGACCTGCTCACTATTAAGAGGGCACCCTGACCTACCAGAGTGCAGACAATTCCCTTAAATTTGGTTTTTCTCATTCCACTTTCCACTGCTAGCTACACTGGATGAGGCAGCATTCAAAGGGACCCAAGTGTGGCTCAGACCAGAAGCCGTTGGCAAGGTAGTAAAGCTTTGGATCAGGCCACTTCTAGCTTGCTTACAACGAAAACTGAACAAGAACTGACAAGTAGAAGTTCACAGCACAGTTTTAGGCCCAAGTGGAACTTGTATACTTGTAGCTTTGTCTGGGTCCCCCCCAAAACGGCCTTGGACTATGGGCTGCCCCCGTCTGCCACAATTCATTAAATGTCTCAGTCAGGAGGGTGACGTTGCTGGCCAAGAGACAAAGAGAACCACAAGGGCCTGTCATAGCAGCCATGATGCGGGGGGGGGGGAGCAAACAATCCAAACTGAGAGCCACATAAAACAGGCAAAATCAGGGTGAGACAGGGGTCAGGAATGAGGAGCAGGGACACCGATGACATAAACAGAGGGCAGGAGACCGAGGTTAACAATGTGATGGTGACAAATTGGGGTGGGGGGGGCCACACTGTGAAAACACAAGTCAGCGACGTTCCTCTTGGCTGAGGGGCGTGTAGACAGCAGCGGAGGTGTGGGTGTCATCCTTAGGTGAGCTGAGACTCGCAGGAGGCTGGTGTGGGTGAAGAACGTATTACTGTCTTCCACAACTCTGTGGCTCAGGCTGCCGGCACAGGGTTTAGATAATAAGCATGTATGGGGGTGAACATCACAGACTCACACGTATGGGCACCGACGCGGGGGCCGGACGTCACAGATACACAACCAGTGATGCGAGGCTGAATGACACAAATACCCGTATAGACTGTCATCGTCAAACATCCTTACTGCAGTGATGTCAAATGCCCCCCTTGCACCCCCTCTCTCATACACAGTGGGTCCCCAGTCCCCCATGCCGTTACTGTTCCTAGGGCTCCATTCTGTATTCTAACGCAAAGCCCCAGGTCAGCTATCCGCTCCCCTCTACAGTTGAGAAAATGGTGCTCTGTTTGTGTCTCATCTTCGCTTGGATCAACAGCAGAAGCCCTCTGGAGGAAGGACAGAGACAAGAATGCTGTTCACCAGTGACGCTAAGCAACATTTCATTGAAACGACTGAATACAGAGCCATCAAGCTCTACATGTACTTAGTGTTGCAGAGACTTAAGGTAATGTTCGACTCATTTATAATGACTAATTTCTTAAAGTAAAACATAAGCATACTTGACAAGAGTGAACATTTATCTTAGAAAACAAGAAGCACATGGCTTGTAGGCAGTCTGCCAGTTATTACGTATTAATAAATACTAAAGGAGTAGATTTGCTGATTTGATTTGCTTTCAGCATTGTACCTTGACTATAGTATGGAAAATTGTACATTGAACTGGATAAAATCCAAGCGTTGACTAAACATCTACAGTACTTTTGCAGACGGCTGCGTGGCAGGTTTGCATTTGCACAAGAATAGTGAAACTCACAGGACAAAAGGTGACTTATGGACGTTAAGCAGCACTAGGCCTATGCGAATCTAGCCTTTTTATTTACGTTAACCTTATACTACAGTGATGACAACTTTCTGTGGGACGGTGCTGTAATTTAGACAGTAACAAACAGATGGTACATAGATTCGCCCTTTATTCCTCTAAAAAGCACTGGCTTGAGACCCCATTTTGTGCCCTATAATTCATCAAAGATTAGATTTAAAGCATTCTCAGTGAGGGACAGGTCTGGCTAGGGGGTGCACAGCGGGTATTGAGCAGGTACTGACACATTAAAATCAGTCAGTGCCAGGGCTCTTCCATAAAAGGCTCCTTTTTCCAAGCTGCTCCGCTCCGGCGAGCGTTTTTTTTTTTTTTTAAAATCCTTGGCAACCCCTTACGCCCGAAAGATTAAACCAACCATATCAGTCACCTCCTTGGCTAAACATGAGTAGAAAACTAAGCTCAGTTCAGACACAACCTGAAATACAGCTAAAAACAGCCGAATCAATCCCATTCTTTCACACCTTCCCTGTTCCCAGCAGACGGGGTCCACTATCTTAGTGAAAACCGAGAGCTGATTCACATGATACCAGCACATTCGATAAAACCATCTACAGATCCTTCGGAGTGTTAATATAAGGATAAACATACAACCCTTTGAGAAATACACACACTTAAACTCATTTGCAGTTAACGTTGTAAGGCATTAATAATTCACGGAGTATAAGAGAATCATATTTCCTTTCGAATTATCTTATAGGCCTAGACAGATTGATTGATTGGCAGACAGAAAACCTTAGGGAGATAAACTCTGACTTCACATCTAAACTTCAGAAAATCCTTACTCAAACCAACTACTATTTCCTGTCAGGTTTTTCAGCTGCACCTTGGATTTACCGATTGGTATCAATACACCGAAAAAGCAAACAAATGAATCCTCAACTGATACCACCTAATCAAACGCCCAAAGGATTATGTTGGACTTCTCGTTCCCGTTACAGTACAGCGTGCATTCAACTGCAGTTCTTAAAACGGGCGTGCAAGTTAAGCGCATTTAATCTTCATAAATAGCATAACATTGAGTGTCTATTCACTCTGCACCAAAACAAAATCAATGCAGTAGGTATTTTTTAGAGCAGCGGGAGATTAAGTCTTCAACACCTGTATAGGGATTTTTCTTCTCGCTTTTTTCAGTAAAATACTTCGTTTCGTATTGCTTTTGAAATACTTGTCCAAATCACTTTTTTTTCTGAGGATGTTATGAACTACTGGAATTTCCATAATTAAACAGTGTGACACAAAAAATGCAACATTCTATCATGTCCATAAATAATTCGTAATCTAAAGTAAATAAGAAGCCTCAAAATAAACAGCGAAGATGAAGTTCAAGCAAAAAGCCTCCCCTTGTCGGAGGCAAGTCGGAGCAGCGAGCTGGACACGGCGGAAAATGCGTGAGCTTTAGCCAACGCATCTTTTTATTGCTTACAGGAAATAACAGCCTAGTACATGCGCAAAATAAAACAAAATCACGAATCTTAAAACCTTACCTATTCGACAAATGAAGAACAGTTGAGCGAATAACAGGTATCTTCTTTTTATGGACATTTCCATATTCCCTCTTTAAAGAATACTTGGAGACAAAATTATAAAATATATATAAGTAGGGAAAAAGCGGTCTTCGTTGAGGGAATTATACTCCTGAAGTGCACGGAGATGCTAGATGTTCCTCATGCCGGCGGCGTCCCCGCATCTGACAGCCGGCTCTGCCCTGCTGCGGGTGGCTCTAGGAGCCGAGGGCTCGGGGCGCTGAAATAATAAGGGAATAACTGGGCGTGTGCGCCGCCCACAGCCCAGAAGGAAGCAGCGGCACCGGGAGGAGCTGCTCCATTTCTGCAAGCGGAATCGCAACACGAAATGGTCAGATTTTACTAATAATATTTCACCCTGGCACTCATGGTCCTACAAAAACACGAAAAACCACAGACACATACAACACAACCGCATTTTACCCAGATTTCCATTGTCCTATAATGAAATAGGCCTACTAAAATAAAATGTACCCAAATTCGAATTTCTCAAGCAATGAGTCAAAAGAACTCTTGATAAACCTTCAGGGCAAAACTCAATATGTAGTTCAATAGTTTTCGTAAAGTAGGGTGTCGAATAAGAGAAAAAAAAATGGTAGAAAAAGCGCAGCTATAGCAATTTACAGCAAGCAATGCATACTATTATTATTTCCATAAAATTCCATGGAGTCTTATGTCTTCAAAATGTAGGTGTAAGTTATGGGTCACGCTCGAGTCTCCGGAGGCCGCGGAAATTCAGGTTTGGGTTCCAGGTGAGCCTTCAGTTAATTAACTTTGACATCTGCTTTCACTCAGCTATTTATTAATTACCGCAGGCTAAGAAATACATTACGATGAACGACCAAATCGGAGACGCCTACAGGTCTCGCTTGTGGCACCACAAAAATAAGTTTAAAAGTTTGTCACCATTAGTCTGCTATTGCCTGCTTGGTTATTCACCGCGAGGGTGTTTTCCTTCCTAAACATATATTACAAGGTCATTCATGCTTTCTCGGATACACTTAACCTCGACCGCTGTGTAAAGCGTGTTTGAATTGTATGAATCGTTCGAAAGGGACACGGACACTTTGCAGATTGCACACTTTAATTCAAATAGGAGCCTCTTACCAATTACACAGCAATCCTGATGTCATTTTGGTGGGAACCAAATTTTACTGAACAAACAATGGCTCTCGCACGACTATGTATAAGACAAAGCATTTGACATGGGGCTATCTGTGTGAAGATGTTAGTCATTTCAGTATGTTTAAACTATTATGTTATTTTTCTCTCAAACACAAGGCTGACATGGTTGCTTCCTGAAGTACGTTTGGGTTAAACACCTACTGCAGATCAATACAGTATTTAAATAACAGTGTCTTTTTTTCCCAAGGACTCACATCCAGATCTACTCCTCCACCTGCAACACTTTTATCCTTTTTGTACGATTTTTAATAGTTCAATACGATGTTGCCCCAGTGTTGTTCATTGTACCTGTTTTGAATAAATTAACATAATGAACCTAATTTGTCTTTAAATGATGCAGGGCTCACAACAAATCCCACATCAAATGCCCTCGCAATATGATACAAACCTGTTATTCTGATGTTGTAGGGACCGTTTTTTCGGTCCCCACAAGGGGAAATTAAATTTTATAAAAATCTGTGACTGCAGTCAAAAACCACAAATCAAATGCCAAAAGTCTTGTATTTTGTTTGGTTACTTATGGTTAAGGTTAGGGCTAGGTAGGGGTTAAGGTTGTTGTTGTTAGGATTAGTTGGGACGTCCCACAAAGATATGAGTACAGGTCTCTCTCTCTCTCTCTCTCTCTCTGTGTGTGTGTGTGTGTGTGTGTGTGTGTGAGTGATATGTAGATATCTCTTTAGTGTTGCTATATACAGTTTCCCTGTGTTATCTGTCCAAAGTTCAAAACCAAATAATTTTAATGGAATTTTGTGTTATTAATTTTAATTGCATGCTTTTAAATTGATGCATTTCAATTTAGTAAGCTTTGCCAGTTTTAGTGATGAGAGTGGGGAGCACAGGAGGGCCTCTTGAGGACCTCTTGTTCCTAGTGAGCTTTGTGATGGCACACGCATATGAGGGATGGAAACGGAAAAACCCAGTGCAGCAAAAACCTCACAAAACCTAGTGAAACAGAGAAATAATGAAATGGAAACCAGATGAGACAAACCATCAAACACCCAAAAGGACATGCAGTGAATCACTACAGTACAGGGGATCAATATGTGTGGGTGCAGATGTAAAGGTCCACCAGAACACACACAAATGACAAATAAAACTGAAAAGATAAATATCTTTTCAATATTTGTTTTATATGTTCCTGTATTTTTTCTGTTTTTCCTTTGTCACAGTGCGGCAGCTATTGGCACTTAAATGAGAACGTTATAGAACAAAGGAAGGACCTGCGCTAGCTTTTGCCTACAACACAGAAGATCCAGATGTGCCAAAGTATTCACAACTGTCTCTTTAAAATCTAAAGGCACAGTGGGCACCCAACTCACAAACGATCGTGTAGCTGGTGATTCGGCTACTGCGATCTAACGTTGGCAATAGAAAAATAACTGGAACGTGACTCGTCGTGCGGAGGACTAGTCGATCATTTCAATGAAAAGGAATTTGACATGTATGGTCAATAAGACCTGAGAAGCACTGATATGTTATTGTATGAATAGAATGAATGAGGTCGCCGAACTGAGGGGAGGGGTTTGTATGACTGTGGAGGAGAGCAGTTTCTCCAATTTAATGAAAGAAACCGTCAAACTCGTCTGGCATGGCTTGTTGATGGAAGAACAGTGAGACTGACCTGTTTCAGTTTAGGGGGTCTTGGATCAGGGCTATTGGCTATGCGTTACACAGACATACATTCAACATCACAGAAACCCTACCCAGTGGGAAATACTATGATATAAATAACTGTGGACTGCCCAATCAGATTGGAGGAGGAAGGGCTTATCTACAGTGTAATCCACAGTTTGTATGGATGATTTTTTGACCTTTTCTTTGGATATTAATCTTCCACACTCCACCCTTATGGGTGGCAGCAATTCCATTTATGTTGTTTTGAAGCTCTTATTTAAAGCAGTGCAGAAGCCAGTGTCACTGTTATTGACAAGTAGCTACACTGTCTGACTTGAACTATTTCAGCCCCTGGGGTGTGGGGTGTGAATCGATGGCCGCTTCGCAGGATCAAACAGGATGACGTCAGGAGGCAGCACTCTGTACTTTCCATTAGGTCTCTGCCGATAAGGCCTCTCATCTAATGAATCGTGTGACCACTGGTGGCCATGGAGGCAGAACTCAGACATTAAAAGTCAGATGACAGTCCATGATATGCACAATATGGTCAAACATCAAAAACGTTATTATACAGCTTAAGATGTTTGCTCATAATTATCGGCATATAAAAAGAGATTGACTGCAAAGTGAAGTAATATCCATCATCCAACTGCATATCCTGGACAGGGTCCTGGGGGGATTGGAGCCTATTTCAGGCAGTGAAGTGCACTTTGCAGGGGTACAACCTTAGACAGGTTGCCAGTCCATCACAAAGCACATGCATACACCAACTATGAGCAATTTATAGACTCTGATTAGTCTAACTGCATGTCTTTGGATTGTAGCCAGAAAGAACATGCACACTTACAGTAGAGGTGGGATCGGAACCCTTTACCCTGGCAGTGTGAGACAACAGCGCCACCCACTGAGCGGGTGATTATGCAATAGCTAACACTACGCATGAGCAGTCAGACAACATTCAGAAGCCGGTCATTATACAAATAAAAATATTACACCCAAAAAGGATTGTGTGTCCTTTTCCAGATGTATCCTGTAGGACAGGAAGAGCCAGTGCTGCAGTATGAAGCTCTCTAGATATCAGGGGAAGACGAGCACTCTCTTACAGGGGCCTGAACCAAAGAGAAAGAGAAGGGGAAGAACGAGAGAAAGAGACACGCACTTTGAGAGGGAATAATCCAGACCCCCGTGACAGCAGCAGCCTAAGCCATGTCAAGGTGACACAAATGAAGTGGAAACAGAGCCAGCTACTGCAACAGCGTTCTGTCACCCTCACACACATTCCCTCTTGCAGTCACTAACTCTCTCTCTCTCACACACACACACACACATTCCCTGTTACACTCACTAACTCTCTCTCTCACACACACACGCACACACAAACTAACTAATGCAGCATATACCTTTTAGGTTTTTTCATAATACTGAGTCCCTCAGTCTAACTGCTGTCATGGATTTTACCATCATCTGTCTAGAAGATGAAGTGATAATTATTCCCCCATTGCTCACAGATGTGCCAAGTTATTATCACAAACATCAACATCATTGGCACATTAATACCTAAATGAGCTTTGCAAAGACAGTAAATATACTGCAATTGGAAGTTACACATAAATGATCTCATAACTGACAAAAGTCAGTTTTATGTGGCTGTCTGGGAGCATGGTAAGTACACTGCATGATGCTCACATTGTCTTTCTGTGTTTTAATATACTGAACAAGGCTCTGCCCAAACAGTACTGAACAATGGTGTTGAGTATTACCGTATATCTTAGTATATCTTAAACTTCTGTAAAAGGGCTCAGAGAGGAAATACTTATAAAGTGAAAAGCATGACTGCTCGAGATAGAGAAAATGCCACTGTGGGTGTGTTCACATGTAGGTAAATGTTGATCATCTGAATTATGTGTTAGGTAATCTAAAAACTACATTTTTATGTCATCACCCATGAATGAATGGATAAGGTTTTCAATGGGATTGTTGGTTTCATTTTCTAAAGACAGTAAACAGATTCACAGATGAAATGCCTGTATTGTACTTACGGTGTATGCCATAGCAATACTACATGCTTATTCAGTTCAGGGCTTAACTAGAGGCCACCTGTAATTGCCTCACTTCATATTCTGAAGGAACGTAGTGAGAGGCTACTTCAAAATGTCAATGTAACTCAGTTTGGGTGCCTCAGTTCCCTAGCAACCGGGCAGCCATGGTACACGAACCCAGCAGAGCGCTGGTAACCAGGCGCAGTCAGATGAAGAACAAAAACAGCTCCAATTTTCCTCAGCAACTGACGATAATGCTGGAAATCCTGGGAGACAAAAACAAGAGCATCAACATTTCACACTTTCTTCTGGGAAAAGCTGTCTTTCATATGTGTTTTGTTAAACTGTCGAACTCTTAAAATCTATTTCGTTGGACACAAACATGCACTCAAATTCCCACACAATGAGCCAACAAAAAAAAGGTTTTAACAGCATTCAGAAGCACTGACAGAAGCTAGAGCTGTAGAGTAGTTTTTCACCAAATTTAAATAGTAATCAACAAATTAAAAGTCTCTTTGCTATGGCATTGCTTAACTGTATTTCCTACTATGAATTTTCAAAAACCCTTAATGTATTGTTCTTTTTTTGGACCTAAATATCCAGTGTCACTCTGCTGAAGAATTACAATGATGTTAAGATTCCCCAATATATTCAATACACTTTTGCATTAAGGATATTCTATAGATAAAATTCTATTCAGTGACCTTTTTGTTTGTCAGGAAGCGGTGTTTAATCTTGAAGAGGAAAAGCTGAATAAAAACTCGCCAATCAAAGGGTTTTTGTTCTTTGGGATGTGAGGATCAGATTTTTGAATTTATAGTGAAGGACCAGTTTCTTTCTCCTGCCATGGGGCACTAGGGCATTAACACTCCTCTCACACTCTCTGTCTGGCCTCCTCAGAACCCTATTGTCAGCTCATACAACTGTCTCCTTGGCACCTCCAACTTCAACACCCTGGACTGCCTGGCTTCTACAGAAAGATTTCCAAATGAGAAGTGTGTGTCACCCACAGGGGGTTCAACCCCTGTGCCCTCAAACATCAATGTGGGAAATTCTGCACCACATATGGTTGTCCACTTAAGTATTTTGCATCGCATGTTAAATGATCCCTCTCTGTAATGAACAGACAGAAAGGGTGAATTTATGTTTAATTGATGTTGTGGATGCTTAAATTGTAGTCACAAACAGGCAGGGTCAAAACCAGAAAGGCAGTGAAGCAACCCAAGCCAAAGGAGGAATCCAAAAGTACAAATCCGTGTGCAGGCATGAGGTCGATAACGAAGAGGCAATCAGAGAGGCAAGAAAATCCAAGAAAATACAAAGGCAAGAATCGGGAGTCAAAAACACAGGTCATACACAGATATCGCATGAACATGGGAAACATTCAGTATGGTGCAGATACGTAATACTTTACACGGAACATGTAAAGTTCTGGGCTAAAATCAGGTAGGTAATTGCTGGAGACGAGTTGCAGCTCGGTAGTATTCTGTGTACCTATTTCTGGTTATCCTTGTTGTGTACCTAGTTTTGTAATTACATCACCTATGTTCACTATCTCCTGTGTTGCCCTAATTTCTAGTGTTTGATTACCCTCACCTGTTTGTCATTATCCCTAGTCTCTTGTTTTGAGATTAATTAGTTATAGCCGGTACCTGTACTTTTTTGAAGCCCTTGTGTGTATTGAAGTGTCTGCCCTTACTCTGTTCCTCAGTCAGTCATTGTGCTTGTTCCTGTGCTGCTGTGTGATTATTCTTGTGTTGCTCATTGCCTTAGTTCTTGTCTGCCTGCTTTGTTTTTGACTCATCACGGCCCTTTGTTTCTGGTTTCTTGTGGAGTTCTGTTCCTTATTTTTTGGTTAAAGTTCCTTGTGTTTGAGCCGCAACATGGACCATCCCTCTGTCCATTACCATTCCCATCCGTAACAAGTTCAAAGCCTGAGTGATGCCAGTGTGGCCAGAACTCAAAGTGTGGACCCATTGCAACAGTTGGCCATGGACTGTTGACTGTACATACAGTTTACCCACTGTAGAGTCAGGAGGGCTGGAATCGGTCTGTAAGACATCTTGCAGTATGTCCGTATTTCCCACTGTACTAGGGCCACTACAGTGGAGGTGGACAAGATGGTCTCTGGCATGGAGGTCTGATGAAGAGGGTCATACAGTCAGCACAGGGCACTTGCTTTACTATTCTTGGAGCCAGGACAGTAAGTTATGGTAAACTGAAACTGGGTCAAAATCCAAGCCCATCTGGCTTGCTGAGGGTTGAGATCCTTAGCTTCACAGATTGAGATTTACGTTGGGCAGTCAATACTATAAATGGATGTGTTGATCCCTCCAACCAACAGTGCTGTTCCTCCAGGACTAGCTTGGGCAGTAGTTCTCTACCTCAATTGTATTCTGCTGAGGACAGCTTCTGTGAGGAAAAAGGAACACATGGGTGTAATTTAGAGGGCAAACCATGAAGTTGCAAGAGCGCTGCTCAACTCCTCAGACATACCCAATTCCACCATGAAGGGAAGCATGACAACAGGCTGATAGAGGCACTGAAGTGAGGTGCCCCTTTAATTCCTGAAAAGCTGTGTGGGCTTCCAGAACTTCTGCTTCATTATGGCCATGAGAGACACCGCATTGGAATTGAACTTACACGGAAACCTCCGGTAGAACATTGTGAAGCTGAAGATTTGCTGAAGCGCTTTCTAGGTGGAAGGGACTGACCAGTTCTGTACTGCTTGTACTTAAGCCTTGTGCATTTGTACCTCCTGTGGACCTAGAATATGACCTAAGGAGATGGAACACACTTCGCCTTGTAAATGGTTGGTACTCCCATGATCTCAGTAAAACCTGGCTGAAAAAATTAGATGCAGATAATCAATGTAAATGATTGTTACGAGCTCCAGTCTAGGATGGGAGGCCAACAGAAAGGAAAGAGGAGGACGAGAAGCAGGGAATGGAAAAGGAACACAAGTAAACAGAGGGGTATTTGTAATTTTATATTTTATTCACACCACATGAACACTTCACAAGTCACCTGGTGCAACAAGACTTCGGGAGTGACCAACGCCAAAAACACCTACTGAACATGTCCCAAATCTAGTCTAGTGCAACAATCCTAGAACCTGACTCCCTAACCAAATGAACGATAAAATGAACACACGTTGCATAACCAAAAAACAGCAGTCTGAGGGGGTGAGCAAAAGAGTAACCAACCAGGTGGGAGATTGAAACCATAAATGCAAACAAACCAGGCAAAAGTACAGAAAGGGGCAAGGCGAAAAATCAGAAAGCCAATACAGTCATACATAGTAATTGAAACCAATAAAGCAAGCCAACAAATTAAAGTAATGGGCAGAGCTGCAGGGGCGGTGAACAGTGGCCTTTTCTCCTCAGGAACTGGAAGTCAGGAGCCGTGCAGAGGTTGGAAGGTGTGGCTGGAATCTGGAAGACTGTGCAGGGCGGAGCTGAAGAGGCAACTGGCTGAAGGCAGAACTGGGCCACACAGACACCACCCCACACAAGTGTGAACCCAGCAGGTGTTCACAATTCCAATCACAATCAGTACAATCATGAGCACCACTAAACAGAAAACTTCCACGAATAACCAAAGATGACCAGGTATAAAGTCCGAGAGGGCATCTGCCACGAAGTTACTGGCCCCCTCTTGGTGTTTAATCTCCATGTTAAACGATTGGACGATTAGAGCTTATTGCAGGAGGTGTTGGTTAATATTGAACATACAGGCCAGGGAAACTAATGGGTTGCGATCCGTGTAAGCCCCCACCGTCTGAGTGCTCTCCCACATACACCTCAAAGTGCTGTAATGCAAGCAGAAGGGCTAGGACCTCCTTCTCTATGGCACTGTGTACCAACTGGTGTTTCAAACTCCTTGGAATAACAGACAAAGCGATCAAGGCCGTGACTGTCCTCCTGCAAGAGGGCACTGGCGCCCACCTCACTGGCATCCACTTCCAACTTAAAGGGCTTACATTAGTAAAGTCTGGGGCAGCTAACACAGGAGAGCTACTGAGCAGTAACTTAACAGATTTGAAGGTGGCTTGGCAGGCGGGGGACCAAATAAACATGTTAAGGGGCATTACAATGTTTGAAAAATTTCTACAAAAGCACCAGTTGTAGTCACCCATCAAGAAAACGTTTCAGCTCTTGTGGGGTTTGCGGGACTGGAAATGAGCTAATAGCCCGGACCTTCACATCCAGAGGCCTGACCACAACACGACCCACCAGTTTCCCCAGGTCAGCATTTACTACTGGAGTTGCGGCATGCCTCCAAAGAGGCATCCACTCCCTGAGCAGCAATCAAAGCTTCCCTAGTAGAGGGAACATCAGGGGGAGACAACAGGGCTTTCGGGAACCAGGATAACAGAGCCACATAGCGAAGGACCAGCCAAATCTGGCTCGGACATAAACAGATAAGTTGATGTCCACAAGCTTGTGCTGCTGGGCACGAGTGAGAACATTGGCAGAAAACGCCGTAGGAAGCTCATTACCAACATCATTGGCACATAGAATGGGTTTGGGAATGACTTCGGCAGACACGTCGAGGGACAAGTCTCTCTCCCGCGATGTCATTTCCAAGAATGAACGCAACGCCAGGAACAGGTAGTCGCATCTGGACCGCAACACATACATACCCAGACAAGTCAGTGGTACCCAGGTACACTTGGTGCAAAAGGAACAGCAGCAACAGATCGATTCCTTGTACCAAGACATCAGTGCCACAATAGGTCGTGTCGGAAAGGGGGACAATCCCTTCCACAAGAAAGGACTGGGCAGCACCCATATCCTGCAGCATAGTCTCAGGGCAAAGCATGTCATTTTCAGAGTGGTTGAAAGGCGGGTTGACAGTTTGGGTTGGGGGTGAGACATAAATACAAGCGGCAACATGTACCTCCCTAGCAGGACGGGCGTCCTTACGCTCAAGTGGTGGGCAAACCCAAACGTGGTCTACTTCATGGCCATAGAAACGTTTTTCCACAGGCGGGGTAGACAGAGCAGATGTCCCAGGAGGTGACACCAGACGAGGATGGACTTTTCAGGGTAGCGGAGTGGGGTAAATGCAGTCCTACGGGTTAAAACAAAATTGAATCGGCAAGGGTGGCAGCCTCAGCGAGAAGTGACCTTCTGCTCATTCAAATACACACCACGATTGGGAACACAGTTCTTGAACTCCTAACAGTATCAGCTCCTTGAGTTGATCGAAGTCCGATACACTGCTAGCAGTACACAACTTCTTGAACAGTAACATGCATTCCAAGCTTACAGGCCCAGGTGGTGATAAGAATCAAAAGCTAAAAATAAAATAGAGACACATGAATGCTGCCAGTACAATTGCACTGGAACAGTGACTTTACGTTGACATGTACCAATTACTTCGGAGGATCTCACCTAGGTAGCCAAGCGCAGGACGTGCTCCTTTCCACCTCTGCTGAATCTATGGTAAAGGCAAAGTGTTCTGTAATGAGCAGACCGAAAGGATCCAGTTGCAGGGTGAATTGATTTTTAATGTGGAGGCTTAAACTGTAGTCACAAACAGGCAGGATAAAAACAGAAATGCAGTGAAGTAAACCAAGCCAGAGGGGAAATCCAAAAGCACAAGCGCAGGTACAGGCAAGAGGTCGATAATGAAGAGGCAATCAGCGAGGCAACCAAATGCAAGAAAACACCACAGCAAGAATTAGTAGCTATGGAAGTCAAAAATACAGCAAATACACAGAGATCACGTAAACATGGGAACTTGTAAAGTTTAAATCAGGAAGGTGATCGCTGGAGAAGAGTTGCAGCTGTTCAGCATTCTGGGGAGGACAATCTTTGGAAGTATGGCAATTAAAGTGAGTGTGGGCAGGGTCTGATCTGCTCAGATGTAGGTGTGATACTCTTCTTCTTCTTCTTCTTCTTCTTCTAACATTCTTTTTCATTCTCATCCCTCCATATTTACGAAGGCAGCCTAAGATGTTAGCATCACGTCTTTTGGCTTGCTTGTGTCCAGCTCGGAGTTGACTTTTCTTCGTCTTGTCTTGACATGTTTGCCTTAAACAATCTCATAGCAAAGTTAAAACCATGGCCATAAATTATCCGGCTTTGTGTGAAGTGATTTTATTTGTGCCGATCTTAATTGGCACGCCTTATTTAATGTCTTTTATAATCAACATCTACCAGCTCTGTTAGGGTTAGTTCTTCAGTTCTGGCACAAAATTGGCAATCAGCAATGATTCCAGCAGTTCGTTGTTGTATTGTAATGTTTCATAGGCATAAAAGCTGGTATTGAGTAATATAACTTTTAAAGGAACTGCGTAACTCTTTAAAGACCTTGATTAACCCTGAGATCGAATCTGCCACCTGGACTGAAAGGGACATAATCCGCAATCTGCAAAAGATGATTTTTGACCAGTTCTGGAGGCAATTTTACTCAAAACAGTTTAGATTCACAAAGGCTTTTGTCCAAAAATTAATAAACATTGAAATATAAAATTATGTAATAATCAACAAAAGTTTTTTATTTTACTTAGTAATGTAGCAAGAGAGCCTTTTAATTCCCAATTAAAGATTAGGTGACGTTCACTATAGTTAGGTCAGTATTACAGCACCAAACATACCACCTCAGGCATATTGATTTCAGGGAGGTGGATGAGGGAGAAGCGGAGGTGCTAGCTAGGCTCAGGGAGGGAGGGGCTAGCTAGGCTTGGGGAGGGGCTAGCTAGGCATGGGGAGGGGCTAGCTGGGCTTGGGGAGGGGCTAGCTAGGCATGGGGAGGGGCTAGCTGGGCTCTGGCAGCATTATGGAAATACATATCGGTATTTTCTGGTGAAAATACCGCGCCTCTTCACTCAGCCAGTTTTATTGGGAAAAATGTTACTGTTTATACTGTTAAAATACCGTATATCATGGTAAAATGTCTGGACAGTATAACGGTATTAAAATTTGATAACAATAAACAAACTCTGAAATGACACAAAAGTCATTTTTATTAACAAGGTGATCTGACTGAGGTTCAACAAACGACATATGTGTCCTACCCAAAATGTAAGCTTCTACTGAACTCTGACATCCAGGTGTGTGGTGCACACAATGAGTTGCGTTTCCTCTTTGATGTCTTTGACAATTCTGTGAAATCTCTGTCACTATCAGAAAGGGCGCCCTTCCATCATGAGCTCCAGCCCCCCCCACACCCCAGGGGATAATTACACAGCTCAGTCAGCAGCTGACTGTAAATATAAGGATACATGTCAAACAAATTCTGGTACATAATATTGTGCTCCTAATAAGCAGAATTAACGAGTAAATTGGGAATCACAGCACATTCGACATACTACACTATGACTGTATGTATGACAATTTTTTCATCAACATATAGAACTTATATTGTTCGCACTTAAATTCACCAAATTGGACTCTGAAATGGAATGTGTGTGTGTGTGTGTGTGTGTGTGTGTGTGTATATA
>JAODJW010000001.1:30380603-30425563 GCA_026777045.1 Hyperopisus bebe
CCTTGTGAAAACAACGACTATAATACCAATACCCCATGCACTGGGAAAACAACATTCATGCATGTATGTGCTGATTTTTAATGCCAGCCTAACCCTGACCTCATGCTAGATGGAGAGATGAATCACCAAAAAGCTGAACTTCAGCCCCATTTGCGATACAAACTTAAACAGCACCCTCTAGTGCAAATGTGTGCTTATTTCAGCACTGAACAACTCATTAAGCCAGCATGTGACTGGAACTTACACAGAAACGTGAGATCACTCTGTATTTTAATGCTGTGAATTCAGTAGCCATGACTGATTAAAATGATGCAACAATAAGACATAAATATCCATAAATTTAAAAAAAATGAAAATTCATCTTCATTATGGGTAAAAGCCTGCGTATTCTGTGCTGAAGTTGCCTTGGGGTTCCAGCATGGCGGGCCGGGCGGATCCATGGTAACAGCACATCAGCCCTATTCACTGACCCTTCCACAGAGCTGGTATTCACTCAGAACCACCCCTTTTATTCTGTTCAGCTGAGTTTGACGAGTTCTGTTTCCTCTGCAGCTCATTCAGGCCCAGTCAGTACCCCCCAGTGTGAGCTTCATGGCAGCCCAATCAACGATTTTGGACGGAAAATAACATGACCACTGACATACTTCAAAGTAAAGATCGTAAATGACACCGCCGGTGACATCACACACACACGAGCCAATCGCTGCGCAGAAGAAAAATGTCGCTGCATGCTTTTGGGCTCCTGGCTGAACAAACTGAAAAGGTTCTTTCAGAATTAGCCATCCTAATCAACTTAGTTCTCGCAAAAACGAAAAGTCTTTTTCTGAATGGTAGGATGGTCAATCGTGACCTCGCACAGAACCTCACACAGTCTGGAACAGTCATGCAGTGAACCTCCAGTTGAGGGCGGCGTGTGAGGTCTGTCACTGACAATCCTGTTTTATAAAGCCAACACAGCTTTCTAAAACAACAGTAACAGAAAAAAATCAAATAAAATAAAGCTTAAAAACAAAAAAAGCTCTCATTTGCCCAAGAACCCCAGGAAACTGACTAGCACAAGAAGACTAAACTGGATACACTGAACGATGCCAGTTTGGCCTGGATATTCTCATTTGCAAGATATACACAGATAATTTTCTTTCAGTGATGACTGATGACTTTTATATTATGAATTAAGTTCTGAGAATAATAAGCTTGACAGAACTATTGACTTGACAGAACTATTGAACAACAATGTTTGGAAATTGCTGTATTGCAGCACAATGCACACAATGACATAATATTTTATAATGCATCAAAACTAAGAGATAGAAGGTCAGGATACCATGCCCATGAGTGAAAGGTCACTGGTTCAAATCCCATGGTCAGCAAAATGATTTCATTGTTAGGTCCTTGAATAAGACCCTTAACCCCAATTGCTCCAGGGACTGACTTACTCTCTGCACTCTCTGCTAAATAAATGTATTGTAAATGGAACAACTACTTAGAATGATGAGAAGCTTGCTTGCGTATCTCCTGTTAGTTAACAGGATATTAACAAATGATAAATATGTGGCAACATCAGACAATGATGACAACAGGAACAGACAGACAATAAATAACAAAGCAAAAGACCACAACACAGACATTGTATCACAAATGAGATTGGTGGTGATAAACTGAGTGTATGATCATTAGTTCATTCTAATTATCATTAGTTAATTCTAATAGTCTTTGCAGGGTAGTAAGAGTCTTTGATGGTGTTGCCTGCATTTCTGATTCTAGAAGTAAAGGCAGATGTGCATTGGTGATGGCCTGATCAGTGAGTGTTATCAATTCTGCGAATCTGGAGGGGCGTCTATACATTTATTTTTATTTAGTAGACACTTTTGTCCAAAGGTTAGGCAAGTAGCACAATACAAAAACGTGCAGCTGTCAAGGAGTTCATTACACATAAGTGCAATCGCCTATGTTGCCCATAGGGCAAGTCGGACCTGTCCATCCCAGTATGTTCCCTATATCATCATGTATGGATAGTTTATACGCTGTTCTACTTAATGGGGTGCTGCTAGACAACGTTTCATTGCTCTGTGGGCAGTGACAATAAAGGTATTTAGCTTATCTTAAAGAAGGGCTCTGGATCTGGATGTCGGAGGCAGAGAAAAGACAAGAAGACTCCAGAGAAGTTGGACACTCATCATCAGGTTTAGGCAAATTTGCAAGAAACAGCAAAGAATTCATTCATACACATGTTGCCAAATGTATTTAAGCAAAAACGATACTCATTTAGACACTGGATAACTGAAGACATGGAGATGCAGGCCCAGAAAAAAAGGGGAAAATACTCTGGGACGGGGAAGTGGAAATGGAGGAGAGACAGGGTGGTGCAGAAGGAAAAAAAAAATACATTGACAGAGGACAGTGAAAGAGGTGACAGTGGCGAACAGCCCAGGGCAAAAAGTAGGAAGAAAGAGATGAAGGAAGAGATGCCTGGAACAGCCTGAAATTACATCATGTGACTTAGCTCCAGTCTTAGCTCCAGTTAGAAGATGCCTGATTATTGGTGTTATAATACATAGCTCCAAGACTTTGCCCCATCCCAAAAATCCCACTCAGGGGAAATTTACTGGCAATGGAGTTCATTGGGAGGTGAGAGACAATGACATCATCTACCAGGTAAAGTGCTTCTCGGCGTGGCACAGTCCTCTGCTCTAGCGTTATCGATCACCCATGTCTTACCCAGGTGCATATGTGTTACTGATTGGGAGGCTTCCTTACTCGTCGTGTGGCTGGAGATGGATGAAGCACCCTGCAATGATTTTGGCTAAGGATGAAGGTTTTCACAATTAGCAGCGATATTGTAAATCTGATATCTAAGTGTGGTGCTTTCCTGTGACAGAATGTAGATGCCAGTCATAAGCGCAGAGGAGAACTTCTCAACAAGTATAACAGGCAGTTCTTGATCACCAGATACTCCAAATCGCAGGAGTAGTTCTGTGCATTATCATTTTATCACTGAAGTATTATTTCATGTGATTTCATCAGTCATACCATAAATATATTCAACCAGTTAATAGTACAGCTTACGTCCTCCCCCAGATCATTAGCTTAGGAAGTCACCTCCAAAAGTAAAAATCTGAATTTATGTCAACATGAAATCAAGGATTTCAAAAATACCAGGAAAATGGGCCAATGTGGCACCTGAACCAACTGTACACTGACACAAATAAGGGCTTCAGCTGACGTATCATAATGGCACATTAATAGCAATACACATGCACTATATTGCCAAAAGTATTGGGACACCTGCCTTTACACACACAAGAACTTTAATGACATCCCATTCTTAATACATAGGGTTTAATATGGAGTTGGCCCACCCTTTGCAGCTATAACATCTTCAACTCTTCTGGAAAGGCTGTCCACAAGGTTTAGGAGTGTGTTTATGGGAATTTTTGACCATTCTTCCAGGAAAGCATTTGTAAGGTCAGGCACTGATGTTGGACGAGAAGGCCTGGCTCGCAGTATCTGCTCTAATTCATCCCAAAGGTCTTCTATCAGGTTGAGGTCAGGGCTCTGTACAGGCCAGTCAAGTTCCTCCACACCAGACTCGCTCATCCATGCCCTTATGGATTTTGCTTTGTGCACTAGTGTGCAGTTATATTGGAACAGAAACAAAAGTTTGACAAAGTTTGGAGCATGAAATTCTCCAAAATGGCTTAGAATCCTGCAGCATTAAGAGTTCCTTTCACTGGAAGTAAGGGTCCCAACCGCTGAAAAACAACCCCACAGCATAATCCCCCCTCCACCAAACTTTACACTTGGCACAATGCGGTCAGGCAAGTACCGTTCCCTTGGCAACTGGCAAACCCAGACTTGTCCATTGGATTGCCAGACAGAGAAGCGTGATTCATCACTCCAGAGAACACGTCTCCACTGCTCTAGAGTCCAGTGGCTGCGTGCTTTACACCACTGCATCCGACACTTTGCATTGCACTTGGTGATGTAAAGTTTGGATGCAACTGCTCGGCCATGGAAACCCATTCCATGAAGTTCTCTATGCATTGTTCTTCAGCTAATCTGAAGGCCGCGTGAAGTTTGGAGGTCTGTAGCTACTGACTCTGCAGACAGTTGGCGACTTCTGCACACTGTGCGCCTCAGCATGTGTTGCCCCTGCTCTGTAATTTTACGTGGCCTACCAGTTCATAGCTGAGTTGCTGTTGTTCCCAATTGCTTCCACTTTGTTATAATACCACTAACAGTTGATCGTGGAATATTCAGTAGCAAATAAATTTCACAAATGGACTTATTGCACAGGTGGCATCCTATCACGGTACCACGCTTGAATTCACTGAGCTCCTGAGAGTAACCCATTCTTTCACAAATATTTGTTTGATTTTATACACCTGTGGCTATAGAAGAGATTAGAACATCTGAATTCAATGATGTGGAGGGGTGTCCCAATACCTTTGGCAATATAGTGTATGATGTTCAACAAGCAATCTAAAGGTGATTCAAAGAGAATTTCCATTTGGTGATACAAAATGCATTTTAAATTAATTTGAAACGGATTGTACAAATTGTTTGTACTAAGACAATGGGGACAATGATTCCACTGATATTTTATTCTTGTTTTTTGGGTCTTCTATGGATACTCCAGTTTCATCCCACAGTCCTAAAGCATGCAGTTACATAAATTGGCATCTATATACAGTATATTACCCATTGTATGAGTTGGCACCCTGTAATGGTCTGGCATCTCAATCCAGGGTACTCTGTGCCCTAAACTGTCAGGGAAAGGTTCATACAGGTACTCCAGAATTCAGAAAAGACCTCTAACTGGATATAATATTTGTCAAAATTTATGCATGGTCCCCAACATTGTGAATCAGAATCAGAAGACTTTATTAATCCTGGAGGAAATTGCTCACATTGCAACTGCACAGTCACACATAGACACAAAGACAAGAACAATACAGTATAAGTATAAAAATAGGAATGAAGTGTAAAGCAAATTGGAGCACTGTCATAACCTGCACGTCCAGTCCTCGTGTGTACCATGCCCACCTCGTTACTTGTGTGTGAATTCCCGTCGCACCAGGTGTCTTGTGTTTATTCTGATGTCATGTCTTGTATTTAGTCCGTGTTCAAGTCTGTTTCCCCAGGTCTGTCATTGACGTTACTTTGCTTTGGAGTATGTTACCCTGCAATAAACCCCATCTTGTTCGCATTCAAAGCTCACTTTGCCTGCTTCCGTGTACCAGACGGGACAAGCACTTTTAAACATTCTAATGAATAAAATAAAATAAAATAAAATAAAATAAAATAAAATAAAATAAAATTAAGTTAAACAGAGAATCTTTGTACAGGAGTCTAAAGTACCTTTGTCGAAAAGTTACAGGAAAAGTAAAAACGTATAGGAGTATGTTAAACAGTAAGTAAAAATATATTGCACCAATATCATAAGTGGTTATATTGCACTAGTTAGTAAAGCCACTTAGACTTCAAACTGTGGGAAAAAGTCGAGGTATATTGCACCGAATCATGGATAATAATAATATTGCACTCTTTAATTATATTGCCTAGGTAAATGTATTGCATATGTTAGAAACCAAGTAGGGGTAGCATCAGCTATTGCACAAGTATTGTGGTAGCAGTAAGTTATTATGCACCTTATTGTGAAGATGAGTGACGGATGGAGGAGTCATAGAGTCTGACTGCAGTGGGGAGGAAGGATTTTCTGTGGCGTTCGGTAGACACTTTACACTGGTGAGTCTGTGCTTTTCAGCTCAGTCACCACACTGTGAAGTGGGTGATCAGTATTGTCCATGATGGCCTAGAGTCTGGACAATTTTCTTCTCTCAGCCACATGCACTAAACTGTCCAGTTCTCCACCAACCACAGAGTCCGCCTTCCTGATCAACTTATAAGTCTCGGAGGCTGAAAGTGTCGGTGGCTACTCAATCAACACTAATGAAATGTAATATACTGTTATAAATAAGGAAAACATATTGATTAATAAAGCATTCAGGGAAAAATCAGAATACAAGTCAACACGGCGTCAACACGGTGAAACATGCTTAATTAATATGCAGAAGTGCAGTGGACAGTTTGCACTTTTATTTCACGCAAGAGCCAGAGAGTACCAGCACAGACAGGGATAGTCACCAGTACACATATCGAATGCCATTTGGGGGGGGGGGGGGGGCGGGATTACAGACACACTACAGCACGCGAACACTATATTTGGCACTTCATGAGAACACGACACACTTACATGCAGTGACATAATTACATATCACGGACATTATTTACACAAGTATTTACACTATGTACAGTATGGTGTAATGAATGCCAGTCTGCGAGCGATTAAGCCTTGCAGCGTCAAAAGGGTCAGTCATCCCCGGTGACCCCCAAACCAAATCCAAAACAAAATCCCACCAACAATGCGGGGGCTGGTGCTCCCGCTGCAGGTCGCATGTCACAGTCCCCTGAGTCCACAGCATACCTCCGTCCTCAACTGCATATTTGTTCTCAGCCTGTGCAGTGGGGTCAGCTGTAGCCAGGGGGGGGGGCAATACCTGGGTCCACCGTCACACCCTCACTGCTCACTATATGACCCAAAAACTCCTTTCTCCTTTCGGCACAGGAGGTAGCACTTCTGGTGCGGTGAGGCGCAGGCCAGCCTTCTGGATTGCAGCAAAGATGGTGTGCAGGTGTGAGCGATCAGGTCACTGTAGACGCCACCCTGGCTGCAGGGGATGTAGGCTAGCACTCACTCCATCAACTTCTTGAAGGTGCCCGGTGCATTGCAGAGCCCGGATAGCATCAACCGGAAGTGCCATAGACCGCAACCGACAGTGAACATGAGTTTAGGTCGACCGTTGAGGGCCAGGTTGTTCTGCTAGTACCCACTTGTTGGTCTAAGGAACTAAACCATGTCGACTTGGCAATGTCATCCAGTGCGTCATTGATCCAGGGCTGCGGGTATGAGTCCTTCTGGGTCACGGCATTCAGACACTGGAAGTCCACGTAAAAGCACCATGTCCCATCCTCCTTCCTGGCCAGGACTGCCGGCGCAGCCTAGGGATTGTCCAAAGGATTGAGGACACCCGCTGCCACCATCTCCCGAATCTTCTGCTCCACTGCTTGATGCTTCATGAGCACCAGCCAGTGAGGATGCAACCAAATGTGCTGGGCATCTCCAGTATCAATGTGGTGATGGACAAGTGTGGTGGGATGGCACTCGTCATCCTGGGCAGCAAAGATGTCCAAATGCCCATCCAGCAAAGTTCTCCAACATTGTCAATGCTCAGCAATCAAGCCCATGCTGTTTTACTGCAACAGCTCTTTGACAGCCTGCATCTTTTGTGGGGAAAGTTGTGCTGCTGCCTTTGCGCTGCACCAAGGAACTTAGCTGTGTGTCAGGGTTGTTCAAAACAGTTGGGGGCATGGTGGCTTCTTTTGCCACCAGTTTTGATGCTGGCTGCCATTCTGCCGCAGGCACCCGTGCTGAGGGTGAATTTGGCTGCGAGAATGTTGATATTTATGCCTCGACGGCAAAACAAGTCCAGCCAGATGATGCAGGCATTCCATATGCTGGCCAACCACACCTCCTGCTCCGTGTTTCACCCCACCAGCATGATCCGGAGCCACCACCGCCCTTTCATTGGGGTGCACACACCGGTGACGTAGGTGAGCCGTACTTTTGTGCCTCCCACCCCGGTGGAAAAGGGTGTGGGTTGTGACCCAGTCAGCTGACTTGATGACGAAGGAGTGAGGACTTGTTGGTAGACGGTGCAGGCGACTCCCTCATGGTGCTGCCTGCCTAGAGTTTTCCGGTGGCAGCACAGGGTTGAACTGGGGGGCTGTGGCAGGGCAATTACAAGCAGAATGCCCGACCACCCCATAGCAGTAGCAGGGGGCATCAGTTAGTGGGTGACCCTTCCACCATTACTCAGTGTGGGCCACTTGCACCTGCTGGCTCTCATCACCCCTGAAGTCCCCAGCCTTACAGGTGCAGTTTTACACAGCATGGCTGGCGGCCGGTGAAATGTTGCAGGCAGGGACAGGATTGCCTCTACTCTTAACGCCTCTGCCAAGGCTTCAGCGAGCTTGGCTGGTGCCTGCAGCTGTACATGTTGGTGCAGTACATGTTCATGCTAGTACTTTGACAAAAGCATGGGAAGCCAGCTCCTCCTGCATGGTACTGGGGAAATGCAGATAGTCCTTCCTCATGTAAATGCGGAAGTCATCTGCAAATGTCCCCAAGGTTTAGCTGTCCCGCCTCCACCAACTCAAAAGCTCCCCCCTCATCACTTCCTCTAATGGCCACCAACTGAAGCACTGCTCTAGTGCCACCATCAGGGTGGTATAGTTCCACTGCTTGTCGGGAGTCAGACTGAAGAAGGCTTGGAGCGCCTTCCCCTCCAGTACCAGCTACTGGTCCACCACGGCCTCCTCGTTGCTAGATGGATTGTGCCAGGCAGCCAGGCGCACTTGGGACAGATAAGGTTCCAGGGATTTTATCCCACTATAGAAAGGGAGCTTCAAGCTGGTCTTCAACCCACCCCTCTCTGTCACGACTTGTTCCTCCAAGTAGCATGGTGGATGGGGGAGCACTAGACCCATGAGGTCACCCTGGGAAGTTGCCGTGCTTGGTTCCTGGGGTGTCCCTCTGGTTCCCTCTCTGCCACCGTCTGGGAAACCTTGCCTGTAGGGCGCAGATGAGGTCATCGATTCCTTTGACGACCTTACATCCCAATTCTGACACCAGTGTTGCAATGTCAGCATGGTGAGACGCACAGAAGCACAGATGACAGTTGACACTTTTATTTCATGCAACTGCTAGAGTACCAGCACCGGCACAGACAGGAGATGTCACCAGAAGCCTTGCGTGTAGGAGTGGACAAGGTCATCATTTTGTGTAGGAGTGGATGAGGTCATCAATTCCTTTGAAGGTCTTGCATGCCACTTCTGACACCAGTGTTCAAATTTCAGCATAGTGAGGCATAGCTTAAGTAATGCATAAAAGCACAGATGACAGTTAAAACCTTTATTTTGCGCAACTGCCTGAGAGGGAAGCAAGGAGAAGTTACCAGTACACACATCGAACACCATCGGATGGGGGGGATTAAAAACATACCTCAACAGGGTAACACTATATTTAGCACTACATGAAAATAATTCTGAGACTGAATTGAAACGAATAAATTGATGATGATCATCCAGAATTGCCTCTACTTTTACTCTTGTTAAGATGGCCCCCTCTGTTGGTCAAAAAGAAATATTAAAACATCAGTGCATGACCAGCTAAGAGTCGCCTTTACTCTAGTGCCCTAATATTCAAATTACGAGTCCTGCTGGTTTTCCAGCCTTCCTTTACCTGTGAGCCAGGTATGAAGCCTCTGACCAATCAGAATCAGTAATTATTAAACTAACTGCCTGGGACAGCTGAAAACAAGGCCTGGATTTGGAATCGAGGTCTAGATTTGAAGAGCCCTGCCCTAGTGTACACGCCAGATTGCAGAGGAGTGCAGTCAGTTCCCCCCATTCACCAGGAGGTTGTATGATGTGATCATGCTTTTGAAAGTGAAAGAAATGATGGTTAATTTCAAATAATTACTTAACCTGAATTTATTATTGATCAGTTTTAGAACCACAGCGGTTCCTTTGTCACTTTCAATCATTGTGTCCTAAGCTATAAAATTGAACTGTTAACTATGGAAGAACAAGGACAATCGATGATAAAGTAGTTATGTCTTTTGTAGTGCTCGGATGTTTACTTACCTGAATGTAAAGGATTTAATGACCAATCCTATCATTCTATCTTTTTATTGTCATTTAGATGCCTTTAGTTAAATTCATATTTCGCACATAGAGCTGATTTAGTAGGCCTACTTTATTTGTACTGATAAATACCCATTTGACAGCCACCCAAAATGAGGCACGTTTTAATTTAAAGAGCCATTAATAATGCAATTATTTTATTGTTTTTAGAAACCGTATACTTTGATGAGCATTTGGTAAACACGTTAATTTGCATATTGTAATAAAATACTTTCATTTTCACCATCAGAACAGGGTCAGCTAAACGTCGTTGGGCGGAAAAATACAGTTTCGTCATTGTGGGCTAGGAGGATTTGTTAATGTGTACTGCGCCAGGGCATCAGGGTTCACCTTAACACGCAAATGCCGCAAACAGGTCAATGTAAATAAGTACAGACCATGTAGAAAGTTTGTTCCACGCATTGCAAACTAAAATGACGTTAGTTCCCTACCACTTCGCACATAATTAATGGTTTTTGTTTCGAATTGTGCCTCTGCTGACATCCAGCTCTCTGTCCATAACAGCTGACAATTGAAATCTTGCGCAAAAAGAGAATACCCATCTGATGACGTCACGTGGTGACTGTCACAAGGAACGTACCGGTTGCGAAAACCCCCTTCAGGCACAGGCGAACGAGAGGAGCAAGGGGGAAAGCCATCTCGTACGGTCCTACCAAAACGCACATCCCTTCCGACTTTCCCCGAGAGACGAGCTTTGATACGGAGCCGTCTTTAAGCAAAACTGCCGCCCCCGGCCTGCCGTTCCTAAGTCGGGAGGCTGATCGGTCCATGATTGGTGGAGCCGCGTCACGTGGGCGGCCCCCGACCGGAGTTTCCACGACAGCTGGCAGCTGTGCGAGCCGAGCGCGTCGCTGGTTTATGCCCCAATTCTGCCCACATCCCCCCTGAAAACATCCGTAGGCAGGCGACATGGGAGACAAGAAGAGCCCGACAAGGTAAAGCGCGCTCCGCGTCCGTCAGCTATGGCCGTGTTGTGGCGGTGCTGCGAGTAATGAATGCGCCGATCGTGCGAGGTACGTGTGACTGAGAGGTGGCCCTCCTAGTGGAGCAGCCATGGCGGACTGGCCGCTCCATTACACGGTCCGATCTTTGCTCCCGGGGAAGCTAACCGCTCTCCCCCGTTGACTGGGCTGGCGGCAGATGTTTACAGACGGGACATTCACACGGATTGTGTGCAATCGCCGAGAGTAAAGCGCTGCTCTCTCTCCCTGTTGTCTTGTCCCCGAAGGCCGAAGCGGCAGCCGAAGCCTTCCTCCGACGAAGGCTACTGGGACTGTAGCGTCTGTACGTTTCGGAACAGCGCCGAGGCTTTCAAGTGCATGATGTGCGATGTGAGAAAGGGGACATCCACACGGTAAGCCGATCTGCTCGTCGGCGATGATGGTCCGTGCTTGCTGCGCTTCGGCATTCAGATACGTGCTTCCTTCCCACTGTTAGTAAATGTGCAATAACATGTCATGCGATCGGGGTGATCACACGCATTTCAACTTAACCAGCGATCTAGTTAATTGTATACTAGCAAATGAAAAGACCATATTTCCTTATGTGAGGGTGTAATCTTTTTATTAGAAGGGACTGACGGTTTCCTGAATACCCTCCGTAAATGTATTCGATTTGACACATCCTCGGTGTCGGCGAGCAAAGTTATGACTTGGTCGTTTGAGTTAGTGGGCGATTAAACTTGTAATATTTCCACACTGCAATATTTCCGTGAAATAAGGGGGGAGCCGTAAGTCAGACACTTAAGACAAACGAGAAATATGCATTTAAGTAACGCTGTATACATAAATCAATTGTTAGATGTTTAGAAACTTGGCAGATTCGGTTATCGTATGTGAATGACAGTAGAATCGCCCAGCAATGCAAAAACAAAGCATGACAGGCTTTTATCCTCCAGGACGATACCAAGTCGTAATTAATTCGCACAGATGTGTCACGTTTGCTTGTTTTTTTATAGTTTGAATTAGGTGCGATCAATGTACGTGACAGGTTATTGGTAATCCAGTTTTCTCTAACGCGCTGTTATTTATCCTAAGCGGTGGAATAACAAATTAACCATGCATTCATATTTCCAATCCAATGTCGTCAAATGCCATTATATTTTTGGGGGGAGATATCCAAAATTAGTATTATGCTGATCTATAGAAAAACGTCACATCCTTCTGTGTTTGCTTGAACCCTTCGGATGCTGAGTACAGTCGATCCACGATGTGTTTATCTTCTGGCAGTGCCAAGGCAGGAGCTGTTGATGACTTTAGGAAGGGGGCCTCAGTCACTATAGATTACTTTGCATCCATCATGCAAGCACTGCTGCATTTCCAGGAAAGCCTTTATCAAAGCCAGCTGACAACTTTGTTTCTATACTTACATCTCTCCTGACATCTGTGTATTCCAGTCAGAAAGAGCAAGATTCCACGTCATTAGGTCTATGTTTGACATCTCACCAAAGCATAATCCTTAATCTTTTATTGTAGTAGGAATCTCCTTCAAAAAAAAAGTGGTAATTGATAAAATGATTAGTTTTGGGTTTTCTGGCATCTGGATCGAAGTCGGTACTGGGCGATTCCAGCAACGTGTTTCCCGTCATCTGAACTCTTTGTTAGCTTCTAATAAGGGATGGAATTACTGGTATGGGATTACTTGGCAATTCAGCATCAGAGACCACTGCTCTGTCATGTAGATACTATAATACAGGAAAGCCATTTTAAGAAGTCACGCACAGCCGTTGAGAGGAAACCCCCAGTAAGTGCGCGTGTTAGCCTATGTCGATGTCAAAATCAGAAATTTTTGGCAAAAGTGCTTTAATTTGACCTTCCTCCCAGTTTAAATCTGAGGAATAAATTATATATTTCCCATAATGTTAGAAGTGTAGAGTTCTCTGTGGAGAATGCAGTATACTGAACATTGCCTGGTGACGAACCCAATGAAAATACCAGCTTTTTCTCTTAAATGTTGTTACGGCAGCTGTGAAATCTCATAACAACCCCCCCCCCCCCCATACTGTAACCTGGTTGGGTTACATAGTGATGGAGAATTTTTACATGCAGAAGGCTGTGCTATGACCTAATCTCTCAGAGGCATTGCTGGATTGAGGTCAAACTCCACTGGTCTACCACAGCTGTCAGGATCGTCATGCTCCTGACTCATTAGCATGCAGTGGTTTCATCTGTGTGCAGCTACCTCCCCCCCCACCCCACCGATTCAGATGTTGGGCGCTTTAGCCACAGTAGGGCTCCATCACTGCGATCAGGCAGACAGATTGGCTGGCTGTGGCTGATGCCCCCTCCAGCAGGGATCTGCTTACTGCTGGGAGGAGATGCTGCTGCTTTACGCAGCAGAGAAGAGGAAACAGCAGCTGCCCAGGTGACAGAGGCAGTTGTAGGTGTGATTTCACCTTCAGCGATGTTGTGCCATTAGTCATGTAATAGTGCTGGTTGAAGTGTAACAGGGGAAAAAAAACAATTTATGGAGAACTTGCAGTGTCATTCCAGGAGATCCAGCTACTTCTGTATGATGTAGGGCTTTTGAACCAAGTAATGGTTGAATTAACATTATTATCATGCTTCTGAAAATAACTTAACAATGGCTAAATATGTAGGTTGTACCTAAAAAAAAAAATATCATCAGACATCAAATAACATTCAATTCGAGGGTAGTTATAGTTCAGTCTGGTTAAGTTTTATTTTACAGAGATTTTTTTTTTAAATCTTGTTCAACTGTGGCCCTTTTTCCCCAAACTGCTACTTGTATAATAAAACTTGAATTGACACAAAAAAACACTCACCTGCTTAGTCAGAATGGAAAATGGCTAGAAAAATGTTCCACAGTACTACACGAGTAGTAAATCTCTTAATTTCAATGGCATTTCCACATCATCCCCTATCAGACTCATCTCTCTGCAGGTGTGTGAGGGGAAGTCCACCTGTATTTCCTTTGTATAATTCAATAAGGAGGCACAAATATGAAATGTCAAATGCTGATTAATTACTATTTATTAATGCAAATAAATGCAGGAATTTCTCAATTGAGGAGTGAACCCTGTACCTTAGCAGACGTGGGGACGTGTCTCGTGTGCCTGTAGTTCACCATGGGAGCCAAAGCCATCTGTTTGACATAGGACAACATGGTACAGATGGCATGGAGGACCGTCCGAGGCATGTGGGTTTGGTCCGGCGTGGCCTGCTGACATCCGCCTTGCTGTGTATGCTGCCTGGCAGGTCAGCTAATGTGTCGCAGTGGCAGATCCATCGTAGCATGGCAGACCTGGGAGGAATCCGCTAACTTGGCAGTCAAATGAAAAGAACTCCTCTTTTACCTCTTAAGAATATTATACTGGTTTTATTTTTGTGTTTATGCTGCATTCAAAATCCCTGGTTATCTGTAACCGCTTAGCTACCGTGATGCATCTCTAACAAGCGCAATAAGCAGATAGGGTGGAAAATATCTGAAAATCTGCACATTTAAGTTTAATTTCCAGCATTGCGCAAAATTCTTCATGTACAGCGGTGTTGTTTTTTTCTGCTCTTGTAAAACGATTTGTCGTTTCTGCTTTCATTGCAGAAAATCCGAACATGAGGGTGGTATAATGACTACAGAAATGGAGGGGGGGGGCGACTAAAATGCCTCTTGCGTGTGTCACAAGTGCTGGCTGGTGCCGATCACATCAACAGTAACCAGGGAAAATGGTCAGGACTTTCCAGAGCACTCTGCCAAAGATGTGGAACAGAAATGAGGAAACGGGAACATGTGAGCTAGACAAAATATTTGTGGTTACCTGTCTGGATGTTTTCTTTAGCTGAAAAAAAATGTGATTGAAAAATGCTTTTCTGAATTTTATCACTTTGTCATAGCAGTGGGCTTAAAACTGACTGAAAGGACAGAGGTTGTGGGTGTCTATATGTAAGTATCTACTGATTATTTTGTTCTTTAGAGCTTTTCTTAAAGGGCAGACTTTGGGTAGCACATGCAGACTAATTATTTTTAGAATTCAAGTCTCCAAAGTGGTGTTAGGTAGAGTACCATTCAGTTAAGTAAATCTGTATTTGTAGAATAATGGAAGATGTCTTCCTACAAATATGATGGGTTTAGTGTTCATTCACCTTGAGGGATTAATGGTTGGTGTGTGATGAAATGCAACAGTGTGATTAGAGGAAAATTAGGAGCAAAATATAGGGACCCTGCCACTGAGCCTTGGGGAACACTGCCAGCGAGAGGCCATGTTTGCATGTGAACGGGAGATGGAAGAATAGGGGAAGAAAGAGAGGAGCTTGTCCAGGGAAGGACTCTGCGTGGGAGGAGCTGACAGAAAGTCAACGGCAGTGATCAGCCTGGATTAGGGTAGAAGCAGTGTGAGTGAAGCAGAGTCGGGCATGAAAAGAGGCCTGTCGACAGAGTGAGACGAGAAGGTGAAGAATAGGAAGCGGAGAAAAGTTCTTATCAAGTGTGAATAGGCTGCTACTGTAATTGTTTTCTCAGTAAAGGAAATTTACAAACGCTGTGGTTTATTTTCAAGTCCTTTGACGTTATGTATCATTACGCAGGGCTTCTCTAAGCCGTTGGAAATGGATCACGCCAGAGCAGTATTGACTGACGCCTTTTAAACGCAGTGTTTACGCCAGAGGTGTTGCTCTGAACCCGGAGGAATCCTCAGCAAGATCAATACCTTCATCTTGTGATTGACTAAAGGGTGCTAACATTATGCCGCATTAGCATGCATTTCATGTCAGCTTGATGCGGTTTGCTGTGCAGTCCTGAGATTTGTGCTTCCTTGTGAAACCGCTAATCCCTAATGGATGCAGGCAGCTTTTTTTTTTTCTTGCTGACATTGAAATGCCATTACAGTGTCTCTTGTTTTAGCCTCTTTCTGTTGTCAAGTGCAGATAAGCCCCCACCTTCGCTGTCAAAATGGGAAAAAGCTAAAAGTGTAGGCCTATATAGCAGTGTGTTTAATCAGGCAGGGTTTGAGATTAGGACTGCCCTGGAGGATTATGCTGACAGATTGGACGAAATGAAAGCAAACCCTTGTTTTATAGCGAAGAGAAGAATGTTTGCTTGTTGAAGGCTTCGTCTGTTAAGGTCTCATCTATATAATATTACCTGGGAGTGTAGGAGATGGAGGGAGCTGAGCAATCTAGGAGGACCGGAGATCAGCAGTTCTGCTTCAGTGCTGAAGCCATGGCACTCATCTGCTAGATCGTTAATTAATTTTAATGTGCAGATACCCTCCAAAGTCACTCATAGACAGCAGCGAGATCAAAAGCGAATGCCAAAGCTACAGATAGAGCACAGCAGGGGCGATTAACAGTACCGTGACCGTGGACACCGATGCCATGCAGAAACAGGCACGTCTGTCTTTAATTTTGATACGTCTTCTGGCGTTTAGCAACAGAATAGAAATAGAGGTTCTGTAGAATCAGAGCAACCTCAGTTCAAACTGGTGGAGTGGACGGGCATGCAGGCCAGTGGGAGGCCATGGAAAGGGTCAGCATGGAGATGAACGAGTCAGCATTGTACTTTTGTTTTACGAAGTGATCCATGCAAATAACTGCCTGAAAGACAAATGCATTATCACTGTGACATCACTGCTGCTTGCTTTAAATGTCTATGAACTAATACTGCTTTCTTCAAGGTCGCACATGTTCTGCTTTGCGACACAGTAATTCAATGCTAAATATCCATTTAGAATCTTTCTGATAGGTATTACCAAACCCGGCTTATCATCTTCACCAATAGCCAGATCGCGTCTAACGTCCCATCTCCAAACCTAATTATGAGTCGCAGCTGCATCACTTTCTCCAAAACTGGTTCCAAAGGCGACGTTCTGAGGCATCTGTTAGTGCGGTGGTTTGTCATTACCGTGCTTGGTTAGGGCTTTAACGTAATGCTGGCCTTTATGGAGCGCCGCCCACTTGTTATCCACAGGCCATAACTGTCCCATGAGGTCACCCTCGTTTGTCTCTCAACTTCCAGGAAGCCCCGTCCAGTCTCTCAGTTGGTCGCGCAGCAAGTAACCCCGCAGTTTGCCTCCCCCACGCAACCGAAGAAAGAAAAAAGAGAGAAAACGGATAAAGAAAAGAATGAAAAGGAGCCGGCGGTCAAAAAAAACAGCCAGAAGAAGATGAGGTAAACAAACGAGTATTCTCAGAGAGAAACTAAAATCTAGTTTGACCAGGGAAAAAGAGTGCACACATGCATGCTTCTGTGTGTGTGTGTGTGTGTGTGTGTGTGTATATGCACAAACAACTTAACTATGTTTCAGAATATCTGTGTATTTAGTTTCTGCTGATAATGTTTCAGAAATGAGGGTGAGGCGAGTAAATTGAGATCCAATCAGCGAGACTAACTCTGGGTGACATGTCTATATCAGGATTAAATATAAATGACTGTAAGCCGGGTCTCTTCATCTGTGGGGGGGGGCAAATCAGCCGCATCGTGTTTTTGGGGTCCTTGGACTCTTAACAGTATAGGAAGGATGTACAATGCAACTTGGGGAGAGTGAAAAGTTAGTCATGATGGAGAAACCACTCTGTGCTCCACCTCCTGAAGAGCAGTGAAGATGAAGCTGAGGCAAATGCATTACACTCCAGCACTCAAAACAACCCAAAGGGCATTCTCCCTGAAGAGGGGAAAAATTGATTGTGACAATGAAATATCAGCAGCAGGAGTTGGCCTCCTCCTTGCTCGGCTGGTTTGTACCGACAGCCTCCACTGAAATAGAGTCAAGTTGCCTGTGCAGTTATTTCCTGCGGCAGATGTGGTGTGGAAAGTGGGGAACTGTCACCTCAGAGTAAAAGAAGCATGATTACATGTGACTAAGAATTGTCCTTTCACCTGCTTTTTTGTTAAGGCTCTCCTGACAAGCTGCAAATGATGCTAATCTAAGTTTTACTATCTTTATTAATCAGTTTCCGGAGAACAATATGAGTGCAGCCAGAAACTTGTGTAAGTTACTCATGTTTGCTGAAGGGTCTTTTCCACTCTGCCCCTACAGGCCAAGATTAAAAAACGTGGACAGGAGCAGCGCGCAGCACTTGGAAGTCACAGTCGGAGACCTGACTGTTATTATCACGGACTTTAAGGAGAAAACAAAGCCGCCAGCGTCCTCCAGTGCGGCGTCGGCAGACCAACACAGCCAAAGTGGCTCCAGTTCCGACAACACCGAGCGAGGTCTCTCCCGGTCGTCCTCGCCCCGGGGAGAGGGATCGTCAATCAACGGGGAATCCCACTAGCCCCGCCCCACCCTGCCCCGCCCCACACCCCTGTTACTTTAGTCATTACGCAATATACGCATGTCATAAACTTTTTTGCCAAGATAGACCACAAGTCTCAATTTCAGGTGAGGTTAGACCACATGTTTGTGACATGCAGATGATGAGGTGGACATATTGGAAGTCTTCCACTATGTGTTCTGTCCTGGTGGGTTTGTTTTTAACGAGACCGGTTTCCTGTCAAGATCATAGTAAGTGAACTTTCTTGCCCTTTGTTCATGACTTTAAGAAAGGAGGGTATTGTCTGGGGAACAAATTAGAGTATGAATTGTATAGTGCCATGTTAATGTGGTAGTATTTTACATAAAGTCAGTGTTATATTGTCAATACACTCTTACTCGATTTCTTTCTCCAAAAAAAATGTTGTGGCATGAAATGGGTCAGAGTTTTAAACATTTACAATAGAATATGCATTATAGCAGATAATGGGGAAAGGGTATTTGAGGTGTACAGTGGAACTGATAACTGTGAGAACGACATAGCTACTTGTTCTCAGTGGCTTAATACACCTGCAGGTACGTGGTGTGGCTTAACTAAGAAAGAGAATATTCTTTAAGGACACTTGTGTATGGTTAGGCCAATATCTTACAGCACATGTCAGTTTTGTTTAATTTTCCCACCCCTGGGTATACCAGTCTGTGCTGTTAAATGTGTATGAACATCTCAATTAATTACGTTGTTTTACTGTCTGAAGAAATGTTTATAAGTAAAAGAATGAAATTATGAATTTGTTGTTAAGAGGTTGACCTCTGTCTGCTTCTTGTTCATTTCATAGACGCTAGCTTGTCATTATTTTACAGTGGTTTATATTATAGAAATTATCACAAAATAAAGAGAAACTAGACTCCTTAGTAAAACAGAAATTAAAGTTATTGGCGTTTACATTTCTGGGGTTGTTGGCACTGGGGTGTAATGCTTTGGTATATATTCTAGCGCCATAGTGGGGTTTAAAAACTGCCTCAGATTTCAAGCTGAACCATGAAATTATTACTTTTTAAACTTCAACATTTAAATAAGTTGAGTAGACAAATTGTTTTGTTGTTAGCATGCCATTGTGTAATGTGTTAATCTTTTTAGAGAGTTATTAATGTATTCTGAGACTAGTCTTGTAGTACTCGAATCCAATTTGAATGTATTTGCCTTGATTCACACTAGGACTCGTTCTGACAACTGTTCGCCGATTGTGTGCATTCATGAGAAACATCTGCAGCATTCATCTGCCATATCATAAATCAGTCAGGCTTTTGGTAGTCTCATTTTCCTCAGGTATACATTAATAACTACAAGGTGCTCACAATCCCCTTTATTTGCAGGGCGCTTTGCGTTTACATGATGCATCATTAGGTGTGACGGTTACTGTCAGGGCTAACAAGACGTCCACACCCAGAGTGATTAAATGTGAATTCACGGATTTTAGTGTCCAAAACAAAAACATGTCAACCATTTGCAATACTTGCAATAATAAGAGACGAGAAACTAGGAACAATATCGGATTAAACCCAATAGTTAAGATGTTATAGAATTAAAAATTACTGACTAGAATATAAATATTTTATTAATCCTCATGGAGAAATAACGCTCTCCATGAGACAGACACATGCAGATGAGAGCAAACGTCGAGGTCAGACAGTGTTCAATGCGTCTTGCTTACTCTGTTAACGCGGGTATCTGATGCACACACACACAATGAATAGGTTATTTATAGCTTACCGACAAACCGCTTATGCAAAGGTGCAAAGTGCCAGCACAGAAAATGGTATTGCCAAGCTGATTACAATTTCTACTCAGACGACTGGGGTGGAGCAGTGACCCCCCCCCCCCCAAAACTCCGCCTACGGTAATTTAGAATTAAGGCAATTTAAACCAGTATCACGGTCTTTGTTGTAGTTGCAGTCTTAATGATATGAACATGAGCGAATATAGCCGGTGGTCACTTTTGCAATTGATATATTTGACTTTTCAAATTAACGTAAACAGAAGGTAAGCAAATTCTATTATATCAGACATGCTTTTCGACGACCTCGAAAACCCCTAAACCGTCACCAAGCGGCCATCTTATGCCCGCCCCTTACCTCTCTCCGGTCTTCTTTGCGCATGCGCCAAACGCGGTCAGCGTGCCCCGCGGTCGATTAATTTTTCATGACAGAGAAGGTCCCGTCCTATGGCGACGCGGTCGGCGATGTCTGCCATCGCCCCTTCCTCCCAGAAGCCAACGCATCGGCAGCGTTTTTGACAGCGGTGGAAGATTAGACTTAAATCATTCCGATGGCTGGAAGGGTGCTACCCGAGCGGCCCTGCTAACCAGCCCACTCCTCGTCTACGTAGTCATGCCGTGATCTTCGGTTTAAAGCAGCTTTCGCGTTGCGTTTTTAGCCGAAATGCGACGCTACCTCCGCATGCTCCTGGCGTGCGCGTTCTTCGCGCTGCTCTCCGCGCTCTACGTGTTCAGTCAGTTCGCCTCCTCGCTGGAGCGCGCGGCCGGGCGGACCGACGGGAGGGCACGGCGCGGCGACGGGCGCCAGGGAGCCGGGAAAGCGGCGCAGAAATCAGGGCCGGGCGACCAGCATTGGTATAACAGGTGAGCTTCCCCTGTGTAACAGAAAGAAATTAACCACACTGGTTAAGAGTGAATTTAGGCTCAGCAGCGATGGGCTTCCCAAGTATCTAGGAAGCTAGCAGAGATAAGCATGTGTGAGTGTTTCTCCGGGACATGAACCCGCTTCCGATGTGTTACCGGGACTCTGCGGCGACTCGCCGACTTCGCAGCCTATGTGTCGGAATTTGTGGGGTCTGGAGTCACCGCCGCCGGAAGTCGGTTTAACCGCAAGCACTACGATCCCTCCTTGTTGGTTTGTTAAAGTGGTTTTTTCAGCAGCTGTGGCTTATCAGTCTGGTTGAGGTTTCATTTGGCGGCGGCGTTAGTGCTGCTTAATTGGTTTTTCGAGGATGATTTGAGATTTACGAAATCAGACACCGTCCTTGTTCGAGTTGAAGATTTCCCAAGGAAGCTGTTTTAACAAACACGCCTTTGATTTATTCAGGAGCGTATTTATAAGGGGTTGGCATTGTAGCACAGTTGTGCAAACTATTTTTTTGCATTGCAAACAGGAAACGTGTAGTTACATTACTGGGGATGTCCTCTTGTCCTGGTGTGAGACGGGATGTGTGGGGAACCGGCGCGCAGTGTTTATTCAGCTGAGCTCTATGCTCTTAAATTTAATGGATTATTTTTACTGCGCCAGAAATGTTCGTGATGGACATTACCCATTCTGTTTTTCTTTTTAATGATATCTTCCATATCAAGTTATTACGCAGTAATGGGGCGTTAAACTCAATATTTGTATTCATACATTTCCATTTCAACGAAATGGCGTGCATACTCGTACAATGTAATCCATCAGTAATTTGACCTGAGCCAGTACCCATAATGAAACGCTGTGCTGTTATTTGACGATTATTGGCGTCAGATTATGAAATTAAATCCTTCCCCCTTTGCTCACCCGAAGAGAGATCCCAGGATGGGGCGCCAACCTATTGTGGGGCACACTTATGGACAATTTGGCAACTCCAAGTAGCCTCAGCATCTTTTGGACTGCGGGGTACCCACAGGAAACTCCACGACAACACAAGGAGACCATGCAGCACATGGAACACTGGCGGAGGCTTGAACCCAAGTCCCAGAGGTGTGAGGCGACAGTGTGAACCACTGCACCACCAGGCCACCCCTAAATATAAATCAGTACTGAAAATTATGAAATCCGCTCATAAAACCAGGTGTTTTTGGTAGTGAGACACCAGTCTTTCAATCACATAACCAGCTCTTTTATAGCTTATGATCATAAAGTGTCTTGAGCAACACTTGCTCCCTTTGTGTGGCGGAGATGCAGCTTTTGGTGGCGTTTATCACTGGAGTGATTGAGGGGCGCTTTTATGCAGAGCCTGTTTTTTCTCCTCCTGTCAGGTGTAGGAGTTTGTCAGTGTCTTACTGGAATCCCTATTGGAGGCTGCCCCCTGCTGTTTGTGGAATGAACTGCTTAATGGAATCGTCTTTTAGGTAGGCTTGGCAGAGACTAATCCCGATGGCCATAGGAAAGAAAAGCTATAATGTTCTGTTGGATTCTCTGATGAATGAAGATTAATCTGGAGATTGCTAGTAATGTCATATAAAGCTAAGCAAGAATACATGCTGTTTAGCAGCATTTACTGTAAGAGACCCTTAAGCAAACCAGGTTTTGTTCTAGGTCTCTGTAAAATTGGTGGTTCTTTCCAGCACCGATTTTTTTCTACAGGGCATGGTTTATCCTGGACCAGACACTAAACCAATTAGGTCAAAGAAGTAATCAAGATCACCATTTAGCTAAACAGTTAACTGTGTTACTTGGTTCTTTCCCTGTTCAAACACAAATGATTCAGCTCAAGAGCTGTGTGGTAATTAGCACAGTGGAGTTGCATCAGGTGTGTTAAATGAGGGGAAACCCAAAAATGTGCAGGATTTTGGCCCTTCAGGACTGGAGTTTAACACCCCTGACATGTGCTTTTAGCATAATAGCTGGTGGCTCTTATCTGCAAAGGGCCGGTGTGTATACAGGTTTTTTTGATAACCTTTAGGTCACCTGTTCAAATCTAGGTGTGAGGACTCTTCAGCCAATCAGTGCTCTAACTACTAATCTAATTAGGCAGTTGCAGTGAAAATCCGCCACACACGCACACAGCAGCCCTTTCGGGATAAGATTGGCCACCCCTGCTCTAGGCGAAACCCTGCTTGATAAAACAGGGAGCCAGGGCTGGCCTGCTGTGTTGAGATGTGAATTTCAGCACCCCTGGCTGCCAGGCCTATCTCCATAATTCAGCCCCCTGCTTTTGCATCGTGCAGAAAGAGTTTGAGACGGAGACCATGTCACTGAGACTGGCAGCCCCTGCAAGCAAAATATGGCAAGGTTTCTTAAATGAGAATGGAGAATGGTTTCACTAAAGGGGAAGAACTTAACCACAGTAATTTAGCCCTTTATATTATGTAAAATGCGCTTTAAAATGGTGTATTTGCACCCCATTTTACAAAGATGAGTAATCAGGTTTTTTAAATATACTTTAATTTTAATATTCAGACAGAAAGGGCGTCTGATGGTTGATATGCATAAATGCAGCTCTCTCTCTGGCTTGGGGGATTAAGCTGGCAGTCATTCCGCAATGTTTCGCTTGCCTTTAAGACCCTCAATGTCCCACGTCTCCCTTGCCAGGTATTTCATGTGCAAATCACTCTTGCAATTGGGTTCTGGGCCCCAGCTCTGTTGGGGGTGCGTGAAGAATCATTCGGCAGGCCGACGCCTGGTTCGTTTCAGGTACATCCTGAGGGAGGAGAAGCCGTCACGGGCTGGGGGATCCGGGCGGGAGCCGGTGCACCTCGCCGTGGTGGCGTGTGGGCAGAGGCTGGACGAGACGCTCACCATGCTGAAGTCCGCCGTCGCCCTGGGCCGCCAGCCGCTGCGCCTCCACATCTTCGCCGAAGACGAGCTGCACTCCGGCTTCAGAGCGGCGGTGAGCACCTGCCTGACTCTCGCACGGCCTGTTGACGGAGCCCTACTCGTGCGTAGGGGTGTAAATCATTGGCCCCAAGGCGATTCGATTCCGCTCATTGAGGAAACTGTTTGATGAATTGGAAATCATTCATTTCAATCATGATTTGAGTAATTCATGAATTGATTATTTTGATAGCCTAAGTCCAAACCTTTTCAAACTTTTAAAATACACATGTATTACCAGGGGGATCTAATTACACACTATTAATGATTTACAAATAAATTAGCACCGCAGAACTTAAATTCTTTAATCACTTTATAAATAGGTAGAACAAACCAGTGTAAAATTTCACTGTACAAAACGCATTAAAAGAAGTGCTACGGGGGGGTGGTGAAACTTGCCAAGCTTGCTGGCCCTGTTAAACTATTGTTACATGGGCTTTTTTATTCTGTGAAAAGCAGAACATCGATCTGCAGGCCGGATTTAATAATGAACTATAAAAGTGTCGCTGACTTCTTGTAAATGGTGAATGAGCCAATGAATCCCTTGTCCTCCTGCAGAAAGTGGCTGATTGCTCAATGCAAACATCTGTTATTTCAGTGTGTGTGTGTGTGTGTGTGTGTGTGTGTGTGTGTGTGTGTGTGTGTGTGTAGATCTGGTGCTCTTAATTTTGAATATTGATAAAGTTTAAATATCAACCAAGATTGTCACATTGGTCTGCCAAAATTTTGATTTTTAACAAATATCGACCAATACCTGTATGTTAACATCACTAATGCATGTTATGCATCACTAAGGCTAGCATGATATTTTGCGTAGCTAGTTAGCTACCTCAGGGTTAGCTACAAAATAGGCATTTCTGAAAAGCATTGCAGTGCAAAGATCTCAACTATTCAGAGCATTCTGCTTTACAAAATGGCCAAATGAGTTTTCCAAAAGCGTCAGTTGCAAAGATCATCAGGTAGTGCTTCCTGTTATGAATACTGGTCAGCCTTCCCCTGCTGTCCTACGTTTCAGAAATGTATCTGCTGGCACTGCTAGTTGGTGCGTCTACCTGCTTGTGTGCTGTCTTCACCTTTCCTGCCTTTTTGTGCAGCTGGAGGCGTGGCCTGCCCCCGGCCGGTCCCGCTACAACTACACGTTGTACCCAATCACATTCCCTGCCGACAACGCTGCTGAGTGGAAGAAGCTGTTCAAGCCCTGTGCCTCTCAGAGGCTCTTCCTGCCAGTGAGTCCCGTATGCAGCTACCCAAGGCATCATGAGTGAATCTCAACATGCGTACCTGACCGTACTTGTGCTCTCGTCTACCTGTTGTACATCATCTTCCATTGCCAAAGTCTAGTTCCAATGCTCAAGAACAGAAGTATAGAGGATGGTAAAAATCCCCGGATGTTGGTCTTGCTCCGCCCCAAATATCAAGGATACATCGGTTGCATCCTCGCCAAACAAGACCAAACCCATGTTTCATTGCACCCCAAGTTCGTTCTTGGATGGCAAGTTAGCAAGACCGGTCTTGTCAAGACCACAAGTACGGTCTTCGCTTTCTTGGTATTGAGATTCACCCCATGAGTATTCATCAATCTCTTCTGTGTTACTGCTGGTCCTTTGTATGGGGATGTAAGTCTGGAGCGTGGACCGGCAAAGCCAGGGTATGGCAGGGGGCGGGGAAGCAAGCCCATCACAGGGGACACGCTCGCGCACGCACAAATACTCACTGCGATGCAGCAGTTCCTCAAAGCCACATGTAGGAATATTTGGGGAAACACAGCACTGCAAACATAGAACTGAGGCAGGAATCAGACTCAATTTTGTCATATGCCAGTTACAGTATATATAGTAAGACTTGCAGTGAAATGTTTTACGACATGCCGTAACGTAAAAACGGTGGGATACAGATGTAATGGCGTTGAGGGTCCGAATGGCAAGCTGGAAGAGGCTTCCCTTCATTCTCTTTGTATTGGCCTTCAGGGAGGTTTTCAGCCTGGAGGCGTTAGGCGAAGGTTTATCCCATTACAGGAATTTGTGGAGTGTTGGGGGGGGCTTTAGCCCTTTGTCCTCAGCTGAACTCTGTTAAAGGTTTATCTTAATTCCCTTCACCTGAGCTGCACCCTCCAGACTCTACCTCCCTTGGTGGGTTTATCGGGCCGTGTAAGGCTAGGATGGGAAGGTTGCCGGTTCAAATCCCAGGATCAGCAAAGTGATTACGCCATTGGTCCCCTGAGCAAGGCCCTCAGCCCGATCACTCCAGAGACTGCCTGAGCCTGCTTTCTCAGTTTTATGTTGCTTTGGATAAAAGCGCCTGTTAAATGAAATATAATGCAATTTCCTCAGGTACTCCCTCAAGGGCAGGGTTCTTGGGATCTGCTTCTTGACTGTAAAGTAGATGAGCCCCCCCCCCCCCATATTCTGAGAATTCAGTGGTCCCTCAGTTAATTAGCAACTGGTCAACAGATGTAGAGGTTATTTTACGTATAATCATGTTGATTATGTGACTAAGCACTGAGATGGAGGGTGTGAATGGGTAGAACTGTCTGAAATGTTTAATCCAGTTAGTACCAGTTGTACTGATGTCTTTGTGTGTGTCCTCTCCAGATCATCCTAAAGGACGTGGACTCCCTGCTGTATGTGGACACGGACATCCTATTTCTAAGGCCTGTTGATGATCTGTGGTCCCTGTTGGCCCATTTCAACTCCAGCCAACTGGCCGCTATGGCGCCAGAACACGAGGAGCCGCGCATCGCCTGGTACAGCCGCTTCGCGCGGCACCCCTACTACGGCAAGACTGGCCTCAACTCCGGGGTCATGCTCATGAACATGACCAGGATCAGGGAGAAGCACTTCAAGGTGCGCCTGCTTTTCCGTGCCAAGATTAAGTTAAACAGTCGTCTGAGCTTAGAATATACCAGTAAAGTAAAAGGTAGTTTACTGAAGATCATGCATCACATAATAATTCTGTAGTACCATGAGGTAAGGAGCATGCACTGATTAGTGGGTTGCCGTACCCATCACATGACAAACCACCCCAGCGATGAGAACCTGAGTCCAGCCATGTGATGGGTGATACCTCAGCACCACACAAGTCCGAATGGACCAGTGTGAGGTTTTTTCCAGTGGTTGGAGTGACAATCCTGCCACCAACCCCCAAGTTATTTCCTATAAGTTGGAGGACCTCCTTGTAGGGCTGGATGTAGATTAACATTATACCCAGGATGAAGCAACTGCAGGTTAAGGGTCTTACTCAAGGTCCCAATGGAATAGAATCACTCTGGGCATTCATGGGATTTGAACCAGCAACCTTCCAGGAAGCAACCTTCCAGTTGCTTGCACAGATCCCTAGCCTCAGAGCCACCACTCCGACCCATGAATGACCACGATTTTTAAATTGAAACTGATTGGTGGGCTAGTTGCTGATTAATTTAAATGCTTTTATTGAATGGGAAGAGTGGGTGTGCCGTTGTATTGAATGGGATCTTAAAGCTAATTGTGTGACTTTGCTTTTACTACGTGTCACATGGGCAGAATGACATGACCTCCGTTGCACTGCGGTGGAAGGACCTCCTAATTCCGCTGCTTCAGAAGTATAAGCTGAACATCACCTGGGGAGACCAGGACCTGCTCAACATCATCTTTCACCACAACCCTGGTGAGCCACATTTCTCCCTGAACTCCCTGTCCGTCATGATGCGGGTGTGTGGCAACGCCCATGGACTCGGAGTTAGCCTCGCCCAGACTGACCGCAGGCCATTCCCTTGCAGAGAGCCTCTTCCTCATCCCCTGCCAGTGGAACTACCGGCCAGACCACTGCATTTACGGAAGCAACTGCATCCCGGCAGAGCAGGAGGGCGTCTTCATCCTCCACGGCAACCGGGGCGTCTATCATGACGAGAAGCAGCCATCGTTCCGGGCGGTTTACCAGGCGTTTCAGAGGGTGAGGAAGGGCTGAGGTGCAGGGCTGGCATTATGGGTAATGCTGTCCTCTGTTTCTCCAGTGACTCGCATACACTGGGCTCATCACTGCATTATTTGCATTTATATATTTACCAGATACTTGTGTCCTAAGGCATGTATCAGTGAGGCAAACAGTGCATTATAGTCATACAGCAATCATGGGGCCCAACTTCATATAAGCGCAGCTAAGCAGAGATTATAATGAATTCTCAGTTACAAGCATAAGTAGTATTGTAGCAGGAGTTAAATAGCTTGTTCACTGAAGTTCAGGAATGATGTTTGTTTTTTATGCAGATAGGTACTTATTTAGCTTTGATCCTGAGTTGACTCTTCTGGAATATTACCGTGCTTTCACTGTCTAGATTTTGAGTCACTTAAAGCTAATGGCAGTCAGGTTAGCAGCAGTAAATCACTGTCTGGCTGTTCCCTTTAGTCATTCAGAAGCTGTGTGTAATGAGGCCTGGTAATTGTATTCCACAGGTAGGGAATGCATACTAATTAGGAACACACTGTATGGGTGAAGCACTGATACTGATCAAATTTTGAGACGCATCCCCCCCAAAACTGAAGCAGCGCCGCAGAAATGGGAAGTAACTTAGCTGTAGTCCTAGTCAGTGGTGGCACATGACAGAACAAAAGAACAGGTACAGATCTGTTGGCCCTTATTACATTCAGTACTTTTACATGCACAGCTAAGTCCAGCTACGGTTATAGCTTAACTGCGCCATGTAATTGGACTACTGTCCCTGTCCCAATATACATGCATGTATAATAAATAAAATTAATAACAATGGATGTGTGGACAAATGAAGTGACACAAGCTTTAATCGCAATCTAAGAACCGATGCAACAAGATCAGGATAACATAAGAAATAAAGTATTTCGCATAATATACTGACAGCTTGGTATTGGAAATTTTTGAAATATTGCAATGTAAATTTTTTGTAAAATATTGGGGTATTAATGAAACAAAATATAGTTAAATTCTCACTAACCCGTCTAGGAGTGATTTCAACAGCAATTAAGGATGAAAATGATTTTGATTGTTTCAGAAGGCATGCAGCACTCATGCAAAAGCACCGGAGGTGAACTTCAGTCTGATTTTTAATACTATAGTGTTGAAAATAAAATTGCTGAACTTGCTAGGCTTTTTTTCCTCTGAGAGTAAGAATGATATGGCGAGACATAAACTCCCTGCGCTATAATATTCGTGGAGATTATTGAAGATAAGAAAAGGCCTGATCTTAATCTAGCTGACTAGCAATGCAAGAACTGGATGTGCATAACATGTGATGTTGGTATTAATATAGGACGTCATCCAGCCCTGTAATATACTTCGTAATATATGTAATTTTTCGAATTCGGAACAAAATTCCCCGCCTTGCGTTATAATGTCATTTAGCAACAGAACCAGTTTTTCCGCCGGTGGAGAACCAACACCTTCAAGTACCATATTTTTCATACCTTCTTGAAGATCCAAAAGTACGGCACCTGGTGCGGTGGAAAAGCGCCCTTTAGTTTGCGGTGAATTTGACAGCTTTACAGCGCTATGCATTTCGTACATGGTGTACCTTGTACCTTTTTTCTTGTTTACAAACGAAATGCACGCTATTCCTATTGGTCACTCCTAACTATTGTTCTGTCTTCAGAGTCACGTTAATTAACTGGCAAATGTGTGAAGGAGTCCATTGTTTGAGCTGCTGGCCCTGTCCATGTGTTTAATCAGCTGAGAGAATTCATTCGCTTATAACCTTAGCTGAACCGTTTGCTAAAGATTCTCTGATTATCGGGGAGATTTCTCCAGCGTGGGGTTGTCATGGCTTGACCACGATCCCAGGAGAGCTGTAAACATTACACAGCCTCTGATTTAAGTCTTAAATCTGTGGAGTAGCTACTTGTATGCTTAGGATTTTATCATATTTAATATGTACAGGTAATTAGAAGTGGAATTCATTTACATATACAAAGAGCTGTCAGCTTTGAGGAATTCGGTGTCTGGTGGCAAGTTGGATAACTAAAATGGCTTTTTTTTTTTTCCCCCAGTACACGTTTGGGGAGGATTTGGTTGAGTCTCTCCTGCTACCTTTGGAGGAAGATTTACGCAAGACGACTCACACTTACTGTGGTCGGGTGGGACATCTTTTCACCAAGAGCCTTCAGCTGAGCGTGAGGACGTCTCAGGGGGACTCTTCCAGAGGACAGTGATTGGTGTCTTCTGGAAGGAGGAAGCCCGGGAACTCCTAACCAACCCTGCCTTTAGCATAACGCTACACTTGGCATCAGATAATCTTCTCAAATGTTCCATGCGATATCTGACCCTGAGCGTGATCGGGCTCCACCCTGTGGCGGTTGGTCAGAATACAACAGTGGGGAAGAGGAGGAGCAGAGTGTCCAGCTGTGCCCGATTGGTTGTCTTCAGCACTTGTGGAGACGTGGCAGTGGTTCAGATCCACAGAGACTTCCAGCTCCTGACAAGCTGGGGCGTGACAATCATTTTGTGAGTTTTATGACTTTGTGTGTCTGACAATCACGCAGGTTCACGCAGATAGGAATACCAGTCTCCCTCTCCGGAAAGGGATTGTTTTTTTGACCGTGATGTTTGGATATGTATAACATCCATTATTCCCAGATTGTCCCTTGTGACTGGGGGGAGGGGGGAGGGGAGGGGGTTTATTTCCGTTTTTTAAAAAAATAAAAAATAAAAAGAAAGGTGGTTTAGCATAGTATGCTATGTATATCAGTGAGATTTAAATTCCGCCTCCCAGCCAATTGTTTGATCATTAAAGGAACAGTTTACCCCAAAGCTGAAAAGATGTATGTTTTAGATGGGCTTTGGTACTATCTATCCATCTAGGTTGTTCTGCTGGGAGTTGCCTAGTTTTAGAGAGATTGGTCATAGAAATGTCAGGCTTCTCGAATATAATGGGAGTGGATTTTTTTTCAGTTTTGGGGTGAACTACCCCTTTAAATGACTGAAACACTCAAGGCATGCAAGTACAGAGGCTTGGTGGTTTATTTCAAGTTTTGCTTCATCTGTGAAGATTTGTTTATGGTAGGACTGACCTCCCTGCACTAAATGCAAGTCTGAACGCCGGTACACCTTTGAGGTACAGCTCAGCTGCACTCTGCTTGTCACATCGGCAGTAAGTGGACCATCCTGCCTTAAGCCCGGTGTGTCTCTGGGAAGCTTCTGCCCGCCAAAGCCCTACCTGGACAGTTTGAAGATGGATGGGTGGGCATACAGATTTCATGGAAATGTTCAGTATATGCTGTACTTCAATGATAGAACCACTAATACACTGCTTTGTTCGTGTACTGAAATATTTTAAAATGTACTTTTCATTTCAATGATTTTTCATAGTGTTTTCCTGTATTTAAATAGCTAATGCCAAAAATGGTTACATATGTGATTGTACATAGATTAATATTTTGAAGCAAAACACTAAAATCTGATTAAGGTTTTATGTCGATTGAAGAATATTTTGAATGTGAACTTTAATGTTTTCAGTTCTTTTTAATGTTGTAGTTGTACCGTTTTTGTTTGTGGGGATACATGACAGGTAAGTGATTTACATGCAATATATTTTTGAAACTTTTTTTATATGCAGTGAGCAAACGATGGATTTTCAAAATTTAAAAATTAAAGATATTAGCTATTGAATGCTCTGTTGTGATGAAATCTATATTTAAATTATTCTTTATCTACCTTTTACACTTTAGCATACCTGCCCCTAATTTGCTAATTAAGTGATGGCCTTATGGAGTGGGTATAGATCACCAACCAGGCACTGGAGTCCCTTGCTTTTGAGGATGGCAAATATAAATGGTATGATGGTATTTCTTTTTTTCCCCCTCAAAACAATATCCAGCAACACTGAAGTCTTGCCCACATCACTCTTACCTTGTTTCCACCAACACGGTGCTGCTGCCATTGCTGGGCTGGTTCTTGCTTGGTGCATTTTGAGAACCAGCCTGCATTTCCACCAGTTTCAAAAAAGTATGAAACAGACATGTTGCGTAGGCGGAAATGAAAGTAAAGTAAAGGTTAATCTGTAATTCGTTTTTTGGATTAATTTTGCTGAACTGAAAAAAAAAGTTTCCAGAGTGTGACCCGTTGTGCCCTGTGTCAATTACCTGTATCCCCTATTGTCTCCATAAAGGCTCTCTGTGTGTGTGTGTGTGTGTGTGTGTGTGTGTGTGTGTGTGTGTGTGTGTGTGTGTGTGTTCGTTCTCGCTGGCTGTTTTACTGCTGTCCTTTTAAGGATCGTGCAATTAGTGTCTGCTAAAAATTAAACTTTGCAGTCTGCCTCATAATCTCTTTGCCACTTGAATGCCGCAATATTTTATTTATTCAATCTGTAACATTTATACTTCATTAAATCTGACCAGCAGATCGATCCTTCAGTTTTCTCAGAATAAAAAAAAATAACCTTATTCTGCTAATTAGCTGGAAAGTTGTTTCACTGCCAGCACCACTATTATTAGACTATCGGTTATGGATTGAATTTTCTAGGTATACTGAAGGTTTAGACACCATAGCCCATCCCACTTTCACTGACGTTACGGTGCCGCATAATGAACCCACCTTTTTTCTGGTGCCAAGCTGAAGCTGTTTTCTTCTGGCCCGGGGCCATTTTTTTGTGGTGGAACTGCATGGAACCAGTTCCGGAATGGGGGAAAGTCTGCCACCGGCACCGCATGGGTGGAAACGAGGCTTCTGTGGCCTTCTCATGACATGTTTTGCAGTTTTTACTAAGTGTTGGGTCTCATTGAACATTACGGTGGTTGGCATGGAAAACTAATAATGGAAAATGGGCTTTTCCCTATTATGCGAGTGCTGAGACTTTAACTGCATCAAGATGGAGTGGTATGTGGCTTGGGTATCTGGTGAACTGAAAATTTGCATCTCATCTCAATGCCGAGTAAGTTACACTGATGATGTGTGTTACTTGTCAGATTTAAGGTAAATCTTAGTCGGCAGCATTCAGTAGTTTGCTATCTCGTGTCATTTGGGTGAAGAATCGGTCGGCATAAAACGCATATTATTCAGAGCTTTTTACCTGGAGAGGGTGATTAGACCCTTGTTTGACATTCTGTTCATCCCTGGCTTCTAATGTAATATATGAGACGCCGAACACATTGTCAATGGAATGGCATGTCAGACTGTCCGCAAAGTACACTCAGCACTCAGACGGCTGCGGCATTTTTTTTGCCATTTTTCTCAAACGTTAACCTCTGGCAATAATTAAAGGATAGTTCTAGCAAATTGCATGTCATTTGCGACACTCCTGCACTCAACTCAAGTATTTATAGGGAATGTCCTTTGTACGCAAATTTTCACAGGGTACGTAACTTCTGAATTTGTAGCTTTAACAGAAGTGTTAAAATATATCCTCTTTGTAATTTGACAGCTGGATGGTCTTCTACTTCAGAACAGACAGTATCTCTTCCTGCCCCATCTGATGATCCCTTACCCTGACCCAGCACCTGGACCGCAGTCAAACTTCAATCCAACCGATAGCAGGGATAGAGTGCCTTATAGGCATACTCAAAGCCCAGTTCCAGTGAGACCCCAGAGAGACATTATTGCTGCACGTGTGGTACTGCACAATATTACCACAATCACAAGAGTGTCCCATCCTACTATACCACACATTGAGCCACTCCTCCACCTTGGAGACCACAGAGATGGCATTGTGATTGGTTGGTGCTCCACCCTGGGTAATTCCCTGTCTTCTGCCTGTAGCTTCCAGAATAGTCTCCAGACCCTCCACAAACCTGCAAAGGACAAATGAGTACAGAACATGAGTGGATGAAGCAACACTTTCAACTTCTTGGTAATTTCACAGCAGTTAAGAATCATCCATCTTTTGACAACCTCAAAACTCACATTTAGCTGGTATTTCAGCAATTTCTAAAGTACTTTAACTCTTTCAATGATTATTATGCTCCATTCGGAGATCATACTTTCTTACTTGCTTTTCCAGGTGGACCTTGTATACTATTAAGAGAACATTTCTTTTATCCTGAGTCACTAAGTTTCATGCTTTCACTTCCTTCAGCATCAGCAGTCTACCGACTGAATCAAATATATTTGAGGAAAAAAAAAAACAATTCCAGAAAGTTCCAAAAAGCTAAATTTGCTGCACACCAAGCACTACAGTACAGTTTAACAAATATTTACACACCATTGTATTACATGTAAGTATTATACCAAGGGACAACTGTACACAGGAGATTAGGAATAAGTTCATACTGTGCTCAGTCATATTGTCTAGGTGGGTGGGCTCTCATCATCTTGGGATGGGGCCATCATGCTGGGAATCTGATTTAAGTTTGGAGTTAGATATACAGAGAACGTGAAGACTGCAGTCTTGGTTGGTAGAAAGTTAAATGGTGAAGTTCCAATAGGGACGTCATTTTGTAAATGGGTGACGGAGTTAATGTTTACGTGGGATGTATGTGATTTTGTTCAACTTTTAAAACTCTCGGGAGCAATGTTTAGTTTCATAAAACTACAATATGGTAGGACATACATTTTTTCTTGAACTGTTGTATAATTGTTGCGAGGATTGTACACTGTACAAACGGCCATTGTTGTATAAACTTAACGCAAATGATATGGCGACAAATTTCTTGAGAACTTCATAACGCGGGGGTAGGACAGAGTCTAAAGAAGGTGAGATCAAATTCACCTTGGCTGTTAAGTTTACATGACAGCGCTGAAAATTCAGATGTATAACTTTCCCTATTCAATACATTGTTCAAGTATGGAATGAGCAAAGTAATTGACAATTTGTTTATATGAGATATTCATTTATTTAAATAACTATACACCTCTATATAGAAACAGTCAAAATGAGAAAAATTATATACAAGTATTTATTTACATAGATACACTACGTAGCCCACATGGAGCAGGGATTAAGGACTAGCTCTCTTTCTCAGAGGCTCATGGGCTGGGGGCTCGTCCAATCAGGGGTGCTTAGCTCCTCAGCCGCGGCTTGGAAAAGGTCTCTGTCATTTCCAGTCTCTTTCGGTCCCGGCGATTCTGCCAGTTGTAAAAAGGAGACTGCCACCCACAGGCGCTGTCATATCCTGCGCCCCAAGTCAAAGGAGTAGGGTTGGGCCCGGCCAGGAGGATAAAACGGTATGGGAACAATGACACGGGGGTAAATCTCCCGGTGCTCTTCCACGCTGTGGATCCACAGCGACTCCCCCCCCCCCAAGAGCCTCCATGGAGGGGTCCACAGGTGATTTTGGCGGGAAGGGCCGAGACACCGGAAGAACCGCCGCATTTATGATGAAGCATTCACGCACGCTTTCCAGCTCTCAGCTCATCCAGGTCTTTCGTAATTTTCGGCTCTTTTTGTCGTATGATATATATAATTTATTTTCTAACCAGAGATGTTTCCCAAGCTAACAGAAATATTATTTGTAAGTGTTATTGTAAAGTTTAATTTAAATAAAGACATGAAAACCTGTGTCTATTCCAGAGTGATCAAGTATCTGTCTGCTGCTATGATTCAAATTTGATCTAATTTTGTTGATGATATGAAATGCTACGTTCCATGGATGCTCAAATTCCAAAGCAAATATCTGTTTGCACAACTTAAAACATGTTTTGAACCTTTAAATCGATTTACTAATTGAATGCACTACCGATTAACATCAGCAGATATTTGAATGTTTGTGTATTATTTTAGCATCTGCTAATAAAAAGATATGCCGTTTGTGTAGCTTGTACTACGGGGACTCGGGAGGAGAAAAAAATAAGTCCTTTTGCAAGATTTCACAAAACCTTTGTCTGATTATTAATAACTGTACTGCGTCCGTTCCGCATACAAATGGTAGAATTAATGGTTTAATGAATATAAAGTTAAAAGACACTGACGTCAAGTAAAATGCTTTAAGCATTTGACTATTTGTGGGTACAGTGGACACCGTTTATCTTTTAGATTATGTATTTCCACAGATATCTATTAATAATTGCACTGTGTCCATTCGTCACCAGTGACTGTAAGCGAGACAGCTATTGAACGTTAAATGCAAGTATAGCCATTGAAATATTAACCAAAATTCGCCCATAAAGAAATATGGAAAACCACACATATTTTATTTGTCCATATGGGGAAATTAGTTGGCTGCATAATCACATTAAGGCATTTCATCACAGCATTATAAATTCAACGATACAACACATATCGATCCAACGTCAGAGCATTATAGCGACAATAGGCACTCTTATAGACATTCCCATACACATACCTTATACCTTGAAACAAATTAGGTTTATCCAGATTGGCTAAACATCCTGCTCATTTTACCGTGCATTACTGGTTGACAAACTTAATGACTCACGTGGACAAATTAAAATTTAGATGTTTTTAGTGAATAGAGGGGGGCAGTATCTTCACCCTGATGGCAACAGTTCAAAAGTTAGTAATAGGTGTAAAACAACAGGAATATCTTTAAAAATACTTGCTTTAAAACTGATAAAGATGTATTTTTTATATTACAGACGGTGCAGGCAGATGGTATACGGTGTTCTAAACGTATTCTTTTTTTTTAATATAGTGACTATTTTAAGTATTGCTTTTGTGTAACGTAGACTATGTACAGATCTATATTTAATCTTTGTATTCTATATACATACCGCCTTACCGTTTATTCCATTATATCTCGGCCCTGCTTACACAAACCTAGATGCTATTGCTTACTACACACCTAGGCTACAGTAAACTTGTTTTTAAATAAGTATAAAGAGAACACTCTAAAATAACGATAGAATGTACAGTATAGTAAATACATAAACCAGTATGTTATTTTCATTATCAAGCATTATGTACTGTTTGTGCTATACTTTTATACAACATGACTAGAGACTAGAAATGTTGGTTCTGTATGAGCCATTGCAGTGTTTCACTGTGAAAGAGCCAATCAGTGCAGAGCTCATCAACATATTAATGTGCTCACAAAAAAGGGAAAACGGCCTGTTTCATTCAGGTCAGGTTAGGGAGCATGCACTGATGCAGCGTGTTGCCGCACCCACCACATAGCGAAACTTCTCAGGATCCTGCCGGCGATCCCCAGGCAGATACACGGTCCAGTCCCACCCTCCGGAAATGGCCATCCATCTGCCCCAGCCAGGTGTTATGTGGGCGTCCCCTCGACCTGGTCCAGCCACTTGGGTCCTCAGCAATGAGGATCCTGCGAGCCAGATCACCCTCAGGGAAACGCGCCACATGGCTGTAGTGCCGTAACTGACGCTCCCTCACAATGCAACTAATATGCCTCATTCGGGACTTCTCTAATAACTGCTCATTTGACACAAAGTCAAACCAGCGGTACCCAAGGAAAGTCAAGATCAATAAACCTTTCTTCACCAACAGACGCCCCACAGCCGATGGGTCCCACGATCCTGCCCAGCACAAGCATTGAACAGAGTAGGAGCAAGAACACACCCCTGGTGAAGCCCAGAATCGACTGGGAAGAACGCAGAGGTTCTCCCTCCACTCTGCACAGCACTCACAGTACCAGTGTATAGGTCAGCCATGATGTCCAGTAACTTCGGGGGGTTCCTGTGAAGTCTCAGAAGTTCCCAAAGGGCAACTTGATCAACTGAGTCGAACGCTTTATGAAAATTGACAAAGACTGCAAAGAACCTCTGCTGATATTTGTGTTGGCGCTTGATGAGAACCCTCAGTGCAAAGATACGGTCCATGGTAGACTTCTTAGGCGTAAAACCAGACTGCTCCGGTCCCTGACAGGCAAGCGAGTGATCCCGGATCCTGTTAAGGATGACCCGAGCAAGGACCTTACCCAGGACCGAAAGCAGTGTTATCCTCCTGTAGTTGCCGCAATCCAGGCGATCACCCTTCTATTTCCAGATGGGGACTACAAGTCCCATTTTCCAATCAGTTGGGATGACGCCTGACTCCCAAATGGAAGCAAAGATTGCCCGCAATGCCAGAAGGACAGCCTTACTACTGGCGTGGAGAAGTTCACCCTGGATACCACAGATCCCTGCGGCCTTCCCTGCCCCCCAGCTGATTCACCACCTGTGCAATCTCAGTGACATTGGGTGGTTCACAGCTGATGAGAGGGTCAGCTTTGAGAACCGTGGACCCAGAGATGTCTAACATCCTAGCTGGAGGGTCAGCTTTAAACAACTGTTCAAAGTAGCCGGCCCAGTGGGTCACGACTGCAATGTCATCCGTAAGGACCATCCCATCACTCAGGGCCCTCATAGCTGTCCTTCTCAGCTCTCGGTACAGACTGTCGTGCGCTGTGATAACATCCAGGGTGCCCTGCGAGCTGAAACACCTCCTTCTGGGAACACTGGCAGCACCAACACAGCCCTCGGCAACCTTCAGGGTCTTAGGACAGAAGGTCTCCCACATCACATTAGAGTCAGCAGTTTCACCCAAGTCTGCAAGTTTCTCACACAAACTGCATGCAAACTCATCAAAAACAGCCTGATCTTGGAGTCTGGCTAAGTCCAGCCTCATACTCCTAGTCGGTTGTAGCCTACTGGATCTAAGCTGAATCTTCAGAGTAGCAACAAGAAGTCTGTGATCATAATTCACAAACTGGGCACTTCTGTAGACCCTGCAGCTCTGCAGGAGCCTCCAGCATCTGCCCACAAGGATGTGATCGATCTCCTTTGCCGCATCACCAGTATTGGAGTACCAAGTCCAACAATGCTGCTCAGGGCGTTGGACCCAGGATCCAGTGACCCGCAGCCCCTGACCTTTCGCAAAGTCAAGGAACATGAAGCCACTTTCACCCTGGTCTCCAGACCCATGGGCACTGACACAATCCTCATAGCCAACACTGTCAGTGCCAGTGGTCGCATTGAAGTCACCCATGACTTGACAGCTATCCACAAAGCATCAGAAGTAAAGGAAAACCACAATGAAGCACTTTTGCAAAAGTGTGTAATACTGTATAATTTACACAACACTAATATTAAATGGTTACTTTTAAAAAATAATTACTTTCCTGTGTCTGTGGACACTGCAATGTGCCATAGCAGCACAAATGGACATGAATCACAGGGCTCTTGAAGGCTACTTCAAAATAATACATAAATACTTCAACCAAAAGTGGCCACACTCCACCACCAGTGAACCCACTATTAGCTAATGCAAGTGATTGGGTTCTGTTTATTTTGATGGTTTGAAAGTAAATTCTGCAGCCATTTAATTACAGGATTGTAAACTAAATATCTCCATATAATTACTCATTACTCAAGCATGCCAACCTAACTATTTTCTGCCCCTAGGTCAATGCCAACACAAAATATACAAGCAGCCACATCATTGATGAAATGATGTTAATCATTAGCTAGATTTTGGATAAACATTTGGTGGCAGAGTTGTCAAAATTAATGGTGCATGTATTTGACATGTAATGATGAGATCTCTGACATCTGTTGCCAAGCAAGTTGGTTGTATTGTGACAGGAGATTACTTTCTACATCTAAAAAAATGATATGTAAATTCTGATTAAAATTACTTAGACTGAATATAGATTTTTTTGGATAGTTTTTTTGGGACCTGATAAAGTGGGGACCACTGTAATAAAGGCCAGTGTGGTTTTGAGCCAGGTGTCTGCTGGACTGGATGCTGCAACTTTGTGCGACACCATACTGAGACTCATCAGATGGCAAGATGCTGCCATCCATCAAGCTGGCCTCCTTCACCAGTGATGGAGCCACAGTAATGATTGGGGAGCTGTCTCTTATGCTTCTACCTTTAGTTTGGGTATTTTGTGAGATTGTCATAGTGAGCATTTTGAATTCTTCTAGGCAGAAAAGCTGGAGTAGGACAGAGACTCCAGGACTCACACCCAGGCCTGAAAACTGTGCACTGTGTGACACTCTGCCTCAATCTGGCTATGTCCGACTGCTTTAAGTGGCAGAGGGGAGTACCATACCTCTTCAAATATGCCAGGACTTGTGGAAGAATCTTCTGGTTCTACCAGACCTCCAGCAACAGGATCATGAGTCTTCAAGAAATAGCCATGCTATTTGAACATCCCCAAATCAAACTGGTTAGCAGTAGTCACTGCTAGACTATTCACAGATTTACTTTTTTGACATTTTTAAGCTCAATGAATTTTGTAGACCGTAAACACTGCCGGGTGGGAGTCAAATAAAGAGGCAACAGACGCGATGCACCGGATTCTGCCTGCTCCTATTGCAGACCTCTCATTCCAAGCCGGGAATGAGCCGACAGCTCACGCACTGTATTCTTTTGCAAAGGATGAGTTCATCCCCTTTGCCATGTGCCTAATGCATCTTGTGCGTGAGAAGATCCACTGGTGTTTTTGGCTTTCAAAAAGAGAATCCTTTTTTTCTTAGGTGGAGCAGGAGGTACGAGATCAATATCACAGTCCATGGTTTTCCTTTTAATTGAATGATATTCCTAGCTGAGCTGTCATGTTTGATCTCAGGTCAGAGTGCTGAAGACATGCCTGACACAACTGAGAGACAGCAGCATAGTGAAGAACCGCTGGTGAGCATTTCTCCAATCAGATGCTGGTCTGAAGTCTCTGCAGGATGAGATCCCTGCATATTTCAAAGAAGGTGTCTGGGAGAGGTTCAAGAATACAGTAAGTATTATCCTACACTCCTGGGCAGAAAAATGGGCCAATTGTAATGCTGTACAATTTGGGTTTGGCCCATTTTTTTGCCCCCAGGAGTATGTGTGTGTATATCATACTGTATTTGAGTATTTAACGTGGACTTGAACTCCATCCAACCATCCACTTTCTGTAATCAGTTGTCCTATTCAGGGTCACAGGGGGTCCAGAGTCTGTGGGCACAAGGCAGGGAACAACCCAGGATGGGGTGTCAACCCTTCACAGGGCACATTCACATCTATGGCCAATTCAGTAACTCTAATTAATCTCACCATATTTTTGGATTGCGGGGAAAAACAGTGGAAACCCCACAACGACATGGGGAGAACATGCAAACTCCACACATAGAGACATGACAGAACCTCAAACCCTGGTCTCAGAGGTGTGATACAACAGTACTAACCACTGCACCACCATGCCACTGTTTAGTTGAAATGTATATATAACTTCTGCAGGTAATGGAGCCCTTTCTGAGTGCACTGAGAACATTGAGAGCCAGTTCCCAAACACCTGCAGTTTATCTATCTTCAGTGTGGTCTCTCCCAGATGGATTCTGACAAACTCAGCAGAGTATGTGCATGCTGAGATGAGGACCCTGGCAGAGCAGTTCCCAGGACTGAGGAAGTCTGACCTCGTGTCTGAGTGGGACTCCAGCAGACTGAGAATGAGAAGTCCTGATCTGAAGGCATCGTATATCAGTTACATTAACTACATCACCACCACTGTCTGTTGGTTTGAAATAATAATTTTATCTTTGTTCTCACTTTTCTCTATGTCACACCAAATCCCTGGAGGAGTTGCTTCTGTGGCTTGAGTCCTCTTGGTCGCATCCCAGCCTGAACCTTACAGCTACAATTGCCCTCATATCCCCCATCCAGGCTGCAGTCTAGTACCATGGAAACCCAATCAAATTTGAGTTAGTAGACCTTTACAATGATACCTCAGCCCAGCATTAGGCCTCCACTGCACCTCCATAAAAAAAACTGCCAAATGATATATTTTCATAATGTAGCATGGATCAAAAGACAAAGGGGTCTGGCCATACACTGCTGTTAAACTACAATCTCAGCTGAAGCTTTGTGGTAGACATCATGGCATGATTTACTGCAAGGCAGGAAGCTGAAGGAAGAGACATTTTTTTCCAAAAATGGAGAAAAGTGTTGGTTCTCAGCACCATGTGCACAAGAGGAGCAGGCAGGGAGGATGGCTGCCCAGTGTGTGATGAATACCCGTCCAGGGTCAACAAGGATGAGTACTTCTTATACAGTGGAAATTTTATCTACATTTCAGCTGTTTCACAGTCAGCTGGAAAAAAATTGTCATCGAAATGAAAAACTCGACGGGAAGGCTGAGGTTTGCTTGTAATTGGTGTGATATGGATCAGACACAGTCCAGTGCTGACCTTAGTCTGCTTGCTCTTACTGGAGTATACAAGCCCAAAGGACAAACTGCTTCCAGTTCTGAAACTGGAAGGGCGATTTTTATCCAAAACCTTGAGAGATTCTGTGCTCTCTCATCAGTAATATGCTTCGACAACCATGAAACAAGAGTTGCACAGAGGACTATAGACGAGCTAGCAGCCATCTGGGAGATAGAGGTGGAGAGGCAGCCATCTGGGAGATAGAGGTGGAGAGGCAGTCTTTGATGTACAACCCGGCGCCTGGGGTCACTGTCCATTATTTACAAAAAATTGTGATATAGCAATTTATAACCAGACTAGTAATAGTAAACGTTATTCACCTTTGAATGGAATCAGCCTCTCATCAATTCATTTATTTGGTCTGAAATACTTAACAAATACAGCAACAACAATGTTTATTTATTATGGTGCAAACTAAAACAAATGACCTCTTTTGTTTTCTAAACACAAATGAAACAGTAAAACTTGCCTAGTAAGGTCAAACCACACTTGAAATATGGGTCCTGGGCAAGGAAGATGAACCTGTCTACGGTGTCATGGTTTTCAAGATGCTGTCTGTCACAGGCTCCAATATTACACTCTTTCAGAGGCAGAGCTGGTTGCAGGAATGCATATCTCGGGTGTATCACTTTAATTAGCTTTTCTCATTTTCCCTCATATTTGGTGGTGTATATTGGAACCATGTCTTGCAAAATGTATCAAACAGCACATGTGATGTTTCTGTGCCTTTTCCTTTTCTGTTGTACGGTATAACACTAGTAACGTACAGCATTTGTTGACAAGTGGACCTGTACTCATTTCATTTCTTCATCCACACTTAAAGCAGGGTTCTCCTGTTCTGGTCCTGGAGGGCCAATCCGCAACACAGTTTGCAGATTTCCCAGCTCAGACACAAACCTGGCAATTAGCTGTTGAGCTGAATAAGGTGTGTTTCAGCAGGGAATCTGCAGACTGGCCCTTCAGGACCAGAACTGGGGAACCCCGACTAGAGGTTTCCCTTGAGGGAGCGCTCAACACTTCCATGACACATGTATTACCAAAATAGTAGCGTGCGCTGTTGCAGGCATTTCAGCGATGTGATTGGCTATGTGCTGTCAAGCAGTGCTCCTTACTGACAGCTTATTAACGGTTCTTATTGTTTAAATTTTAGATATTTTTTAGAGATTTTTTTTGTAAAGAAATGTTTTCAGAGGTCAGTCCATGCATGCAGTAGCAAGCAGTGCTATCCTGCAAGAAATGAGTATTTATAGCAGAATATAGCAAGTGCTGTTTATATTGTATATATTTAGCATTTATTTTGAATGTGTTTGGATGATTGTGTTAGTATATAATAATGCTGACTATATTACACCCGATTGATATATATTAATTATTTTATTTACAGGTATTTGCTTCAAAAAGACGGCACAACAATGGTGGAATGGAGCTGAACAAGAAAAGTTTATAGGCTATACAGTGAGATGATGCAATGAATATAATTAATTTGTACTTAAAATGAGCAAACCATATAATGTACTGCATTACGTGTATAATGGCAGTCAGCATGACCCAAATCCTTTAGCTGTTACTATGCTTCTTCTTAAAAAATAGAGCGAGATTTAGCTATTTCTCAAAACTGTTCTAATTTGGGCCTTTTTAATATTTAAAGCATCTTAATTAAGAAACGGGGGTACAGTCAATAGCGCACTACAGTAAATGTGACTGGTGTGAACAATTTGTGATTAAAGCTGACGTCAGGCAGACCTACGACACATGCGTTACAAGAAGACATCCTGCTCGTAGCTTTTAATGGTTCCTTGGCTGATATCTTGTCACCATCCTTTGGTCTGAATCATTTGTTATTCTTATTGAGATACCATAAATTGAAGTTAGGCAGCTTACATTACAAAGTGTCCCTCCTGACAAGGATTATCTGGTCACCCTAACAGTCACACACTCCTGGTCTTTCCTGATCGGAACCCAGTCAGATAACAACTGGTGAAAATGGTGACTTTGTAGATAAATGAACACTGACAATTTTTATATTTCTGTCTGTCCTTGCTACTCGCTCATCATGTTCTTTGCCTCTCATACAACTTACTCTCACCAAGGCCGTCTGACCCCCTGGCTCCAGAAGTCTGTACGAAGACCATAGATAAAGGGCCTGCTTCCCTCAGTGGGGGCAGAGACAGACACAGACAGACACTGGTCAAAGATTACATTCCACACTGGAATCGACTCAGACCAAGGAACGCATTTCACTGGAGCAGTCTGTCAAGAGATCAGCCGACTCATGGGCATTGAATGGTCATTCCACTGCCCTCATCACCCACAGTCATCGGGACAAGTGGAGAGGATGAACAGAGTCATGAAAAACAAGCTGTCTAAATATCATCAGGAAGGAGTGCCATGGCCTCAGGCACTGCCGGTCATTCTCTGCAGCATCAGGGCGACGACCAACAAGCAGACTGGTTTGAGCCCATTTGAGAACTTTACATGGCGTCCGATGCATCTTCCTGACAGCATAGATCTGACAAAAGCAGACGTTCACCTTGCTAGTGATAGCCTGGTTGATTATTGCATTAAGCTCACCAATGCTGTTCAGTCTGCCTTTCAACAGGTTTCCGATGCGTGGGAAGATCCCGTTGACGGAAGTCACACTCTGGTACCTGGTGAGAGGGTATTGATCAAGAAACCCCAGAAAGAACCGCTTGGGGCTAAGTGGGAGGGCCCATATCAGGTACTGTTAACAACAAACACAGCAGTTAAAGTGTGTGGTAAAAGCATATGGATTCATGCTAGCCACTGCAAAAGAGTAGACTATGTTCCTGAGATCTAACGCGCTAAGGTGATGTGCTAGTAACCTCTCCCTTAGTAGCCTACGCTGCTGGCCGACAAAGTCACAGACTTTAACCAGCCAGAAGCCCAACAACACTACTGACTGTCAACAGACAAACACACACATATTATGGATTGACAAGCTTTTCATTTGCTTTCCTGGTAGTCTGTGCAAATATGTTTATGGAAACACGATTGCCAAAACTGATGATGATGGTTATGATTGATTAATGGTGATTAAGTTGATTGAGTTTACTTTTTATTATTTTATTTTGCTACCTTTTTGCAAGGTGTCTCACTTGGTTTTTAGAACCTAGTGTAGATCCAAGGCTTTATGCTGAGTTTTTAGTTATATCCTGATCATTCATTTACTTGTTGTACTTAATTACTCATGATGATTCGATGTGTTTTGTTTTCCATAGAATCATAGGGGGGACTGAGGGATTTCCCTAGTTAAATTGTAGTTATTTAATTATGTTCATTCAGTTCATTCATTTATAGCTTTCATACTTCT
>JAODJW010000001.1:30431248-30444174 GCA_026777045.1 Hyperopisus bebe
GTGAGCGCGCCAGCCCCCGTCCCTCAGCGTCTCCTTGGCGGCGGCCGGGCCGTGACCCTGTCAGCACCCCAGCGGCAGGCGAGACCCCGGTAACGACCGCCCCGCGGGCCGGACCGCCCCGGTCAGCGCTGGCTGATTAAACTTTTAACAACGTCCCTGGTGCAATAAAGGGCAGGATGACAACTTCTCCCCTCGTCAAGGTGCCTGTATAATAAACTAATTAGCTGGGCCAGCGTGGGCTGTGAAGCCCTTTTAATGAGCAGCTATCGGCTGGCCCCGGTAATAATAGCCAAGCTTGGGCCCCCCTTTTGGGATTCAATTAAGGCAGAGACTGTCATATGCTGGGGGACTGATCAATGCTGCTGCAAACGCCTTCTTCTGGCGAGGCGTCTGCAAGGTCGCCGGCCAAGGGCAGCCCGGGCCTGGGCGAGGCGGGGTGAGCGCGTACCCCACAGCTGAGGACAGGCTCCGGTACCAGTCGTTAATGTCCTCCTGGTCGCTGGACATCAGCAAGAGCTTTTCTTCAGTGAAGGTCAGCTGAAAGAACAGCGAGAAGTGGAGTTAGACCGCAGCTACTGACATGGGAGATCCAAGTTTGGTGAGATATGTAGTTAGAAACCCCGTGCCCTCTTCATTAACGGGCCGGGAGGTCTACGTCTAGCCTAACCGTGTCTGCCACGTTCTCACCCCCTTTGTAAAGCATCCCGCTCCCTCTACCAATAATAGCGCCAACCGAAGGTGGATATCATCTGAAAAATGAGCTGAAGATGTTCCCTGGCTGTTGCACGCATATCACTATTAAAAGCACGACAGGCTGTGCTGAGGACAAAGTGGCGGCAGAGGGCCGGCGTGGGTGCGCGCGGAGGCCAGATGGAGGTGCTGCCGCTTCCGTTCTCCTGTGGACCAGGCCGCGGGAGAGTCTGACAGCCAAGCGTTTGGGCCTGACGACAGCGTACTACTGCTGCACCCGTGAAAACTCCATCGTGCATTAGCCTATCCCTGCGAGCACAGCTGCTATCGAGGCGGCACGAACGTCACGGGCATCTTGGCGCGGATAACAGCGATCCAGCATTTCCATACGTCAGAGCGCCCCTTCCAGGGCTGTCCGGACACTCCGATTCTGGCCGGCAAAGGGCAGATCCCTGGGGAACAGGCTGTACACGGCCGCAGACTCATTTCGTCCTGACCGTGTGGACGTGTCATGCCCACAAAGTATGCTCAAAATCGTGATTAAATATACTCTCGTAGTAAAATTCACTGCCAGAATTCACTTTTAAGCAGACTGCACTTTAGATGCCTATAAAATATATTAGACCGGGGAGCTTAAGGAAAGGGACCGTCCCATTAGTCAACAGGAAGCATGTGCTTCTACCCTCACCAGAGGGTCTTTAGACTGACATCATACGTGTCAAATACGAAAACAGGCACTCCGGAATCACACAATAGGGGCTTTATACCAGAATAATTACAACAGGACCCTATTAGAGGGGATCATAATTAGTGCCTAACATATTAAATGACCTTTCACATTTACCTGGTGCTCTCGCTATATGGGGAAACCTGCAAGGTTATGAACGGCATATTAGGCATCTTTAATCTTTATTACAGCTGTGGACAGAATTTTAATGATAGTTAAATAGGCAGCGGTCACTAACATATCCCTATTAAAATAAAGGGGGTGGTGGTGGAGATATGGGGGGGGGGGGGGCGCTCATAAAAAATTAAATGGATTAAGATTTCAAATGTACCATCATCAAAAGTATTATCTAATTACGAAGTTCACTGAGCGGGCCAAGCGAAATGGCTGGAAATATTAGTTACTCGCCACGTGGGAACACTGGTGATTTATGCACAAATAGATTCCCGTTCTGTTGCTATGCCGTAATTAAGAATTTGTCAGGAATTTTGACCCTCTGGGGTAGAAATTACTTTGTAAAATAGGAATGGCAGAAGCCGAGCCTCCTTACCGCACATAATTTGGCCTGATTATTTATACATCAAAAGGAGTCTGCTGTGGACGCTGTATAATATTTAAATAGCGGGGATATTAGGGAGAGCTTCACGGAGAGGAGGCAGCGAGAGAGCGAGCCGGGGAGGGAAGAAAGCGCTTTCACCACCAAATATGCGTGAGAAAATGGAGGAAATTTTCATAAAGCTTTTTCGTTTTGCATATAAATTGGCGTCTAGATTGTGGCTGTGCATTTACTGCTGTCAAATTTAATTTTTCTTTAATTCTTCAGGCCCGGCAGTGAAAGGCTGGAGAGCGCTGACAGCAATTTTCTCTGCTTACAGGTAGGGCCGCGGATCAATAATATGTCTTTATGAGAAATTACCCTTAATGTTATTGAGTATGCATTTGGCCTTATAGGATAACGAGGTAATGAAATGCCATTCCTGCCATTAGATAACGTTAACTACCGCAATGAAAAGGCTTGACAGGACTGAGGAAGATGTCTTTGTGGGATGGAAGGAAGAAATGGATCTCGGGTGTAATCTGATAAGCCTTCCAGGAGCTTTTACCCCCCCCCCCCCCACCCTCACAGAATGGGCCGGGCAGCGATCAAGATCCTCGCAAGTGCAGTCTGGGAAACACGGCATGAGGAGGCAGTGGGCTTTAAAGGCCACAGATCGCATCAAAGGCGCTCATTTCAAGAGTGGAAAACAAGTGGTGTGTGGGGATCACTGAAGCCCATTTGCCCAGAGTGGCTTACGATTTCTATGGTTCTTGACCGCAGGGCAATGAGGCCATTATACTGTGTTGTGATATGGCAATGTGTTTGACTAATATTACCCTCTGTCAGTCATGTGGCACAGTGTGGCCTTCTGGGATATGAAGTCCTGAAAAGGGGTAGCCATTTTCTCCTGCATTCATACTAAATGTGCCAAATTGAGCAAGCCGGGAAAACAGAGCATTCACACAGACCAAAGGTCACCTGTCCTCTAAGGGGAGACCATCTCAAAAACCAGAACAGCAATCGTCAAAAGCAAGAGCTACACTCACCACTGATCAGGTCCTGGACTGCTGAACACCATTTCTGTTCCTTTAATTAGTGTACCGGACTAATCTTTACCCCCAGCATGTAGATGGCTGCGTGCTCCAGGTACTCAGCATTTCAGCACTTAATGAGAGCTGGAATCCCTTTAGAATGGAGGCCCCCTAGGGGAAGTGCTGAGTATAACAGTGTGAGAAACAATCTGGCTTTGCTTATCAGCTCTCTCTTCTCAGTTGTACAACCTGCTCTGCCGTTGCTGGCATGCCGGGCCGCTGATGTTTGCGAACACAAATGTAGCCGCCTTGTCGGGAGAAACCCGCGTTTTTATGGTGCTTTAGATCAAAGTTGCTCAAATGCTGCAGTGAGCTGTGGTGAGCAACAGGTCCAAATAAACACAGATTATCACTAATTCCTTTCTGCTGCAGAAGGCAGGAGTATAATGGACAAAGCTTAGGCCTTATAGTCTCTGAAGAGGCTAACGGTGGACAGAGCAGCATGACCTGAGATTGGAGTAGGCTGGTAATAATTACCAGCATTCTCTGCTAACCATGGGTCATACAAAGGGATGGCAGTCGCCGTCATCAGCCATATTTTATGGGGAAACTTTCCGAGCATAGTGTACGCATTACCGCCCCCAAACAAGACCTTATAAAAGCAAGAATGTGCGTAAAACCACAAAGTTACTGGCAAACAAAATATCAGTCCACTGTTGAACTGGCTATTATTATTCCGTGCACCCGCTATAGAGACCAGTGGACGTCAGTCTATTGGAAAAGACCTCAAAACACCACCTTCACCTGCTGCCACAGAGAAACCCATGGAGAGAGACTGGGGAGTCTTCAAATACAAAAACTCACTGAGTCTTGCAACGGCTCTTCTATGGAAAGTCTGGAAAAAGCATTACATTCATCAGTGAAGACCACGAACACATCACAGAGAAGGAATCTACATTCTGCTCAGGCCCTGTCCATGACCACCAGGGGTACGGTTACAGAAGACGACCAGAAACACCAAGCCAGCTGTGCGACTAAGCCCAGATAACGTCTCTCAGCTGTCCGGCAGAAATAGACCAGTCTGAGACTATGGTATTTAATATTAATCAACCCCCACCCCCCCACCAAGAGTACACACCTACATAACACCAGGCCACAATCTGAGCTGTCAGCGGGATTGTGCTGTTTTGACCACACGGGTAGGAAGGGAGAGTGGAAGCGGTTAAAGTCATCCACACAAATAGAACCAATAAGTCAAGCACATTCAAGCAGAGCTAATTATCCAAACTGCTAAAGTGCACATGCGTGTACCTCGGAGTGCGTGCGTGTGTGCGTGTTATAGCGTGAGCGGGAGTGCGGTCAGGGGGGAGTTGTTCCACATTTGAATATGTTTGATTTGCGATTGCAGTACGAGAATGAGAAGACTGATGCTAAATTAACATAAGAAAATACAGAAGCCTTTCATCTTCCTCTGTTCCCTTTAATGCATAAACTGGGACACAAGCGAACTTTGTGATTATTGGGGCTCAGCTTTTGTGGCGTGTTCGTCTGCGGCTCGACACCCGTGGCATTATGGGCCGGCAGGCCCACACTGGCCTCACGGCGGCACCCTTAACGGTTGTGTGAGCACAGTACATGGCAGTCTTACTAAACTGACTAAACAGAATTCCACTTTCTAAGCTAGTGGCTGGGAAATTCTGTTTGTCCCATGAACACTGATAGAGCGTGTCCACTATACTCACCAGACAGAGGCATGCTAACAGGCTGGACAAACTTACAGAGGTAATACTGCGTTCCTTTTGAAATTCCGAGTTCCTAGTTGGAAAGTGGAATTCTTACTTGGAGAGTCGGCGGAATCTACCCAACCCCGACCTCAGAATTCAAGATGGCTGCACCCTTTATCAAAAGAAGTGAAAGCTGTAGTTTTATACGGTTTATTAGGATTACATCTTATTTGTGGCTCATTAAATTGGTCGTACAGACAGTACTGTCCAACCGCTATCGGTGGATGCGTTGCTATGGTGTTTTTATGTGTAAACCAGTGTTGTTATCAACTGATATTGTTAACAATGGCTAACAGTTAGCCAGGCTAGAACTGGGGCCTGATTCAGAAAGAAGGATTTCTTGGTTAGCCGGATAATTTGTAGGTAGTCTGGGGTAAATGTAAGTGAACGAAGGATAAAGGCCATTTAAACTGGGGTAAATTTAACCCAACAAGTTATCCAGCTAAGCAATATTGCTTACTGAAACAGGTCCTTTGTATTGTTGAATAGCTTTCCAACTTCTTGTACTGGAACGGGGTTAACTTGGGAGTGACGTAATTCCGGCTTCCGACCTCTGAGGTAAATGGAACGCAGCATAAATCTGTCTGATTTTCCCGATAAAATCCCAATGAGGAGGCTAACGACCTCCTGGACATTGGGAAGTGTTCAGCTGTTGTGGGCTGGGGTAGACACTGGACAGGATGCCAGTCCAAATAGAATAATAACGAAAACATGTATAAGATGATGGTAAGCGTAGCACAGCGTTTCCCAATCCAGTCCCTGGGGACCCGCAGATGGGCCAAATTCATGCTTCCGGGAGCCGAGCAACTGCGGCTTGGAAGACACTGCAGTAGCGGAAGTACGTACACTGATGAGGCCGCCCTGGCTCTTGGTGTGGCCGAACACCTTGCCCACCGTGCAGTCCTGCAGGGCATAAACACGCTGGCAGAAAAACTTGTCTCCGTTGGTGGGGTGCAGCGGCGAGCAAGGCGTGGTCAGCAGGAGCACATCAGAGAACAGGAAGAACATCTTGGGCTTGACCTCAGTACCCTTGGGGGGCACGGTCCGCAGCCAGCCTTCGCGGATGTACCACCTGCCTGGAATAGAGGGGGGGGGGGGTGCGCTCACTTAATGACCAACATGCAGGTGACTTAAGGATGGGCAAACCAAGCAGCTGCCAGCTCAAACTCTACAAGGTCTTGACACATCATTCACTGACAAAGTGACGACTAATCTTCCAGAAGGTTTGGTGGTTCATATGACCTAAAGTTCAGCCACTTGTGGATCTGTAAGGTTGGTTTGGATCGATACCACACTTTGGGAGCGGAAGTGCTATTCAGTTAACTGCACAAATTTCAGCAAATTCAGGAACCAATTCAGATGTTGAATTCAATACTTTTGTTGACTGAGTGAAAATGCCCCACTCCCATCAGATGTAAATGGTTTATTTCCAAACCAATATTAATAAGGATGTCAATATATAAAGGCCATGTGTGAGGAACAGACCATTATTTAAAATGGGGGGGAGGGGGAGCAATAGACCAAAAAATAAACAGACACACACAGCAGGCTGTTTAGTATTTACAACACTCTTCAGTATAACGTAGAGCCTTGTTACTGGCGAGCTTTTGGTCTTCCATTGTGGTCCTGCCTGATCCATGCATGGTGCTTTGAACAGCAGCGGTTCAAAGAGCGGGACATCCAAGGGCCCCCTTTCTGCGCTGTGTTCTTTCAACTTCCCCCTTCAAAACGGGCTCCTCTGCTCCTCATCAAAGACCGTCGGCTCTTTGGGGTGGATGGGGGAGGGGTGGAGGGGCAGTCACACCGGTGTTGAGATGGCGCTACCAAAGAACCAGGGTCCCCACCCCACCCCAGCAAGTATCCGAGCGAAGCCACGGAGAAGAGAGCGCAGCGGTGAGACACTTGGCCCATGAGAAGATGATAAAGCTGGATTTCAAAGGTACGTCATCCAGACCAAGCGTTACATACGCCCCTCTGCACTGGCTCTATGACTTTGCAGACGACTGACCTAAACAGCCACTTCCTCTGCAGGACAGAATCCAGCATCCGAGTCGCTTAGTTGCTCTATACTGCCATCTATGTGCTGACGCTGATAAGACCCTCGGAGCATTATTTTCCTTTTTTAAATTTCATTATGAAATTTATGGCTAAGTGTTCGGGTTCTACCAGAGCGTTCCCATAAAAAAGGTCTCCGTCTTCATCTGCCTCCGTACAGCCCAGGTACCGGCATCCCACTGTGGTTCTGACCCACATTAGCTTCATGGGTACCTTCAGGTGTATCAACAAGCCATAGATTCTCGGCCGAAGGCCCCGGCAGTCGGCTTTAAAGTTACTTATTTGTAAAGAGTTACTTTCTTTTACCCGCATTAAGAGGCTGCGAGGAGGGAAGGAGGCCTCGCAAGGGCCGGGCCATTATTGGACGAGTGGAGATGGAAGTGGACTGAGAATCTGGATGAGAGGCTTATCAACATCTCACATCCACATCTGAGGGAATCCGCCCCCAGCTCGCTGGGTATTCATCAGCCCCTGCCTCCCCTCCCGCTACCTTTTTATCTGCCTGCCCACAAGATGTGCAGCGTCGCTAATTGGTCCTGGGGGAGAGTGGCAGGCCCGATCCTCCACGGCGAAGCCTGTCTCTGTTGTGCACATGTGGGCATCTCTCCGGGGACACTCAAAGGCATCCGGGTAGGAAGAAAGGGCCATACACTCCACAAGTTGGAGAAGGATGCAACTTGGGCCAAGGTGTGTACGTGCACGTGTGTGTATGCATGGGGGGGGGGGTGCACCTTTCTCCCTCCACCTCATCAATTTCCAGCCACAACCTGTTAATTTCATTCTATCAAGCTTTTCTATTTTTTAAAATAAAACATTAAAATGTCCCCCACCATATTAATGCTGCTTAACGACTACGGAAACCCCACTTTTTTTAAATATTCAAACAAAGAGTCCCCACCCTCTGATGCAGACCCCATCCCCCGTCTCCTCTGCAAACGACACAGAAGGGCTGGTCTCTTGGAGGGGATGAAAGGAATAGCTCATCACAAGCACCAACCTGGCACCAGCACCTTGCTCTTGCAGCCCGTCAGCAGCTTCTGAATGCGCCGCAGCTGCAGCTGGTTCTCGTGGCTGCGGGCGTTGTCCTGGATGCGCTGGGCCACCTCCGAGACCGCCTTCACCGCCCCTGGCACACACGCAATTAATGCATTAGCTCCAGATGGATGCACCAGAGCAGGGAGCCCATTCTCACGCTAGTCAATTAGCAGCCCTTTACCTACTTTGAGGCATTTAGTGGCTTCGTGTGGCTGTTTTTTGGTCTGGTGCATTAAGGACTGTTTTTGTTTTTTTTTGGGGGGGGGGGGAGGGCAGCATTACTGACTTTGGCCACCGGAACGCATTTATCTGTCTTTTGATATGCAAACAAAAAGGGACATTTATTTTACTACTGCATTCTGCTGAAGGAACACCATGTGCAATGTCAGCAGCGGACGGCAGAAACAAATGCGTGATGGTTCATATGCAAACAGACATTCTGCTTCTGCACAGAATGGGAATGCGTATAGGTGTGAGACCTACACTGATCAGGGACAAGCCAATGAGATGCTGGGGGTGTCAGTGCGATGGGCGTGTGAGCAGGCAGGGCGGCAGCGACACCCAAGGACAGTGCTGGGAAAAAAGCCCAATTTTCATACTTCATACGTCGCCTGTTTATGCTGCAAGCGTTAACCCTTAGCCAGCTCACCACAGACAAAGATGGTGTGCACACATGCACTCACAAACTCTACATGGCCTTACATCACAATAAACATGATGGCTAATTTCTGAATTTTTCAATACGGAAAGATTCCATAATACAGCACCAGAAGAGAGATTTTTTTTTTTTTTTTTTAACAGAGCTGAGATCAATTTAAGGTGAAAACAAAGGCATCTATAAACCGAGAGATAATGTGCATTAACACTCACGCAGTCATGACTGCCGATGATATTGTAGCCCTTTTCCTTTGACGATTATATCCACATCTGAAAGGTGTGTAGAATGCATGGAATTCATCTTTCCTACTAACCTTTGGACTACTCAGAATTACAAGAAATTCTTCACATAGGCATTTAGACTGAAAGTATCCACTGCAAACTTTTTTTTCAGGTCGGGAGGTTGTGTGTTGTTAAAAAAATAAAACGCAGCATCATTTCTTTGACAAGTGCATCATCAAGTCAATAACTGGGTTCATCTTATGACTGCTAAACTTGAAAACGGACCATTCCAGATATGGAGACTGTTCATTTTCTTTGTTGTAATGACAACTGGATTATTTTCTTTTCACCAGAAGTTTTGTGGTTAGTATGCAGACTGACTCAGGTGTGTTGTGTGCAGTAGCATTATCGGATGAATGAATGGACGGATGGATGGATGGATGGATGGATGGATGAGTAATGATGGTCATGCAGAATATATTGGAGTAAAAAGTCGTTATTTGGCTCAGAAATGTAGCAAAGTGACAGTAGAAGTTGCAACAACTCAAAATACTAAAATAAAATACAAATAAGTACAGTAATAAAGCATTTGTACTTCATAACTTACACCTCTGCCCAAGCAGTACACTTTTTTGAAGAAACTCTCTCTACAAAATTTTTCGCTGGTTGAAAGCAAACACTGACCTCACAAGACCGAAACCTTCAGCTAAAAAGAGTGGTGACACGTGGGAACACAAATCATATCTCCTGAAAAGCTAACCAGAAGCAGGGACATCATGTGCGCACATTTAAACAAAAGTCTAAAATGCCCCGGATTGCCAGTTATCAGCTAAAACTAAAATTGCTGAAAATGGAAAACTGGCTAGCCATTAATTTCTACTATCTCCGAGTAGAAGGTCCCACTTCACCACTCAGGGAAAAAAACACACAAAGGCCAATCCTCAGTTGGTTAAATACCTTTAGAATAAAGAAGTTTGTCCGCATCCACAGCCATTAAAGGCACAGCAAAGAGAACATAAGACCACTCATTTATTACCTTTGAATCACTGGAGTCTTTAAACTGTGATCTGATTCTGCTAGTAAATGTAATACCAGGCATGACTAGGCCGCGATTAACTATTTATTTAAGTTATTTTCCCTGCAAAAATGATTATTCATAGACAGGCTGGTGAGTACACAAAGAAAGGGCTTCATGTGATTTATTTGTCCTGATGATAGGTAATATTTACTTACTTATTAACACGAAATACATTTCATGCTGAAAATGAATTATCTTAGAGATAATGGGCCTGCAGACCGTCATTCATATATTAATTATAAATAAAATAATTACTGCTATTCAGGTATGCCTGTAAGAGGTGCCACGTGAATTGGTGGTAAGATTTATTGCTTACTAAAACATTTCAATATTCACCCTTTGTTAATGGGATAAATAGACAATAAAATAGACAACATTAAGGTGTCCCGTTACTGTGAAAAAAACACATTCATTTTAAGCCAACAGCTGTTGCCGCCTTTATTCTCGTGCAATCAACAGTTGGGATGACGTAATGCTTTAAGACACTGCAAATATAAGCCTGCTTAGAAATGCAGGATGCTGAACAGTTTTTAATGTTAAACAGCTGCCTTTTCCCCCAATCATTCTCTTACCGTGATGGCTTCTAGGTCTGATATCACCACAGCTTGCATTTTTGACAGTGAACTGGTTTGTTGTTACAAGGTACATGCAGGCCTAATCGATCTAAATTTTAGCACTAAAACTGTAAGCAAGCAGTAACTTTACAAAACCATTAAACCATACATTTCTCAAAAATTGTCACATAAACTGCTGCTATAATAATAATTATTATTATTTCAACATAAAAATCATCCTGTTTTTCTCCTTTCCACTAACAAGAATAATGTGGTTTGGAACAAAACAAAACAGGATACCAAATATTTTTTAATCCTCCTCATAGCGTTGTGTACACTAAGGCGGGATGCGCCCTTGAGTGAATCGTTTATGCAGACTCCAGCATCGCTATGGGGCACCATGCTAACTAAGCCGTCGGCATACCACTCCAAAAACCGGCGCCATCTCGTGGCGATGTTAATAAGCGCGCATGCGGGGAACAGCAGGCCTCGCTGCAGTTCTGCAGACGCGCATTCCCGCACATAGGCAGTACCAGCCTGAGGATGTCGGTGCCCATTTGTGCCCGCAAACCGCACTGGGTTTTCTTTCAGTCTTACTAAACACAATCTGTTATATGTTTTGTTAAAGTAATGTCAAGCGCTCAAATGATGCTATGTTGAGTCAAAACCATTCGCGAAGCGTTTTGTCGATGAATACGTGTGGATGAATACCGAGATATGTATGGCACGATCCAGGTGCGCTCCTGTGTTCGGTAACCAATCCCGACCCGGACTCGACAGCACCGGCTACCGCACCGATTTACACGGTAAAAGCTGCGGTCAACACCGGCTTCTCATCTCATCCATATCTGTGCTGAGGAGAAAATGGGGACTGAATAGGTTTGCTTCATGTGCTTTAACTTTGATGAAATAACAACCACAACCTAATTGGTTCACTTATCTACTCAACAATTATCGGGGACGTCTTCCAGAAATTACTTTTCCATTTTACAACTTGGTAATTATTATTATTATTTCCCCCTTACCTTTCTGGAATGTATTTTAGCGCTGCCTGTACAAACACATTAACAACTTTTCTCATTCACAGGGAAAAAAATCAAAGGCTTTATCTTTTAAACGCTGAATAGGAATTAGTCGTCGGAGCACTTTAACGCTAAGGTTTTTTAATTAACCTGCGCTTCGGCGGTGCTGGGGACACTTTGCGCGGGTGACGGTGACACCGAAGACGGAGCCCAGGACGGAAACCACGGCGGGGCCACTTTCGGGGCTAGTCAGCCTAATCAGACACAGTGTTACGTTCAGAGCTCTTTTTAAATAATTCCCTTTAAATTAAGGCAGCGTTAAGTAAGAAATAAGGGAGGGAATATGCAGTATTGGAGAGAAGGGGAGCGATGGAGCCGCGAATCTGGATGGTTTCCTTCCTCGGAAAATGAATCGCCAGGCTGTTTTAATTTGTAAGCTGGAGCAGAGCACAACCGATGAGATTTTAATTAATACACATAAATAATTCTTTGTGTACATTTCTGCTTAAGAAGGATTTGCTGTTTATTTGACACTGGGATTAGAAATTAATCATTATCGGGCTTCTGTTGATTTAGAAATTTTATTTATTAATACATCTCACGCGCGATATCCCCCTGGTCAGGTCCCAATTCATTATTTCAAAATCCATAAAGACAACAGGCTGGTCCCCCACTTTCCGACACTTTCAACACCCCCCCCATTAATAGCAAATAAACAACAACAAAGGCTGGAAGAACATCGTCCTTCACCGTCGCAGACAGGGAAGAGCCGCCGTCACAGCCCCCCCCCCCTCGCTGCCTCTTCGATTCCCACTGAGCTTTAATTCAATTAGCAGTGCAGCTGTCCTTCATTTTTAACCGAGCTGGATATTCGATTGCCTGGGAAACTGCGCTACAATTAACCCAAAACCGCGGGCCCTGCTACGGCGTCGCTCACCTGCCAGAGCAGCGGACTCGGGGCTGTCCGGCAGCGTGTTCTCCGTCAAGTCCCGCAGGAAGTACTTGTATCTGAAAAGAGAAAACAGAGTCATTATCTTCCCCCTCGGTTTGGAGATGTGAGTGACACTCAACAGAGCACATATTCACAAACCAGAAAATGGAAGAAAAAAAAAGTGCTCCCATCTACTGTAATTTTCAAATACACAGATCTGTTTGCTTTATTTAATAGCTGATGAAAGGGAAGGTCTAAATCTTGTCAAGATGGCTCTAAATGTCCCTGGTCCCCATGTCAAATGAATGACTGCTGGTAAGACATTAAGCATATGTCAACTGCTCTTCCAAAAAGGGTATAAAATGGCAGAGTGCACCACAACACCATTATTTAACCAAGGAGACCAACATTTAGAGGGCACTTACACTACTCGGAAAGTGTGGAATTAAACCCCAATTCCTGGAAAATGGATATGAAGTGAAAACAGGTATCCAGAATCTATTGTGACTCAGGTCATGTGACCCCAGGCCTAACCCTGAGAGAATGCTTATCTGCCATCCTCAGTGCCATTAAATCCCCCCCCCCACCTCTCTTTTGCTGCA
>JAODJW010000001.1:30444274-30472427 GCA_026777045.1 Hyperopisus bebe
CTCAGTGCCATTAAATCCCCCCCCCCACCCCCCCACCCCGAGCAGAGTGCGGCTGCAAGATGGCTTTGGAAGCTTCCAGAACATTAAGTGAGCCCACTTCTGAGATTCGCAAATAGCCGTCAATAGTTAGCCTTGTTTTTAGGCATTACTTCCATTAAGAAAATGGACGGGCTTGTAATTTCTCAAAGCAGGGGTTAAGATGCACTCAGGCAGCAAAACATACATCGGACAAGATTCTTGGACTGACGAGTCATAATCCACACAGCTGAATTAAAAAGATGTTCCCAGTCACCGTCATGCCCCATGCAGACACACATGCTTCAAACGCTACCTGGCTTATGCCTGATTTATGTTTGATCGTAGGCTCTACGCAGAGCTTAAGCTGTGGCCTACACAAGTAACCTATGCTGATACACACAATCACAAATCAGGGTTTAAGAAATGGTACCAAGGGGAAAGAGTCTGGGAATTTGGGAAGACCCTAACCCTATCCCACAAACTCCACGATCTACTAAGACCACTCTTATAGCAGGGCTTTTCAAATCTGGACCTCGATTCCAAATCCAGGCCTTGTTTTTAGTTCTCCCGGGTAGTTCGTTTATTAATTGCTGATCTGATTGGCCACTGCGGCTTCACACCCAGCTCACGTGTAAAGGAAGGCTGGGAAATCAGCAGGGCTCGGACTTCGAGGACCGCGGTTTGAACAGCCCTGCCTTAAAATATCAGCCCTGCTGGTTGATATCAATACCCTGTGTGACATGGTTCAAATCCAAAAACGGTCACTGGCACAGATTTAATGAAGCCAGTCAGCGAACAGCATGAACGAAATCACAGGGGAATCATCTATGGATCCTACAGAATCTTCTAGAGAAAGCACAGATGTTTCCTCTAAAAGCACCGCATAGCCCAGAGATAAACCTTCAACCAGGAATTCAAATAAACCCAATATATACTGGCTTTTCCCCCATTAATATTCATTTTCCATTATCACCTTTAAAATTGTTTAGACAGCACATTACAAGACAATCTGCTGTATATGTGTCTGCCTGCTGGATATATAGAATTAATATGGACGAGAGGTAATGGCCAAAACAATTAACATTTATACGCTTCATTAAATATTCACCAGTCAGGCTTTACTACCATTTGAAGGGACTTTACATACAGACTTCCTCAGCTTCTAAGCGAAGGATGATAATAATAATAAAAAAAAAGTTTATACACAACCACCCTTAAATCCCAGTGGACAAAAAAGTTGAGCAAAGGATTCTGTAGAAGTCTTCGGGCTCCCGGAGATTCCAGTCAAGCTCTGGGATGCGCATTTCATCACGGAGGGAGCAGTGGGGGGGGGGAGAAACAATGGCGGCCCTCGCATTTCCTGCAGCCATGTTCTGATATAAACACCTGTGACAGCGGGAGGATGTCACCCGGCGCCTGTGAAAACGGCTGAAAGCGATAATATCCAGTAGAAAGGCGTCTCTCTCGCCGCCTCGCCTTTAAACTCCGGCGCTGACAGGCCTTTGTGGCTGAGGGAGGCGGCGGGACTGGGAGACGATCCTCTGCATGAGAAATCAGGCTCCAATTTACCCAGCTGCCGCCTCTCTCCCCCGCTGGGGAGCGTGGCTGACTTGCTGCGCCGTTCCTCCAACTGCGCCGTGAACCGGGGCCCCACGGACGGTGCGTTAGCAGAGCCCTAGGCATCAGGGCTACGGCCGCTTTGACCGCGACGCCGTTTACCTCAAGTGGGCTGGACGGATACGAGAGTCTCGGAAAACCGTCTCATAGAAATCAGAAACGGTGTGGAAAGACCATTCATGGTTTATAGTGCCTTTCGGAGAAAAGCCAGGGCCCAGTGGGTTCAGGAGAGAAATTAAGATGGAGGAACAGCCGCCCCCCCCGCCCCCGACAGACCGAAAGTGGCCACAGCCCAGAGTTCACAGCTCTCCCCGTCCTGGTCAATAGAACCAGAGACGACGGGGGTGACCTTGGTGGCATCGATAGCCAACATTGATTCCCCCCCAGCCTGTCTCCCCAACTCAGCCTCTGTCTGGCAGTTCACCGTCTGGCTCTGTGTTCCCCCAACCCTCAAACGACACCAGGGGCCACTTGAACCGGCCCAGTAGAGGTCACAGCGCCATGCAGAGCGGCGTAACACCCAGGAAAGGGGCGACTGGCAGTACGAGGCCAGCAGGGGGCGCACCTGAGTAAAAAGCCACAGTTCGGCCTGAGACTGGGCAGCGGCCACCTGGTCGTCCACAAAAAGGTCGGGCCAAGAGAGAAAGAGAAAGACAAAGAAATACAAAGGCGGACAGAAATGATACAGCGCTCAGATACCAGACAAAAACAAGCCGGGGGCCCCTGGTTTAAAAAGGCAGCGCGTGGGGAGGCCGTTTGATAAAACACGCAAACAAAGCCATACTTCAAGAAGACCTACAGCAAAGAGCTGCGAGGCGAAAATGTGCAAAATTAAATTACATCAGAGTTCCATCTAATTTACACAGACGGATAACAGGCAAAATCATATTACTCGTTAGGAACTGGGGGTGAAATGAACAAGCTTGGAGTTAAATTAAGCCTCCTTCAATTAAGAAGCACTTGAAAGTGAAATAATTTCCTTTCTTTATTCCAGTTTTAGAACAAATACATTACAGGCATTATCAGCACTGAATGTCCTGGTACTTATTAAGGGGGGGGAGGGGTGGAATCTAATTAAAGCAAAGCATTTCCCTCTATTGAAAGAAGGGAGGGGTATTGTAATGAGAAATATTAAAGCGTATTCCGAATAATGTAAACGGAAGTCGTTCATTTACGAGTCCTGCTCTACTCATTACCACAAAGCAAAGAGGCGATAAGAAGACAGTAATGTAATCTGAATGATATCTATACCAATTAAGTTATTATAATGAAGACTGCCGGATTAGAAAGCGCCGCTGTCCTACTTACAGATGTGCCGCTTAGCTAGCGCATGCTAATTCCTCTGCTTTAAAAACAGCTCATTTCATCTGCATATTACAGACATGTTGGGTCATTCAGTACTAACACACTTGTCACTGGAAGAGAAGGTGGGGGTGGGGGGGGGGCTGTCCAATTATTTTACTTAATACACATGCATTAAGGATTCAAATTTCTAATTAAGAGACAACATGCGCTGTCAGGCTTCGGTATGGCTTATTGAACACAGCGTAGACCTCCTCGTAATTACCCACGTTTAATAGCTGAAGGGGACGCGGGCGGCGTGCGTCTACTCCGGCCGGCACGGCGGGCGTCTTTCCAGGCGCCTGATTAAAAGCGCGCCGCGGAAATGGGGCGAGCCGGGGTGGGACAGAGGGGATGGCGGCGTGCAGAGATCACCGAGCGTCGACGGGAAACCAGCACTGGCTGCCGTGGGAGGGCAGTCGGGCACCCCGGTCTTCTACGTACGTGCGGGAGGAATCTTCCACCAGCCATCCTGGGGTCTTGATTTCAAAGAAAGAAAGATTACAAGAAAGACCACTCTGTCCCTCTAGAGGGAATCTCAGGAGTCGTTAAAACCTCAACAGCCCAAAAACACCCTTAAGACGTAAGAGCTCCGACTCTGGCTGGTGCCACTCGGTGACCGGGTGAAGGGCCCGGGGCCCGACGCACTCCGGCCGGGAGTGGGCCGCTGCATCGGGATGGAATCCCCCGCAAATCGAACACAAACACGCCGGCGCACAAATGGCATCAACGAGCCGCTTTATCACAGGACACAGACGTGTGTGTGCCGATAACAGGAAGGTTACCACGGGAACACGGAGACCAATACTGGCATGCCAGATCATCAGCATAATTAGAATCTTTTTTATTAGAGTCCTTTGTTCTGTGAAATATCAGATTGGGCATTGGTACCTGGTTTCCGACGTCTCTGACGGCACACTATGTTCTTTTATCAGTTTGGCTCCAGGCTTCCCAGGTAGGTTATGGTTGGGGAAACAGCTTCCGGGTCAACAGGAAGATTGTTAGATTAGCAGGGCATGACTCCGCCCTTGCCCATCAGTGCAAAGCAGATACCGTAAACCCTAAAAAGCCGAATCTGCATTTGATGATCACGCATCTCACAGATTCATACTCACTATGCAGTCACTCACTTCAATTCAATGTCTCTAACATCCCTCCGTACAAACAAACCTAGTACTGGCTTTTACAAGCTGTCCAATGAGGTGCCCGAATGACACGATTAATATAATTCGCTGCTAATTCAGTACGTGAACCATGCAGCAAGAGCTCTAAATGTAATCCCCCCCCCCAAACATGGTAATGAATCCAGCTATCAGATAACTTTTAAAGGGTTGTCTGGCTAAATCAACAACAGGCCCTAATTAGCAAGTTTGCATCCGAGAAGACACTCCTCTAGCATGTTCTTGGCAGCATTAAAAGCAAGAAAGGAGAAGAAGAAAACAGAGAACAGGTAGCTAGCCGTATGGAGGGGGAGCGAGCGTGCAGGCGATATTCACGAGTCTGACGGACAAGCGTCTGCTGGAGGATTCGTGACATCTCCAAATGTTCCCCAATCTGGCTTCTGGCTAGACGCCCGAGGGGCCCTGGGGCCTCCGGCGTAATAAATAAATAAGTGTAATAATGATAAATGAATGAGCGCCGCTCTATGGAGGATGTTGCCCGCCTCCGCTCCAGGTGAGCCCGAGCCGGCGCCTGACACAGGGGATCCGGGGCCCGTCCCTTCCACGTCAGGGCCCCGCAGCAGAGCCGTGTCAGGCGTACGCAGGCGGGCAGCTGGGATGGGACATGAGCTGGCAGCAGTTGGTGTGGGCATATGGCCGCCCGCATCTCCGGCAATGGGAGCCCCCCCACCTCCGCAGCCCCCGCCAGGGCCGCCTTTGCTACAGACGGGTGTCAGAGACAGGCGGTCTGGGGGCCCGGGGGAGAGGCCGCGGGGGGACATGCTGACAGCCGGTTCATGGCGCTTACCACAGGGAAGGGGGGCAGGGAGAACAGGGCTGTGTGGTCCCGGGGTAGGGGGGCGGGGGAAATGCTCACGGTAATAAGGCGCTGCATCTGTGTCCTGCCCACCCATCCATCACAGTGACCCTGGCTGCCCCGACATTCCGGCACCTAACACGTCACTTAAATGGCTTCATCCCACTTACAACAACCCCCCCACAACACAGTTCCTAGTTCCTTCTACCCAAATTTTTACGGTCCTGGACCTCCTACCCCATTGCTACCTTAAATTCTTGGGACTTTTTCCAAATTGGTGTGTGTGCACATCTGAAGGGGTTTTGGACAATGAAACAAACACTTGATGTTAGACCCCAATAATTTATTACAGTGTTTCCCAATCCGGCCCTTGGGTACCAAGTGACAGGCTGCTTTTGCACCCAATACAGTATCATGCTGAGATCATCGGACGTTCAAATTCACTTTCATGTTGATCAAACCGCTCTGTCACCACAATCTTGCTGTGTGTATTGGTGCATTATCATCCTGATACACGACACCACCTTCAGGGTACACTAAATCATTTGGAGAATACGGTCCTCCAGAATGGTTAAGTAGTCCTTGGCAGTGACACACCCATCTAGAACAAGTAGTGGACCCAGTGAATGCCATAATATTGCAGCCCAAACCACTGATCCACCCCTGTGCTGCATTCTGGGTATGCAGCAGTCCAGGTGGTAAGCCTCTTTGGGGCTTCACCACACCGTAAATCTCCCAGACGTGGGAAGGACAGTGAAGGTGGACTCATCAGAGAACATTACATGTCTGACATTGTACACGGCCCAAGATTTGTGCTACTGGCACCATTGAAACCAACGTTTGGCATTGGCACAAGCCACCAAAGGTTTGGCTATAGCAGCTTGACCATGAACAGTGACTCTGTGGAGCTCACGGCAAACAGCTTCGGTAGAAACAGGAGAGTCATGGTGCGCATTTGCAGTGAGTTGGACTGCTGTGGTTCTATGTTTTTCGATAGAACCTGGGTTAGTACCCAGACATCCCTTTCAGACAGCTTCCTTGTGTCTACAGTCACTCCTGTTAGATGCAGGCCGTCCTTCATGGTTATTGTATGCCAACATTACCCTGGATACCGTGGCTCTCGATACACCACGAAAGCTTGCTGTCCTGGTCACAGATGCACCAGCGAGATGCACACCAATTTGCCCTCTTTTGAACTACGATACAGCTCCCATTATATGTGTGGATTGCAATATTTTATGCACAGCTGTGCTATTACTCTGCTAATTCAAACGTCACACTCTCCTCTTACTGATGGGATGTGCAATCAGTGAAGACTGGACACCAAGCATGAAACCTCAAACACTATTGGTCAGAAGACTGGCCACCGGGCATGAAACCTCAAAGTGTTTCTGTTTCATAGTCTAACCCCTGTATACTCAGTGTCACTATTTATCTGTATATAATTGGGAACCTGGTTCCAATCAGTACTGCTTTCATACATCAGCTCTATTTAATTCCATTTATTTTATTTCTGCTTATTCTATTTTTCTTTTATGTTCTATGTTCTGTGCACCAATACTGCAGAAACAAATCCCTAATACATGCAGATGTACCTGGCCAATAAAGTAACTTCAAAGTCTAACAAAGGGGGCCCAACCTTCCATGGAGCACCAGCTGTACAGAGCAGAGCCTGTGAATTTGCTGAGTAGCACCAGGAAGCCATATCAACACCCACCAACAAGACCTGGGCCTGCCTGCAGGGAGCCAGGGTCACCTTACACCATCCTGCCATATAACCACAACATCCCAAAAGGTGAACACCAGTAAATAACATTTATCTTAAACTATCCATCCATCCATCCATCTTCCATATCTACTTGTCCTATGCAGGATCGTGGGGGTCCACAGCCCATCCCAGAAGCTACGGACACAAGGCAGGGAACAACCCAGGATTGGGTGCCAACCCATCGCAGGGCACAAGGCAGGGAACAACCCAGGATGGGGCGCCAACCCACTGCAGGCACATTCACGCATTCCCACCTGGTTTAGTGTAAATTCAAAGTTCCAGGTAACGTGATGTTTTGACTCGCATGGGTGAAAGACATAACAACCAACTGCGGCCTCACGTGTTGAGTAGGTGAGACGAGTGCGTGTGTGTGTGTGGTCCAGGTAAACATTATATTGTGGTGACCAAATGTCCCCACAATGTGGTAAAATCTATTACTTTTTAACTTCTGAGGACATTTTTCAGGTCCCCACAATATAAATCACAATTCTATAAAAATCTGTGAATACAATCAAAAAACTAAAAATGCCAAATGCCTATTTTGTTTGGATACTTATGGTTAAGGTTGGGATGGGCTTAAGGTTGTCATTGTTGGGATTAGAGTTTTGCCCTTAGAAATGAAAGGAGAGTCCCCACAAAAATATGAGTACAGGTCTGTGTATGCGTGTGTGTGTATGTGAGCCACCTACAGTTTATCATGCCAATACTGAAGCGAGGAGCCGTCTATTGAGGGCTTTACGCCTGGACCGACATCCCCTTCACCACAGCACTTCTTAACAGTAATAATCTTCCTGTCATCATTAAGGCTGGAAACACTGAACCATCTTCCTTGGAGAGGGACGCTAATCTGAATTCAACCCCCCCCCCCCCACCAGTAACAGATAAAGACAGCGGTTGATCTAACAGTACCGCGACGCCCCCGCGTGTATCTGCGGCCCACCCGCGCTTTAACAGTCCAAGGGATGTAATACGGGAACATAAAACCGCAGACGCCATGCTGCCATCAGGGATGAATCGGCCCGACCGGCTTCGGAAAACTCCATCCTGCCGGCGGTCTCCGTAGTCGGCATATCACTAAACGCCGGGGGAGGAAGACGTCATTAAATAAACATAATACAAATTAAAGCATAACACACACAATCAAATAATGCCTGGGAGCTCTAAACACGGGCGGCATACTTCAGCGGGAATCTCCGGGACGGTCTGCGGCCGCCTTCGTGTTGGAGTTTGGGCGAAGAGGGAGGGAGGATAATAAATAAATAAGAGTATAATTAAGACATCCGGCAGCGGCGCGGTAAGGGTGTCACGTTATTACTCCTGTTCATTAGGAACCGTGTTTTGGCCCATTTTACTTCATGCTGTATTAATTTATGACAGGGGTGAAGACCGTATGAAATTACAGCCAACAAATTCTCGCAGTTAACGGGGAGTACGCTGACAGGTTTGGGATACGTTTAGCAGCAAAACGAGCTCTACCGTCATCTAATAATTCCTCCTTTTCTCCAGTGGGTTACAATTAAGGCTTCCCGCAGAGAGACGTGTGACTAATGGAAACTTTCGGAATCAGAAGGGGGAGTGGGGGGGGGAGTGGGATTGGGGCGTGATAAGCTGCGTTTACTCATGTATGCCAATGAAAGCTGATCTGGAAATTTCCACGCCGTGAAGGTTGGGGGGGATGAGCAGCAAATAACAGGAAACAGACAAGGAATATCCTGGGCTCTGATCATGGGGTAAGGGTGGGAGATGGGCTGCCACCAAAATCAGTGGCTGAAAGCTGACCGATGTCACAGCGGTGGGGGCAGAGTCTCATCAGGACACAGGGACCCCCCTCTCAGATGGCTATCAGAAGGCTGTCCCCTTTCATGGGCCCGTACAGTTTGTTTGAGGATAAGTACCTGAAGTTTTGCCCTGAGACGTGCGGTTTCACCTTCAATGGCAGAAACGAGATCCCCGCACGGCAATGTTTTCTGGGGTCTTTATTAGGATCTTAAAACGTCACAGAGCAGGCAGGTTAAATCGGACGGTGAATATATGCTGGTTACAAGGGAAACCAAGCCCCCCAGTTTAACCATTAACTAAACCAGTCATCTTCCCAGTGTGAACCAAAGCAATTTATCACAGCACCTAGATTCAGGCATTTCCAGAAATTATAGAAAAATACCTGCGTACAAATACATAGTAGCATTTACAAATACACTAATGAAACTGGCTCCCTCAATTCTTATTTTAACATAAAAATGATCAGAAGAATCTGCACATGCACGGATGGGCAGGGACACCCCCCAGCCTATGCTGGCAGTTCGCCAGGTCAGTGATGACCAGTAGGGGGCGGCGGTACTCACTGCTGAATGCGCTGCAGAGGCAGGGGGAGTAGGTCCTCCAGCGTCGTGTTGCGGAACTCGGGCCTCGACTCCTGGAGCTTCTTGAAGCGGCGAAAAGCCTTATTTTTTTTCAGCGTCATCTGTTTGGGGGGGGGGGGGGTTGTTACACTGCTGATCAGGAAGTCATCAGTGCTACACACACGTACACAGACATACAGGAACACGTGCAGGTGTGAAGCCTGGCGTCTGACATCACACACCGGCTGCCGCTTCGAGCCCTTGGTTCTGAGTCACCCACTCCCACGTCTCACTGAGCCGAGAGCAGGATAAAAGGCAGCCCAAACTCACAAAGGTGTCCCTCTCTCCCGGATTCTGTTGCAACTCTCTGGCCTACGGAGGCTCTGGAGCCACGAGACGGACTCCCACAAAGTGACTCTGACATCCCTCCAAATCGTCGGCCCATCGCTACATTATCTCTCAAAAACAACTAAAAATTGCAACAAGGTAAAGCCTCTCAGGCTAACCCTAACTTTCAGGCCCGGGTGATGCTGGCCAGCACTTTTAGAAGTCCCTGTTAATTGAGCGGCCGCCCATTATCATGCGAGGCGACAGAGGCGAAGGTTGAAAAGGACAGGGCGACTCCTCGCTGTCACATCGCCGCAATTATGCAGCGCCGTGTTCCGACAATTACGTTTATGTAGAGCCAGTGGTGAAATCGATGTAACTTGCGCAGCTAGTCCTTAATCAATGGGGTCGGTCAATTTGCTGCGACCACATCCTTCTTCTTAATTAAGACAGTGATATCGCGGCGGCCCAGGGGCTCAAATAGATAAAGCAGTCCAGAGGTCACGGAGCCAACTCGGGGGTCGTTCTGGACGTCTGGGTGACAGCTTCGTCTTACTTGGGCCATTCGGTGGGGTCCTGTCATGCAGGACCTGGGAGCGGAGCACGGCGGTCAGGAACGCTAACGAGCGGCCCCATTCCCCAGCACGGGCAATCGGATCGGGAAGGTCGCGAGGCTCCGTAATGAGATGCGGAAGCTGGACTCCAGTGAGACAGCTTAGCCTTTCTGGAGGCGTAAGCCCGGGCCATGATCAGACGCTTAGCCTTTCCGACTGCGGGACGGACGGATGCACCACGTCGCCAGACTGTCATAATCAAAATGGCACACAAGATGGAGATGCCTGTTTGAGATGCAGCCGGCCCAGAACCAAATGGGAACAAGTAGCCCGGCATCCAGAAAGGCCTGAACTGGACTGGTGGCTTCACATTAGTGACTGAGAGAACAGCATCACCAAAAAAATATCGTTACTATATATGAATAATCGATGGTGTTTGCTGAGTAACGGTTGTATGTTTGCTAACAGCATGTCAGTGACCTAATGACCTGCAGTTTAGGGACATTAAAAGTGACACACAGGAAGGTCCCATAGAAACGTGCAACAAATGATTAATGACTACGATGGCTCTCCGAGCGCCGCCAAAGCAGCCGCGATGTGCTTGGACTATGTTCCAGTAGTTTCCAAGGAAGCTTCACCCGAAAAGGAGCAAACAGAACCCGGGATTTCCGCTGGAGGAAACCTCACCTGGAGCACTTTGTTGGCGTCGTGGATATTGTCGACGTAGACCGTGTAGTGATTCAGGTGCTGGCAGAATCTTTCAAAACCAGGGCCAAACATCCCGTCTTCCAGGTAGGCCAGTAACGTCCTGCAGAAAGGCCGACGGGTACAGAAAAATCGGCGAACTTATCAACATCGGGGGAGGGGAAGAAATTAATAAACAAACATGGCCTGTACGGTATCTATGGTAACTACAGTGGCATGTAGAGAGCATGGCACATCTCAACAAATAAGTGGTGGTTCTGCATGGGGTCCGTCTTCCTTAATGGTGTTCTTTCAATTAGACGCTTAAAGATAAGAGTCAGTCCTTTTTTGATTTTTACACAGAACCTCGCTCCACGGTGTGGCACCCCAAAGCCAGGCGTTAGTGTGGGGGGGGGAGGGGGGGGGGGGGGAGAAAAACAGAAAGAAACACAACAGCAGGCTGTTTTCTCCCAGCTGACATGTTTATCAAGCAGCCGACAGTGGGCACGGGAACTTTCCGGCGCAGGAGTGTTTGCCGAACCTGGGAACAAAGGCACATCAAAGGAGGGAGCGCCGCAGTCGATCCGCCTGTCAGCCGCGTTACTCTAACATGGATAAATGGGGAATTCGTCGGGATGTTGACACTCGCAACGAGCTTATTATCTAAACTTGGAATCACATGCGCGCGCCAACCCACTTCCTAACAATGTTCCCTGGGACTTCAGATGTTTAGAGAAGGTGCACTTTTGCGGTGAAGTTGATTTAAATAGATTTTAATGAAGTTGCCCGCCACTGTAGCCTCCATTCGTAATCAGGAGATGTCAGCGGAGCGGCGAGAGCGCTAACGAGGGCAAAGGGCAGGAGGAAAACTGCATTTCCGGGTTTTCCTGCAGCTGGAGGCTATTATGATAAAAATAAAAACACAAGTTATATTTAAAAAAAAAAAAAAAAAAACTTTTTTTAGGGCAATTAAATTCCTTGCCATAAGGAAGGCTGTAAAAACAGCATTAATATTCTGTTAGCGTCACGCTAATACACATTAATTCTTTGTGGATGCAAAACCCGGAGGGGGTTCAGTCACTGGCGGTATGGTTTGGGTCGGCCGGAACGCGATGATGCCGATTACTGACGTCAGTGGCAGTGAACATGATCCGGGGAACAATCAGACACTGGGAGGTTTTATTAGGCCGCGCAGCATTTAAACGGCTAACGATGCTAGTCAACTCGTGTTTACAGGAGAAGCGAGGCCCTCTGGCAAGCTGTCACTGTCAGGGCAAGCGGCGGGTGGCAGCCACCACATTCTAGGGACGACCTGTAACTTTACCGCACCTGACACATGGGGTCACAGCTAAAAATGTCAGGATAAACATCATTGAATGCATGTTGTCTAGGAGCACAAGATGACGCACATACTGCAAACATTATAATTTACAAACAAAAGCAAAATCTTGGCTCCCTCTTAAGGAGGCATTTTCATTAAAATAAACAGCTAATAAATGCTTGAAATTGTCTGCCATTTTAGGGTGCATCAAAACATCTTCGAGTTTTCCAAGTTTTTTTTCCCCTTATATTTTCTTCTGTGAGTGGCCATATATATATATATATATATATATATATATATAAAAAGCTCAGTGAGCAAGAAAAGCTCGTTTTACACATGAAAACTTGTACTCTGACCCGACAACACGTTGACCCTTAAACCACTAAAAAACACACACAACACGAGCGGCACAAGAACCCAAGAGAACCACAGAGCGCTGAACCGGAGCGGGTCTGGAACCAAATTAATTTTTTATACCAGGCACCTTAAAGACGCTCAATTACGCTGTAATTTTATTCAACATTTCTCATAGTGACAAGGATCGGCTTCTGACATGTGGGATAGTATTTGATCTATTTTCAAACCACATTTACTCTCATTAAGAAACCCCCAGACGCGTTCTTTCAGAATATTTATTTTTCAAATACTTTTTGAAATTGTGCTACTTACTTGATAAAATGACAACACTTTCAAGTTCTTTATTATAGTTTGCTATGGAGCTGCCTCCCAATTATCGCCGCCTGCTATCGGGAGCCGTGTCCCCAAACTCCTCGAGCCGCCGTAATGATGATGTACGGCATCGCTGTATCAATACATTCAAATAAACATTTCATTAAGGCACCGCGGTACCGAAACTGCAATTCACTCGAGCCGCCCCGATCCCTGTCGCAATCACAAGCCAGGATAAACGTAAACAGAAAAATAAAAACTGCAAATAAAAATCAAAGCCCTATCAAACTACAGGCCGTGGCCTCGTCTCCGGAGCGTTTTGCTTAAGCCTTCTGAACTCGGGTTTCTCTGAAGGGGGGGGGGACTTTTCTCCTCAGATTATTATTATTTTTCGTCCCCCAGCTCAGTGCGTTACGAATCTCGCTGAAATGTTACGGCTCATTCCCCCCGATCATGCGTGCGATGTCACCGTGTTCGCCTACAAACAGGACTTAGTGGAAATTAATGGGGGGTGTGGTGGGGGAGAAGAATCTCAATTTAATTCCATGCGGCGTGGCGAGACGGGAAAGATGAATGTCGATAGGGGACTTTATTCTTCGCGGGAGAACGGAGCGGTTTCTTATGTCGGCCGCGGATTTAAATACATATGCATATGCAGCCACCAGAGGAAAAAGGAATTGTATATTTGTTTTGAATGTTGTTTCATTCTTTATTTATGTTAGGAAAAAGTCAGTGAGGATTTTAAGAAACGGTCTATAATCAAGGAACAGACATCTAAGCATGCCGACTTCTAAGCAGCTAGAAGCGCAGATGTTTTAAACTGTCACAGGGCAGAGGGTCTCTCCTTAGAGCTGAGACCCCCCCCCCCAAGCTCGTGTATGAAGCTCACATTGTGCCAAGCAAGCAGCCAAAACCTTTTTATTATTCCTGTTTTTCCTTAAACGTGGAACGTGAGTATCGGAGCATGCTGATCGCCGGTTCATTTCCCCCGCTTTCACGGGCAGAACTGTCAGCCGCCGTCCGTCTCGCTCGGAAGGCTGGCGCCTCCCGATTTGTCATTTAAGCCACAAGCGAGGCGTGATTTGCACGTGAGCGGAACGTGGCGTGGAGCTCGATCCTGCAAGAGGGACACACCTTACGTATAGACGCCACACAAAAGCCGGCTGTGTTTGATAACGTGCCAATTAACGGCCAGATAAGGGAATGAATGGCCAACATCACCTCGAGCTTTCGCTTCAAATGGCCAGGCCCAATCTTTAGTATCGACCGAGCGGCTCAATTTATGGGCCATTTTGAGGCAGTCAAATGGCGCTTATCGGCCTTGTTCGGACACGGGGGCTCTGCTTTCCAGCATCTCAGCGCTACACTTTGTTTCAGCTTCCATGCAAAAGGTACCAAACTCTCCCTCTAGACCAGGGGTCTCCAACTCCACTCCTGGGGGGGCCCAGCCCAGCACATTTTGGGGTTTCCTCTCATTTAACACACATGACTCAACTTCTCTACTAATTACCACCCATTTCTTGAGTTGAATCATGTGTGGTGGAACAGGGAGAGAGCTAAGCTCTGCAGGACTGCAGTTAGAGACCCCTGCCCTAGACACAGGGCCGACTCAAAAATACACAAAATCTCCCTCTTTCCCAGTTAGCTAATCGCTAACAGTCAGTTCACGATAGCCAGAGATTCCCTATCCTCAGAAGTCCACCACAACAGTGACATCAAAGAGAAAGTAGGCGCTCATTCATTTACATATGGTTTGCGACTCAATCCCTAATCCATCGTAGGTCTTACAATTAGGCAAATCTGTCCAGAGGTGACCATCAACATATAACATCATGATTTAAGTGAAGAAGAAGCAGACGTGAGGCAGCCTTAGAAAGAGTGTGCCCACATAACTGTGAACTGCCAACAGAACCTCAGCACTGGGAGAGATGGATTGACTGTAACCTTTCATAATCTACATACTAATCTATTACATTATCAGGCTGAAGACGTGCATGTTGACGAAACTGCGCTGCGGCTTCACATGGCTAAAGGGCTCCATCGCCCTAAACTGTATCCCTTCTCTTTCTGGTCACCTCTAGCCATTCATAGCTTCTTAAGAATCCACGACGACTCCTGACACTTCACGGAGCACATTTGGCCACTGTTAGGTCACACACCGGACATGCAGGTCTCCACACCTCTGTGGTTCTGAAGATCTGAAGTTCACTGGTGGATATCGTTTTGAGCTTCATATAACTAGATGTTTTATGAGGTGATGCAAATTAAGCGAGTGAGTTGTTGGTGAGCCAGCAAGCTTTGGGTTACCAATCCCCCACCACAATAGCGGCAGGATAAACCACAGGAACAAACACAGCCCAGAAAAAAAGCGGCAGCCGGCATGCAAGGAAGCTACCGGAGCAACTCAAGAAAAACCGCTGTGTCCGGCAAGTGCTGCACTTATCGATTTTTGTGTATCTTGTTTATGCAGACCGTTAAAACGAACTAGCTAACCTCAAAGTTCATTCGCACTTCATTAATATGTAAGCCTCCAATTAATGTTTCTTTTTTGCCAACCCACCCCCTCCTAAGAATAAATATTGTGTAAATAATTTAAGAGATACTTACTGGTTTAGTGAATGAATGGCTTTAATTGAGCTGAAGATGCTTTCTCTAATGTCCTGCCTCAGGGTTCCTTTGGCTTTCAGGATCTCGACAAAGTACTGAAAGAACGAAGGAGAGAAGAGGGGATAATTGAATGTCTGACGTTTTGTATACATCCCGCCATCTCCGAGGCCGCCGTCACACGCGGGAGCTGCTGGAGGAAGCAGAAAGTGGAGGAAGGCGTCCATCAACCGTGATGCCTCAATTACTCTTAATGCTTTAATCTGTGATGCAAATTTAATGCAGGCTTACCAGAAGGGTGGAAAAAAAACACTTAATATGAAATGGAAAGATTTCAAATCCCATTAATAATAAAGACAATGTTCCATGATGTATCCCCTTTATAATCGACTGCTCAGTTCAAATCACGCGACACCCATGATAAAAACAGCAGTAGTGAGATCTAGGGCTGACGTAGAATAAGGATTGATATTAAAGCAGAATAATCATCATGATAAACATTGCCTCTCAGGTAAGGTCTGGGAAGGCGGTATAAACATGGGAAAAAAGACAGTACACAGCCAGCAGGGTCGTGAACTCTGAACTATGCTGGGTTTGTGTTGCATAAGAGGCTGTAACGTGTGTGATCTGGCAGTCACAGGGGTCCGTGTGGGGGCATCTACGACCGGCTGGGAAGCAGGACTCTAAAAGGATTATGGGAAATGAGGGCAGGGAGGAGCGGCTCGAAGCGCAGGGGGGTTGACCCCAGGTGACGCTGACCGTATTGACCAGCTCCAGCTGGTGGCAGTAGCGCTGCTCGGTACGGACCAGTTCCCGGCCTGTGCGGGCCCGCTTCCTCTCCCAGCGCTCCTGCTGCTCCTGAATGCCATTCGAGGGCGGCCCCGTGGGCGCCAGCGCCAGGCTCATGGCGAGATGATGAGGGGACCTAGAAAAGCTATGACAGATAGAAGAGGTGCGCAACAGATAAAACCATATCATATTAACGTCACCTTCTATGCTTTATACAACTAGACATTTAATGAAAGTAAGAACTTTGCTCAACGGTACAACAGCTGAACCTGTCTGAAGATATGAACTGCTAAACCTTAGGTATAAGTCCACATTCCTTCCCAACAAGCAAAACCAAATCCGGTACTCCCCAATACACGCACTACAGTATGGAAACTGTTCTTTTAACTGGTCATTTCTAAATTTTCATAGTATCCTCCTGAGACCCCACCCATTCATTTATGTCCATTGCAGTGGACAATTTGTTTTTGCATCTCTCTTTTCACTGATGTAAGGAAACATATTTATTCCTGTTGTACACTAAAGAGGGCATGCTGTGAAATTAAAAATAAAAATAAATTTGACAAAATCTAATAATCTAATAATATGTCTTATTTCCTCCAAAGACAAATAACCTATAATTGAAGGACTCTAGTTTTTCCTTGGGTCACAGGAGGATATATCCCTAAGCAAAGAAGGGCAATCATTTTAAATCCTTTGTATGTCCATATATAATACATATTAAGGGCCTGTCCCATTAAAAGGGATGATGTCATTAATTAATCACAGCATTCCGCACAGAGCCATACAGAAAAGAGTGACTCTCAGTATGTACATCACAAATAAAAGGGCCAATGACATCGCAGCTCGCATGCCGCGAGGGACTGGCATCAAACACCTGACAGGAAGCGTGTCGCGCCTCACCACCGATAACGAGTGGCGGACGGAGAGGAAGGCGGGAGAACAAAGCTACATTGCTAGTCTCAGCGCTCCCGCGAGCCGAGGAGAGTCTTTCAGCTCCAGAAGGAGGAGGCCTGTCCCATCATCATGCACCTGCTACACCTCTGGACGCCTACAGAACCACTATCCTCATTCACCAAACTCACACCACAGAGGCCGGGCATGTGCACCACCAACCGCACCCCCTGCCCTCTCTGCCCCTCCTTCATCATTAAGCAGAAGATTGAAACACGAGCAGGACCAAGGGACCCCATCAGTAAAGCCAACCTCACCCCAGAGCAGCCATGACTGAAGGCTGGATCACTGAGCCCAGTATGGATTAGAGACGGCTTTATGGGACAGAACAGTCAGGACGGCTGCTAGAGGCCCCCCATGTCAGGCCTGCCAGCCACTGGGAGGAATATCACGTGCTGCAAGCAATATTTCAACAAACAACGGGGTTTAGGTTTGTTTAAAAAAGATTATACTTTTTTCTCTTTAATAACTGTTCTTGCACTGAAGCTAAAAGGCAGTGTGAAGGATAAGACATGCAAAGCCAGCCGAGCAAGACCGCAGCACACCAGGTCGACCAGCAGGAGGCAGACTTGGCCCAGAGAGAATGTGTAAGAAGGAAAAAAAAACAATTCCTGCCAAACGTCAACACTTTTCAGGATGCAACGAGTACAATGGATGGATGTGACAATTACACAAGGGACAATTAAGAAGTGCTTCGAAAAAATTACAAAAAAAAAAAATCCAAGACTTATTTGCGCATGAAAGGCTTGCAAATGTTAAACATGTCCACGTGGGCTTAGGGGGCGCCGGTGAGCGGGCAGGACGCTCCCTTACACATTACTCATTATGAGCGTAATGGGAAAACAAGATCTGAGATTTGTAGCCGTCTGAAGCAGCCGGTTGTGCGCAGGCCTGGATAATCCATCATGAAATATTAATGCGGGGGCCCAAAAAGGCACCCCAGTGGGCATGGGGGGGGGGGCGTGTGTGTTTGTGTGCGGATAACGCGGTTTAAAGGCCTCCGACACCCACTGGAGCGCGCTGCAGATACCGTGTTCCTGACTAAGCTGTGGGCCGGCGCATTCAGACCGCGTACAGGACAGGGAACAAATTAAGGGTGTAATTAGCGCGCAAGATCCTTGTGCAATAACATTGAATCAATCACACCCAACCCCAAAACACAAACACGGGAAGCTTTAAACAACTCATTAGCTTCTCAGGTGCTATAATGCAATCAGTTTAGGTGTTAGCACAAGGCTCCCTCAGGGGTACAGTACAGCACCCCCTCCAGGGACATTTAGGTCAGCGAGTAATAAATAAACAAACCGATTTATCAGATTTAAAAGAAGTGCTCACAGGTATTAGTGATTAAACCGACTGTGGTCCGGATGGAGGCTGGGGCAGCTGGGTGAGAATCGCCCAACACTCATAGCTACGCGATTCACGGCCTCTTAATGCGCCGCGCTCAGCAATAAAGCGACTGCCTGCCCGCACGGTGGAACCTTCTAGAACACGCTTTCAACACATCCCTCGAACCCTACTCACAAATATTTTACAGAGGAAACACACTTTATCCATTTACAATAAAAAGTGGTGAAAATGAATAAAACTGCCCACTTTGGTGTAAGCATTTCATATGCTATACAGTCAAACATTTAAAATTAGGTTAATCCGAAAAGGAAGGTACAAGAACATGCATATTTATGATTTAATACATTTCTGCATTAAACTAAACTAATTTATAATCTATCAGCGAAATCGCTTTGTTTTGGTCTGAACTGACATGATTCCATCATTATCGTGTAGCGGGTGGATTTAATGAAGGAGCTGGGGTTAGCCCTTAGCAACAAGCTAACGCTGCCAAGTTCCCAGCCGCTCTGCTGGGTGGAGGGATACGCGCAGACGCCGGGGGGGAGGGGGGGTGCAGCAGGGCCTTGTTTATCGCTGCTAATTGGCACCACCCGGGCAGCACGGCGGCCCCCGCCTGGCCTCAATTAGCGGCAGGGAGATGCATCCCCAGGCAGGGGCGTCGGCGCTGAGGGCCGGGTGCCCCCTCTGCAAGATGGCCGCAAAAGGTTAACAGCCCACAGCCAGAAAAGATACCACCCCCCCCCCCTTCCCAAAAAAGCTGCTGGTGCCGTCCCCTACAGCTACAGGGAACCAGCTGGCCGAACCTATCCAAAAACCACACTTGGCCAGTTTGGTCATTTTTCTCCTCTGACATTAAACAAATCAGCCTTTCCTTATCCTATTAATATAGTACTGACAGTCACACAGCAAATTCTGTGTCTTACATTCAAAGAGATTTAGTTTGACATAGTTTATTTAGTCAGATCTTTTACGAGACAAGCGATCATCTCAGCCAGGAGCAGCAGACTAAGTTACACCTGCAGGGTCCGGCCATGATGGTAACCAACCACCCACACACATGCTTAAGCACATTTACCGGTGTTACCGGCCTGAGCAAACGGCTCAGGACACCTAAAGTACCCGTGGTTTGAATGACCCCTGCCCGGAGCTCTGCTAACCCACCAGCTGGGCCGTCCCACCAGGATCTTCACCCAAAAACAGCATCCGCCACCAAGCACAGTCAACAGCCTCCCCGTGCCCCTCTGCGCTAACGCCAATCTCGCGGATGGCTAAGCCACGCCTAATTACCGCCTTTATTGCCATACTGCCGATAAGTCGCCTCTAAATTAAGTGAACGCTTAGGAAGTTAAGACTTCTCCCCCTCCCCCCGCCAAGCTCGGTGCATTCATTTGTGTAAATAATAAGGGAGAGTCTATTTGACAGAGTGTGTCCAATTAGTATTCGTTAGCCTGACCAATTAATACCGGACGAGCCCAAGTTGGTCGAGTTTCCCACTTCTATGAATGCGACTCCAGCGTCCCCCCCGGCAATTAATCTGAGCTGGGAAGGGGGGGAGGGGTCCCTCTGACGGCAAACAGGTGTTAAGCTGCTACGTAGCAGAAGGGGAATAAACGGCAAGCACTAATAGAGCACTACAGCAAGCCCAGCACGTGCCTGAAAAGCAATGTTTATGCCCCAAACATCTGGCAGGGTTGTAAAAATATATATGGCGTCATCCTCTTCTTTTGCAGAAACAGAAAAGTATAGGCCTAGAGCTAAGATGGAACCATCTGTATGCGCAGGAGCGAGCGCCCTTCAGCCCCGTATCCCCCGCGTTCGCCAGCGAAAGGCCATTGCACGTAAAAAGTAATGGATAACAGGTGCTAAACTGGCGTGCGACGTCTCACAAGATCGTCACAGAGACTTTGTTAGAAGCAAGTTTGGTTTAAGAGAACGGCCTGCACTCTAAGAAGATATCAAAAGGAATGGATTACGGGGGCTTTGTTCCATCAGATACCTGTGAGTGCATGTGTTTAATACGTAAAGTCATACAAATTGAAGAAACAGCCTGCTGCACACTGGCAGGACTAATGAATGAACCGGACAGCTTTGCAAAGCACTGCAGAACTGCATGGTTACGTGTAGGCATGAGTCAGATGGTCAAGGCTTGTTACTGACCCCCTGACGGTGGATGCAAAACTCCAGAACATAGGAAACAGGTGACGCTGTGTTCCCTGGAGTCTGGAACCGAGGAGCCCAAGACAGCGTCTCCCGAAGACAGCAAAGCATGACGTGTCGTCACTCGCAAAAGTTATGCAACCTAGAACAGCATGTGATCTGTGCAGACTCATCAAACTGGTAGCCCGGGGGGGCTCCTTTCCAGGCCTGCTGGGGGAACCGTCCGCCGACGATCTCTACTCGCGTTGTGCTCTCATTATCTGGGAAGCGGGAAGATGCCGTTCCGAGAGTCACCCGCAAACGCATTCCGTTGCGACCTGCACGTCCTGTACTCCTGCGTGTCAATTCCACAGCTGGAGCGACACTTTTGCCCATGCACCTCCAGCTGGTTCTTCGTGTGGTTTTTCCCCAGTTACTACTAGACCGTGGGAGGACCTTTTCCCAGGGTGTAGCCTGTAACACTAAACAGCCTCCCCGGACGAGCTCTACACCACCTGACCACCGCTGTTTCCCCCTGATGAGCTTTACTTAGCTGCCATCTTGTCATATGGATCAAATCTCCACCCACACACCATACATGACACCTTACGCAGGTGAATCAACTACGTAGCCTGCTCATATTTTCATTACAGCAACTAAAAAGATATAGAGTTAGATGTAAAGTTACATACAGGCCATTCTTTTACTAAACACCATAAATCCCATAACTGCATATGGTAGACCCACTGACCACTTAACACTCCGGAGAACATTTTAGTTGGAAGCTGGGTGAAGTCATGCTGATCTAGAAACAGTTTTGCATTTCCCTCCCAAAAGAGTTACATTTTGGATTTTTGTGTAAATCAGCTGATCACAGGTCAGCACCCTGGCAGCCATCAGTTGTCATTAACCACTGCAAAAATACTCTCCAAGCAGGGCAGCGGTGTAACAAGCATGTGTGCACACATGCAGGGATGGTGATGGGGGTGATGTCATCTTCTCACTTGTGCCACTCACAAAAGCAGGCTTTTATCCTCCATCTCAGGGCTGTGCATTTGTGCACGTCAGGGAAAATCATACCTGGGCTTTGCAAGCTGTGATCCATCTACTGGGAATCACCAATTACCTTACAGAGAACCAAAGTCTCAGTGGTTTATAATTCACCCAACAGTACAACACTAATTTAAAACAACAACAACTGACATATCCCTTTGGGAACCGTGACATTGTGTGGAACTTGTCACCCAAAGCATGCAAGATAAAACCTCAACATCTAATCTATGTGGGAGGAGAAAACAGGCCGTTTGTGTTGAGTATGACAAAGACAGTTTATAAGGTGACAGGGAAGGGGCATGTTTTGAACCAGATATTGATGAAATCATAAAGACCCCATGCGGGGCTCATTTAACCCATTACTGGCTGGTTCAACTCTGATTCTGTGCCACCTGTCGCAGGGAAAGGACAAAATAGATCCCAGTCAATCCCTAGGGGTAGCTGGGAGGAGTGGGGTGCGGATTTCTTTACATCACTGCATCCAAATAAAGTATTTCCTAATCCTGTATTGATGGAGGAAGCAGATAGATGAGCTGGGCGCCTTTGGGCCGCACATGTACCGCCAGGCAGGGCCAACAGGGCGGTAGCAGCTGCGTTAAAATAGCTTCCCACTAATTGATGCCTGGCACCGGGTGCGACTTCAAAAAGAGAGCAGCTGAGCGAGGAGCAGTTTCGGCTTTAATTATGTAGGCCACTTGCTCATCTTTCGGCTTTGTCTTTACGAGGCGCTTCTTTTCCATTTCAAAAGACGGTAGCACAAAAAAAGGTATGAGGCGACTGCCGGGGGAAGGAGACTATTTTGTCTGTACGGATCGCCCGAGATCGTCAGCAATCACGAGCAGGATTGGGACAGAAACCCCATGGATAAAGGTCGCTTTCAGAATCAGGGATGTTTTTCCTGCTATTGATTTCGTTTGCAACACGTTTCCCCCGCAATCAGCTCCGTAAGTCGAACATCTGCTCTTTGGAGGAGCCTCACTGCACTCGCTGAAAGGCGATGGGTGTCTTTGAGATGTTTCATCGCCTTTTTGCGGGTCATCTCAGTGCATATCACATGCACATTTACAAGAGTGCCCTTTCCGTGCAGGCATTCAAATAAAAAATACGCAATTCAGCTTACTGCCATTGAATCCGGATACATTTGTAAATCAACATCGGACGTGAGCTCTGTCAATCGTTAGGGTTGGTTCATTTTATAAATACTCCCATCAATGCAAGAAAAGACCCCGGAGGCAATTACTCCAGCGCTGCAATTTAGCGTCTACCTCCCATACACACGTCTGTATCCGGCTGGATTGCAAAATAACACCCCCTTATAGACAAGCCTTCTTTTCGGCTATTTTTATAAAGAAAAGGAGAGAGCCCCGTGTAGTTTAGTGGTTTTAAAACTAGTGAAGAGCCGTTAATTGGGAAATATCTCATGTGGCTCCGTCGGAATGTTAAAAGGCAGACCGCCAAACACCGTGTGGGTGCGGCATGTTTTAATTAAACATAAGCGTTACTAATTAGTTGCCAAATAATAATCCTTCTTAACGCTACGCTGCTATTGAGACGGGGGATATTCTGCCCCTTAAGTCGTGTGCGATTTAAGAAATCTTTATTCAAAAACTTTTGCATAAAGTCACACATGACATTAACTGCTTGGGTAATGGCAACCGCCCGTGACTTGTCGACTGCTCCACAATGTGCAGCCAGAGTAAGGATTAAGCGCAACTTCTTTAAATGCGAAGTTGTAACCATGAGCGTGAATTCCGAGAACCCGTACGAGTACCAGCGATGCAAGGGCGAGTTAACGTTAAAAATCAAAATGTTTTAAAGCAGCTGACAAACAGTAGTAAAATCACGAACGTTATAACCAAAAAATTATACACGTTCTGTTTCAAAATACTTATTCGTTTCGTAAATCCGTGTGAAGTCCATCAGTATTATTGACTTTTATCGTTATATTTATAAAATAATGCGACTGACCTTACTTGGCTTGCAAACTTCGAATCCAGGCGCTCTTTTCACGTTTCGCAAACTTCCGGGTTAATCGACCCTTCCTATTGGTTGGTTTTGTATTACACGTGACACGATTTTGGGCCGCGCGTGCCTTAACGTCTGTATAAAAACTTCCAGCTCGGCGTTGCTGCATTTGTTTGTTCGTGAGTTTTACTGAAATTAAACAAAGACTTAATTATTTATGCAGGCTTTTGTTACATACCGTTCTTGATTTTTTTTGTCTGCGGGTTTGTGACTGTAGCAGGTGGCTGGCTAGGGTGGAGGGTGTTAATCTTCATTTAAATGTAAATATTTATTTTGAATGTTTGTACGTAAAGGGAAACTAAGTACAACTCTCAATCAGAAAGGAAATTTTATATAGCAAAAAATGGATTTTATAAATTCGTGGACTAAATGATTCATCAGAATAGTGAAAGGAACTTAAAAATGAAAGCAAATTTTTACAGAATCTTGCATCAGTATGCGTAGGAAGGATGAAAGTAAATGGTACTATTTCGTGCTTTTCCGAAAGAAAAATGTAGAACTGTTCGTGGCGTCCTCGAATCTGATATTGGCACATCGACTGTAATATATTCTCAAAGATGCAAGATGGGCTTTTTAACGTGTCATTACTATCGTCAACTCGGTTCACTGTAGCGAGAATACTGACATCTAGTGTCACGATTGTGTTTCTCCCGTGAACAATCCCAACCAGCAAAAAAACAATACAGGAGCTGTAGCTGTGGGTGAACGAGCATCGAATCACGGAATGTATCAGTAAAATGTTCACACAGCATTAAGTCAGGAGGATGAAACACTGTTTGGATCACCTCGTTCTGAAGCTGAGCATTATGGGTAGGAATCTGTTAATAGGCACTGCTGAGAAGCTGGCTGTGGCACTTCAGGTTTCCATGTAAACATTCAACATTTATAGCAATAACTGTAAACAATATAAAAGCCCAGGTAATCTTGACGTGCATCACAAAAAGTGATATAGTGATTTTATCTTTATTTTTTAGCAGACTCCTGCAACGAGGCACAATAAAGGTTACAGGATAGTGAGATGTTGCGTAGAGATTATGTATTTCTCATTTCTGAACTATTAGCTTTAATGTAAATATTGATTTATAAGTTAGTGCAGTTAATACAGTGATTTTTTGTTGTCATTAGTAATGAAAGATTTTAAAGGCTTCTGGTAGGTGTATGAAAACAATTCTAGCACAAACCCAAATGATTTTTATGCAACTAGATGATGTGGCTTTTTACGGCATTCCAGTGGTTTCATCCAGGGTTTCTAAACAATACACTGATTGAGATGATTAGTTCGGACTGGGCCTTGACCACCTCAGGGTCATCTAAGTGGGCACAAAGCTTGTTTACCCTCCAGAGGTGCAGCCTTTTCTAAGAAAACTTTTATGGGGACTCAGAAAATATTTGAAAGTGAATCTGAAGAGTAAAGAAGCTATGCGTAGCAAAAGATAAATAGTGGACTTGGATCTAATTACCAGAGTGCTTGGCACAAGGACAAGGAATGCTCACAATGATGGCTGATCTTTAGCAGTACCTGAGAAACACTTGATGGCCTTGAAATCAATAAACTGCGAGAGAAAATTGAATTTGTAAATAGTCTGTTGTGATTGGTAGCAAAACCTTTACTACTGTCAGTGACTGGAGGTCATCGGTGGCCAAAGCCGGTTTATGAATACCGGGGGGGGGGGGGGGGTTGGGGAACATTGAATGCTCCCCATTCCTCTTCTTTTCGAGGAAATATCCTTTAATTTTACCACCATGTGGCCTTTTTACAGCAGCTTATAGCTTGCATTTGCCATCTTCTGTGTTAATTACATTAAATCACATTAAAAACAGTCAGATAAATGGTAAAAATAAAGGTTAATTATGCTCTGGTAACTCTGTCAAATAAAAACTACTTTCTATTTGTACTTTTTTGAATTTTTAAAATTACATTCATCAGTTCAAGATTGTGGTTTTTCTACCCACAGCTCAGTGTGTCTGTGCGTCTGTGTGTATATATACACACACACACACACACACACACACACACACACACACGATCTCACATTTGAATGGCTTTCCTCTGAACTCCGGTTTCCATCCAAGACATGTTGTTTAGGTTAATTGATGACTCAGTGTGTGCCCTGCGATGGACAGACTGTCGATCTAGGGGGTGCCCTGCAATGGACAGGCCGTCGATCCGGGGGGTGCCCTGCGATGGACAGGCCTTCGATCCGGGAGGTGCCCTGCGATGGACAGGCCGTCGATCCGGGGGGTGCCCTGCGATGGACAGGCCTTCGACCTGAGGGGTGCCCTGCGATGGACAGGCCGTCGATCTGGGGGGTGCCCTGCGATGGACAGGCCGTCGATCCGGGGGGTGCCCTGCACTTCCAGGGACAAGCTCCAGGCTCACTGTCACTTGGTTCTGCATCAACATTCATTACAGTCACAACAACTGTTCTGCTCTTTAACTTAAACGAGTGAAACTTTATAGCTACCAGGGTGTTTCTGTGGGTCTCCCTCTCTCACCTGCAAATCAAACTTACTTAGAACAGCTGTACGGTGGCATGATGTAATTAATTAGAATAAACAGCATCTATGGTTACAGTAAATAGAGAATTTCTGCACAGTGTATAATAGTCTAAATAACTATATGTTCCCTGCATTGGCTTGGCATCCCATCCAGGGTTATTCCCTGCCTTGTGCTTGTGGTTTCCAGGAGTCCCCTGCGACACTGAATAGGAAAAGCGGGTATGGAATATGGATGGATGAATGAACTACAGGTAATTTAAATAAGTGGAGGTGGGGCTATGCAGTCTGTAGCTATGGGAAGAACTGGGTTAAGATTAGCAGTAGTGTTCAGAATTCAGCAAGGAGCTGCTTGTCAGCCTGCTAGTGAGCGAGTGGAGGCTTCTCTACCTCCTTCCGGACCAGAGTAGGCTAAATACCTGCACCCTCCTGCATTTCACAATTCCTATTTATTAATAAATGTTTTATTTCTAGATTATTGTAATACCTCATAGTTGCACTCTCTTCACTAAGCGTAAGATTAAATAATCTCAGACAAGACTATAAGTCAGGCAAGTCCCCTGTCAGTCAGATAATAATCCTACACCAAGAGTGCTTTGGGTCTCCCTGGGTGAGGAGTGTTTAAAGAGGTACGAAGAGCAAGAACACCATCTAAAAGAGCTGCCTAAAAGTGCGGAAGAGACCGGCGATCCTCCCCTTTCTTGTTTTTGATTTTGTGTGTTTTATGTTTAAAGAAAATTTGTTATTCTAATAATTTGCCCCAACAGAGACTTGTGTAAATTAGGCTTATTTTGCCTAAGGGCTACCCAGACTTGAACAACAAGGAGTCATTTGAGAAATACCCATACAAAGGGTTCATTTTACCTGAGGAAAAAGATATTGCGCATAAACATCAATAATCCACACAAGTTAAGGAACTCTCCCTAGATTCCCCCCCCCCACCCAATGGTGCATTATTCATGGACTGAGTTGCCAGAGGACACTTAAATATTTTGACCTTCTCACCTCGAGAAAACTTCGCGAGTTGAAAGAGTGTGATGTTTTGAAATTCAACTTTAGAGCCCCTTTACCCCAGCCCGATAGTATTGAGTTGTAGGTTATGAATTATTTAGATGTCAGTGACCTATTAGCTGCTGGTTGTCATTTAAAACTAGGCGCCAGACCTTGTTAAAAAAAAAAATCATCAAAAAGCTGGGAATATTTAGATGATACATGACGCATCAGAAACTGATTTGGATATAGTCTGGCTGGCTACTTCATGGTATTGGGTGGCAAAGTTTCAATACCTGATGTTTGGCAGTAGACCACAAATGTCGTTCTGTTATATTCGAGTGTTGCAGAATGTCATCCTGAAGTGGTCCTATGGCCTGCTGTAGCTACAGCCAGTAGCCTTCGCTGGCGATTCTCAAGCCATGACCCAAATTGGGTCACGGCAAGTTCTGAAAGAGTCACGAGGCAGAGTTGGAAATGTAAGCATTTTAAAAGCAGCAAGCTCCGGTGCTGATCCACGATCAGATTTCCCAGCCGCAATCCTAAAATTAATCTGTTTAAAGGGGTCTTGGGTCTGCAAATGCTTCGTGCAAAACTAGTGAACACTGAATCAACCTAAGAAGCCAAATCACAGATGCTTAATTCAAAATTCCAGTCAGATTTGTGCAACAGGCATTGATTGGCGTAAACTGCAGAGTTCACCTTGTGCTTGATCATAGCGTTAATTTAAACATGTACTTGATGCCGGGTCGCGACTGAGCTGGCATGGTAAAGACACGGTGTGAAAAAGGCTGAGAAACACTGGCCTAGGGCCTCTGAATATCCATGGCTAGCAGAGGATGTGAAATTCACGTTTCAGTCCAGTTCTGTACGCCCTATGCTTTTACCCTAACCCGATATGCCCTGTGCTTTTACCCTTACCCGATACGCCCTATGCTTTTACCCTAACCCCATACTCCCTAAGCTTTTACCCTAACCCAATACGCCCTATGCTTTTCCCCTAACCCGATACGCCCTATGCTTTTCCCCTTACCCGATACGCCCTATGCTTTTACCCTAACCCCATACGCCCTATGCTTTTACCCTAACCCGATACGCCCTATGCTTTTACCCTAACCCGATACGCCCTATGCTTTTACCC
>JAODJW010000001.1:30486542-30510722 GCA_026777045.1 Hyperopisus bebe
CACCATTCATTACATTTCACAGAAATACTCACACAAAAATTTCAGTGTTCAATCCCTTCCTTTTGTCAGCTTACATCCTTGACTCCTGCCCAAAAAGCAGCAGGACAGCTTCCTCTTCCCCACCAAGTCCCAGGCCAGGCCGCCTGCTGGGCTCGCCCTAATACACTTAGAGACATCCTCCATTTTCTCCTCCTAATTAAAAATCCGGGGAAGAGGAAGAAACGGGAATCGGAGGGAAAGGAGGCCTGGAGATGGGTGAACCAATTATTTTGAAGGGTATTAAGCCATCAGATTTACTTTTATCTTGATTGCATTGTGGAAATCGTGCATAATTAATGGAGGGGAGCTTATTAGGAAAAAATGATTAGGCAAATTACACAGGTGTCGAATGCATTTTTTATGATAAATTTGCTAGAACAATCCTGCATTTCCATCTGTTCTGCTCATATCAGAATGTCACCGCGGAGGAAATTAATGCGGCGGCACAATGCGAAGGGCTTCATCAGAACAAAATAACGATTAAAAGGGGAGACTTTACGTGCCAATAAACAGAAACGTGCATTTATATTAAACTGTGGAGTTTGCAACATTTGAAACACTACACACAAATCTATGTTTACTGCTTTATGGACACAATGGCTCAACTTTTAAACTTACTTCTAACGTAATGAATACTAAATTATGTTTTGAACTACACATAAGTATTATTGATGAACTATTTTTTTTCTGATTTTGCAGTGCAGTATGAATTTGCTGAATCTTAGGTTGGAGCGTAAGATGGGGTCATGGTACTGAGCTATCTTAGCTTGGAGTATGATATAGGATGATACTATCGATTTATCTTAGGTTGGAGTATGAGTTGGGGTAATACTATTGATCTATCAATTAGGTTGGAGTACAGGATGAGGTGATACAATTGAGTTATCTTAGGTTAGAGTATAGTATGAGGTAATGCTATTGAGCTATCTTAGGTTGGAGTATAGGGTGAGGTGATACTATTGAGTTTTCTTAGGTTGGAGTACAGGATGAGATGATACTATTGAGCTATCTTAGGCTGGAGTGCAGGATGAGGTGATACTATTGAGCTATCTTAGGTAGTAGTATAAGATGGGATCATGCTACATGTTGCTTCGAGTGCTGGCAGAAGACGCCCACACTCGTCAGTGGGTACAACATGAGGTTTATGTTAAGAAGTAAAAACTGGGATCAATGATTCATGCAGAACGTGGCTCAGGAGCAATCAGGCGTGAAAAGTGGGGACACAAACATGGTTTTTCACCATTTACAAAGAAATAGTGATGCAGATTGATGACATGGTGATCGTTTTCTGTTATAATACAATTCCCACCACACGCCATGCCCAGTTACTCTCCATCTGCACCAGAAAGAGGTCATGGCCACACCACACACACCCCTACATACCATAGCTGAAACAAACGAAACAGCACTACATTTCAAGGGTGAGGAGGAGAGATTAGAAGTTTTAGCATAATGCTCACATATCTCACAAATAAAATGTGGGTATACTAGCAATCTTGTGAAGGTGGATTTCCAAAATCTTTGAACTGACAGTGTCAGATGTTTTCAAAGCCACCAAAGATTGATTCTTCTAAAAAAAAAAAAAACCTGGAGCTGAATTGGAGACTCCTGCATCATTATCGTGGGACAGCCGTCGGTATGTCTTTTGTTTGGAGTAAACTAGAAATGGGGCTTTAAAACATAACTGGCTGCATCATCACTGGAAGATCAATGAACAGCCCAACAATTGTAACTGAGCTTAGCACTCTGGGTAATGACGTCAACACTGGTCAATCGCTTTCCACAAACTTCTCATCCTCAACACATAATCCAACCGGTCATAAGCAAGTTCTATCTTTATGATACTATAACAAAGTAGAAAAAAACAGTTTATAAAAAGATGGCAATGGCAGTTGTTGCCGTCACTGCAGACGCCTGTTTCGTCTGCCTAAGCATCCCGTATACGTTCCGTTTACACTCTCGCCGTACATGTGAATGCTGTGTGGGTGTGTAATTTCTGACCATCTGCTCAGTGCTTGGAAGACCGGCGATGCGAGACACGTTACCGTGTGATTCTCTCTAATACGATCTCTCTCTTTTTCTCGTATTTATTTATTATTTCCTAAGTATCCGTCACCGCTAAAGTCACCTTAGATGTAGCTTCAGCGATAATGATAATAAACAGATCCGCCTGATGGGTGGGTAAATAGACAGGGAAGCAATTGCTTCTGGCTCCTGTCTTCTAGCTCAAAAGATTGGCAGCGAGCTTCATAAACACCCTGATGCAATTTCCATTTCATTTTTGCAAAGCATGAAATTAAAGCTATTTATATCTGGGGCGATAATTACATTATACTTATTCGATCCAGATTCATTTTCTTGCTATACAATGTCATGCTTTTAATTAAAATGCTTCTTACTCAGTCCTTATGGTCAGCGGGGCTATTTGTTTATTTGCTCACAATACCGGAATGCATAAATCGTCTGCCTCGCGCGGCAGAGCATGGTGGGTTACGCGGTGGCGTTAATTACGCAGTTCACCAGGGTGATTTGGCACGGACAGGTGTGTGCATCTCTGATCACTGGTGATTGTTTTAACTTTCAGACTAATTTTAGAGAAGCAGTTTAAACTTTTTAAACAAACTCAATGCATTAGGAGTTACATGAGAGTTGTCTATATTGTATGATGATTACAGATGTACCTTACGTCAGCATTACTGCTATGTACTGTGTCATCATTACTGTGTGTTGTAGGATCTCTGCTATATACTGTGTAATGAGTAGCGCTACATGAGCATTTCTGCTTTTGGTAGTATAATGATCAATATACACTCACCACCCCTCCCCCCCCCAGTTCCAGTTCCAGGTAGGACCCCCCTTTGTCCCCGAACCACTTCTACGGCTGATGAGTTGTACATTCAGAGATGCCTTTCTGCTCACCACTGCTGGACTAAGCTGTTATTTCTGCACTTGTTCCTCCTTTTAGCTTTAACGAGCCTGACCAGTTTCCTCTGACCTCTCTTATTAACAAGGTGTTTGTGACAACAGAACTGCCACTAACTGGATGTTTTTTTTTTGTTCATCATACTATTCTCTGGGAGCTCAAGACACTGTAGTGCATGAAAATCCTAAGACAGTGGCTGTTTGAGATACTGGAACGGTCACATTTGGTTTTAGCAATCACACCATGTTTAAAATCTCTGTGACCAGGACTCATAGCGGTTCTAATGCTCAGCTGAACAGTAAGTGAGCCTCCTGACCCTGTTGGCATGCTGTATGTATTCTGTTGGAACCACGTGATTGGCTGTTTAGAGGAACAGGCTGTTTGCATTAGCAGTTGGCTGTACCTAATTAACTGGCCACTGAGTCGTGTTCGAGATGTAACATGTACATCCCCATACCACTGAGCCTGTGTTGACTTAATAACTGCAGAGTTCCAAACTTCCTCTGGCATTAACTCCAGCACTAAAACTGTGCACTGGGACCAGCATGGAATGGGCTTCCATGGCCGGACAGCTGTATGCAAGCCTCACATCACCAAGCACAATGCCAAGCGTTGGATGGAATGGTGTACAGTTCGCCCCCACTCGACTCTGGAGCAGTAGAAATGTGTTCTGTGCAGTGACAAATTCTGCTTCTCTGTGTGGCCGTTGGATGGATGAGTCAGGGTTTGGCGGATCCCAGGAGAACGTTACCTGCCTGACTGCCAACTGTACAGTTTGGTGGAGGAGGGATAATGGTCTGTGGTTGTTTTTCAGGGGTTGGGCTAGACTCCTTAGTTTTGGTGAAGGGAACGTTTAATGCTGCAGCATACCAAGACATTTTGTACAATTCTATGCTTTGAACTTTGTGGGAAGAGCTTGAGGAAGGCCTATTGCCCCAATGCACAAAGCAAGATGCATAAAGACATGGTTGGGTGACTTTGCTGTGGAAGAACTTGACTGGCTCACACAGAGCCCTGACTTTAACCCCACTGAACACCATTTGGATGAACTAGAATGGAGATTGCAAGCCAAGCCTTCATGTCCAACATGAGTGCCTGACCTCACAAATGCTGTTCTGGATGAATGGGCAAAAATTCCCACAGATACACTCCAAAATCCCCTTCCCAGGAGAGAGGAACTGAGGAGCTGCAAAGAGGGACCAACTCCACATCGATGCCTATGGATTCAGAATGGGACGTCATAAAGGTTCCTGTAGGTATAATGTAGGTATAATGTCCAAGTGTCCCTATACCTTTGTCCATATAGTGTACTTGGAGTCTGAGATGTAATATCCTGCCTACCCTACTGCCTATGATGCACCTACCACCAGTAACATCCTTCTGGCCTGTACGTCCTTCTGCCTCTGACGTCTCTCTTGCCCGCTCTGCTGCTGTACCACTGTTCATCCTGTCATTAGAAGCAGCACCAGCACCTGCCTACCCTCTGCATTTAGACTCATCTTAAAATTTGGACGGTGTAAATTAGGACTTTGCCATCTTTTTCATTTGACCTCTGCTGCCCCCTAGAGGATGGGCTCTCCCTTTGAGTCTGGTGCCTCTCAAGGTTTCTTTGTTCTAAGGAGCTTTTCCTTGCTACTGTCACATCTGGCTTGTTCTCTGGGGGCTTTTGGCAGGGATAATGTAAAGCGCTTTGAGACAATGTAATGTGAAAATGCGCTATAAAAATAAATATTGAGTTGAATAACATATGTTAGGGACAAGTACAATGTTATGGACATGGTTGAACAGAATGGCTGTCTATTGGGTAGATCAAGCATGGGTCGTACTGGTTCATGCACAGAGCAGCATGATTTGCAGACCTGGGATTTAGGAGACCTCTGGGTGCTTGTGTGGGGGAGCCAGTCTTCAGGTGTGGAGGTAGGGTTCATGGTCAGGCCTTCTCAGACCTGCTCCCATTGACTCCTCATTGGGGAAATGCATAGTGTGCCGGTCCCTAGTATCTGGGTCTCAGTATGATTTCACAGGAACTAGAGAACATCCAGTGACCTGCTATCTGTTACCATATAGCACTTATGCAGGGTGACTGAAGCTAAGCGGGTAGCTCTGGGTCTTCATGACTCCAAAATGTGGCTTAGAATCCATCTCCAGCTTCTGTGTATGTAGGGTTTTCATGTCCCCCTGTATCTATGGTGGCATGCTGCTCTGGTGTCTTCCCACATTTATATGAATGGCTGACTCCTAAATCTCTTAATGTCTCTCAATGGCTGTAAATCTCTTAATTGACATTTGAGTGCCTTTCGATGGATCGGTGAGCCATCCAGCGTATACCCCTCCTTACAGTCTAGGATCCAAGCCAAATCATCGCCCTCTCAGAGGCTGTAATGTCGAAGTTTGCAAGGATGTTGACCTTTATATGTCATGTTGTATTTCATTGAGTCTCATCCCATAGTTAATGTATATTGGGTAATATGGTAACCCAATGGGCAGAACTGCCACCTCGCACTCCCGAGCTGGGGGCTGGGATCCCCCCACCCCACATGTGTCCCCATGTTCTCCCCATCTGGAGTGTCCCCTACATTGTGCCTTGTGCAGCCCAGTACTGGATAAACAGCTATGGAAGCTGCAGAGATGGATGATGGCGTAACACTGTGTACTGTGCAGTTATGTATGGTAACTGTCCATTTCTGAAAATAACCATTCTTCCCCATATTTGTCTTTTTGATGTATCAACCTGCTGGAATGGGTTAAACGGTATGGCTATATGACATATACGGACAGTCCACGTTTTTGCTCCCTCCCAGCTCCCAGCCAATCAGGAACACCCAATACATGGTACCGCTGCGCACTGCAGAAACATAACAGCAGTGACCTCTGATGGTGCCCCCATAACAGCACACAGGCCTTTGCTCTGCTCTAAAACTTCCTTCTGCCCTCAGAGTCCCTGCTCTTCTGTTTTCAGCTGGTTATCTGCCCTTTCCTCCATTAAACCAAAATGTGAATTCTCAAATGTTCAAGCCAAGAATCTGCAGTCTTCTATAAAGACATATATTTTGGTCAAAGTGAAAATTTGACTACGTCTAGCAACAAACAAATAATGTTGCTTATGTAAAAGTCTTACATAAACCCTTTAAAAGCATTTTATGTTTTGAATCATGGCAATTTTCTACAAGACTGTTTCTCATATCATCTGTGTCCCTGTGCTAATATATATTTTTGAAATTTTTCATGGTATTGTTCTGCAAGGTTATGTATCTATTGCATCCAGCGTACCCTCATTATTATGACTTCAAGTCTATGGTCTTCATTGCAGAAATTATTCCAGACATGTTTAAAAAGCCCTGTCCTCTATATATTTAATATAATGGATCAAATTTTTTGTTTGTGTGAAGTTTGAATGGACTAGGGAGGTCTACTATCTCAAAGCTCAGCTCTATTTGGAAAAGTCCTCAGTGCCATTCAATAAAACAGTTTTAGTCATACAGAAATGACCGATTGACCACACTGACCTTGTGCCAAAACCCAGAAAATAATCCCTAGCTTGACAGACGCTCACAATAATGCCAACCGTAGCATCTTATCAATAATTCACCTCTTAATGTTTATCGAGCGGGACCACACTACTGGTATATCGGTTATCCAAATGCCATCAAGCCAGATTGATAAAAACGAGCAGGACTTATAAACTGGTCAGCAGACATATGGGTGTATAGATATGATTACCTTCATACACAGAGTGTCAGTGTTAGGTTGAAAGACAGACAATTGTTGATACTTGGAGAGAGCACAATAACACTTTGAAAGGGACTTGGGTGATAAAATTTCATGAATCTTACCACCTGTCAATAATTATGGAGATCTGTAAATTGGGAAACACTTGAATGTTACGTAAGAGACTAATTAAAAGCTTTTGTGTATGGCTGACTTTTGTCTCTGGTTGACATTGTGTTGACTTAGAGTGTGGGTTTATACAGTGATGCCCTCCAGAATCCTGACCAAAAAGCAATTGCCAGTCATTGGAGAGAATCCATTCCTCAATGTCATTTTCCATCCATCTATCTTTCAACCGTTTATGCAGTACAGGGTGCCCTGGAGCCTATCCCAGGCAGCACAGGGCACTGATATACTCTCTCTAACACACACACACACACACACGCACACACACACACACACACTATGAGTAATTTAGCAGTGCACTTGACTGCATGTCTTTTAGCTATGAGTGGAAACCCAGGTAAAACAAGGAGAACATGCAAACCCCACAATCACAGGTGAAGGGTGGGATTCAAACCCCCCCCCCAACCTGGAGGAGAGAGTTGACACTGCTAATCATTGAGCCACATGCTGGCACAGTTCATTTCTGATGCCCCTAATATACTGAATTGTGCTCCTCCTTTCCTTGGTACGTTTCTGGGGGGGGGTCTTGTTCTAAGACGCCTTTCCATCGCGAATAGCTCACCCTATCCATGCTTTCCTGCCTTTTGGCTCTGCCCCCCCTTTCACATGCCATAGTCCGACGACCCCGGAGACCTTCGTGTCAAAGAGCAACAACAAAGAAATGCAAGTGGGTGATCAGCGCCGCAAACGCCCAGGGGGGGGCCTGACCGCGGGCTAAACCGCGGCATCTGAAAACACCTGTGGCATTTAACCGCGAGGTGAGGCGCGCGATGCTTTTTAACGCTGGGGCACCAGGGGCTGCGTTCCCCCCCCCCACTGGCAGAGCCTTTCGTTTCCCTGACAAGCCCAGAAGGGCCTGACACAGCAACGGAGCCAAAGCGCTGCCCAGGGTCTCACAATAGGTGCGATTGACCTTTTCCCCTTTCCAGGGGTCGCGTACGCAATTCCGAGCCTGCCGGCATCCTCTTGTATGTGCCGGAGGTCCACAGTGGTCAAATTAGGAGCATGTCCATGTTTGTCAGGGGGGTCAATTAAAAAAATCACGTGGCTGACTTTCAAACGGGTTTGGTTTTAATTCCTGAACAAGCCTCGAACGGGCTGATAGTCTAGCCTGCATCTTACACTGCTGTCAGGTACTTTCTTGCAGCGTTGTTTTTAAAAAGAGGAATATGTAAATTATATTTTCTATTTACTTAGGAAGGTAAATAACCTTTAGATTTTTTCCTGGAGAAACACTATTTAAAATGCCTTATTGCGTGTGTTTGTTGGCAAATGAGTTGACATTCCGCAGTAATGTTGACTGTTGGATCAGTATGTCGGTGTGGATGACCTTTAGCACCGGGGGGGTGGGGGGGGGCTCAGGGAACTGACCGGGAGCTCTCAATGACATGAGGTCCACAGCAGCTCCCCCAAGAGCAGCCTCCGAAGCACCTGGATCGGCCGAGCGCCAATGTTTTGAAGACAGCATGCCATTGCTTGCAAATCAGGGCTCACTTGTCACCTGACAGGCCTGAGCAGCACCCCCCACCCTCCCCCCCACTAGTTAACGCGGCCTGCTCCAGCTGCTGGCCCCTCCCAGTGCGTCCCCACATATGCCAGCCCCCCCATCCCCGATCAGCACAGGTGCCCCCCCACTCCCTGCCTGGAGCTGCTGGGATTAAAGTCCTTTCTTAATGACGCACCCCCCCCCTTCGCCTCCTGATTTCAAACCAAACTGTCCATAAACTGTTTGATCTGCGAGACGTGGGGGCTCTTGGGGGTGGGGGTGGGGGGGGGGGGTGGGATAGTAGGATTGGGCCCCAGCCAATTTCAGTGCCGGGGCAACAGTGGAGTTTGAGGCAACCCCATCAATGTCACCCATTCCACACATTGAGCTCAGTGACGGATCCAGCGATTTGTGGGGAGCAGCAGTGCCTGGGCTTTGTTAATGATTGAAGGGGAAATATTTTTGTAGCACCGTGTTTACAGAAGATTACTGGTGAGACACAAATAAGGTACTGCACATACATTGACATTGATCTCTTTAACAATCCAGGTTTCAGGCTAATTTCAAATCTTGAACTGGAAAAGTGATTTCAGAAAATGGACGGATAGATTATTTTACAAGAAAATGACAACAACAATTCTTAAACATATGGGCCAGGTATCTGCGTGGATGTAATCAGGACCAGTTTCAATTGTACGGCTCCTTCGTGTTAATTAAGGAAAGGTCTTTGCTGTGTTTCTTAATTCTGCTCGGCTCCACCTGCAGACTTGATTTCACCTTGTTATCAAAGCTGGGATTATATCTTGTTCCGGTTTGCAGTATGTACCACTCCTGGGGTTGGAGGGGATTTGAAGGGAAACTAAACAAAGACTTGTTTCATTTGAATTTAGTTTTAATACATAAAAATGTAACATATAAAGTAAACGATAAAATATATACTATTAATTGCAAAATAAAATAGATAAGAACACTATGGATCTTTCCAGGTTATGTTATATAAAGATTTGCTTTTGGTGGAGGTGTGGCATAGAGTAGTCATGTGACTGAGACTGCAGACCTCCCACTTTCAGAAGACCCCGTCTTTAGTATCTGTGATTCCACCTGACATGTCTACAACAGCCCACTGTATTTAAACCAGATTTATAAACTCACACATAGACAAAGATCACATCTTTTTCGTCCCCATTGTCAGGGAATGTCCCACCCTATTTGGCTCCCTGCTCTACTGTAATTAATTATTAATAGACAGGTCAAAGATTTGATTTAATCTCTCGATTAATCTCGCAATTAATTTAATGAGGTTACGCTATAGCACTCGCCACATTTTCTCGCCACAAGCCCACGTAAATGTGTTTTATTGTACGGTTGGCCCACCTTGCTTCAAACAGATATGCTTTTGAGTCTACAGCCTAACTCAGTTAAATGGGCCATTGTTTGTACATAAATCATTTTTATATGCTTTTTTAATACGACATTTCTCGCCTGGCCTTCTGCGCTGTGAATGTTGACACACATAGTAACTTTCAGCACAACGGCCCCAAAGAAAATGTGCTGTGCTGAAGTTACCGGCCTGCTCTTTTCTGCCCCATTGTGTGGTTGTCCCTTTTTTTTTTTGGGGGGGGGGGGGGTTTGTCACGGGCATCTGGCCAGAAAGGTCAGCTGCTTCCTGCCAGGAATAGCAGCCTGATGCTGAGCCAATAGTGGATGCTGTAGGGTGGCTGAGGAGGCCACGCCCCCGACGACCCCGTGATATTGACCCCGTGCTGACCTTTTGCAGACTTGTCACTGAAGATCACCGTACAGCACATGACCTGTCATAATAAAGGTCAAGCTGGGAGCAGATGTCAAGGTGGTAAGCAAATACCCTATTGGTCCAAAGGCTGGGGGGGGCATTTCTTCAGTGCCCTTGTAAGATTCCTGACACATCACAGCCCCACCTAATGGCATCGCTTACAATAAATTACACTGTCCGCTCACACTGCTGAGTATTTGATGAAGCAGATTAAGTGCAGTATTCTGTGATACCATAAGTTATATATCTGGAATATAACCCATCAGTTTACTTGTCACAAATTTGAGCTCTTAATCTTTACAACACCTGATTTGTATGTGAAAGAAACAATATTACGTTTCCTTGAGAAATCTGTAGAGCTGTCAATGGGCGATATTGAGACACAACAAACTCAACGAAACAGAAAAATGAAATCCCCAGAGAAGCGTAGATTTAAGAAGCAAAGCTTGTACTTAGTTCCTGCTAGAGAGGGATCGCTGCCAAGTGAAAGGCTTTGGTGTCCTAATGCGAGGAAAACAATCAAAATGACATACATTTAACGTAACGGGGATTCGCAGCTCGGCTGGGCTTCCTGCTTCTGTGGATGAATTCATTTGAAACAACTAGACACTAGTAGTTAGCTGTGGTTTCATTTAATTGTCCTTTTATCTCTCACCATAGTTGAAAAAAAATAAAGTGCATTGTGGGTAGCACTGTTGTCTCACACCTCCAGGGTGGGCGGTTCGAATGCTGTTCCACATCTATGTTTGTGAAGTCTGCATGTTCTCCTGTATCTGTGCTGGTATCCTCCAGGTAGTCCTGCACTTCAAAAACATGTATTTAGGTGGGTTGTTTTGTCTACCTGCAATGGGCTGGCCCCCCATCCGGGGTTGTTCCCTGCCTCGTGCCCATTGCTTCCGGGATAGGCTCCGGACCCCCCGCGACCCAGTAGGATAAGTGGTTTGGAAAATGGATGGATGGATGGATTTTTTTGTCTATGTTGGAACTGGTTTTGTGTGGGTGCTTTGCGATAAACTGCCACCTCCTCCGGAATGTTCCCCAGCCTGGTGCCCCGTGTTACCTGGGATAGGCTCCAGGCCTCACAAGGCTCTGGACTGGAAAAGTGGTTACGGAAGGTGGATTGATCTAAAACAGCTAAAAAACATAAAGCAGGTTGTTCCTACCAGAGGTTCGGTTCCTGGATACAAGTCTTGTGACTTTCTGCAAGACAACAGCACAGGAACCTTCTCTGTAAAGTCACTTTTACCTAATATAGGCAAGAAACTGCAGGGTCGTGTGCATCCCTCTTGATTTTAGGACAAGAGAAAATAATAATTTATTTTTGGAGCACATAGTTAAAAACAGACCAAAGGCAAGGTTTACATAATTTATTGGAGAGTTTACTCAGGAACTGCTTTATTAATAAATAAGTATTTAGCATTTTTTATATGGATTTCCACCCACGTTTTATTATTGCCTGGTAATCCATTCACATGTTGGTTAGCAGGAAAACAGTGATGATGCTGTTGTTTTACACATTCTTTGAGCTAATGTACCATTGAAGGGTATTAGCTTAACTCTAAGAGGGACACAATGTGTTAAATCTTTGCGTTTCAAGATCCTGACATCAAGCAAAGCAATCCAGATATAAAAATAGATCTTCTGCCAGACTAAGACACTCTCTTCTCTTGGAAACTGCATTGGTACCTGGCCAAATGTCAAACGATATTTAAATAGCTTTTAATTTCAATTGTGTTTGTGGGAAAATGTCAGTCCCGGATCTGATCCCATTCCTGTAATTAAATTTCTCATTTGAGAAAGTGTCAGTATTACGTATTTGCACGGTAAATTCTGTATTGTACCAACATTGTTCTGTAATTTATTCATTAGTGGCAGGAGCTTGTTTTAATTACAGTATGGATTCACTGTTTGTAATCCATATGTATAATCTATGGCACTTAATGCCAAAAGACTGCATCATGAATGAAAAGTGCCCTTGAATCTGCACTACTATTATATTTTTTAAAGCATTTTCAAATTATTTATCTATTTATTTTACAAATTCATGCAAATTCCAGAAAACATTACAATTATGGATCAAATGTCTAACGAAAAGTATCAATAAAAATATAGAAATAACCCTTTCAATTCTTCAGGAACAATACATTTATAATTGATAACTTCTGGTAATTATGTTCTATTGCTGAATAGCACTCAGTGTTATATCAATGTGTGTGTGTATATATATATATATATATATATATATATAGTGTGTGTGTACAGGGGTGTGTGGGTGTATGTGTGTGTACAGGGGTGTGTGTGTGTGTGTGTGTGTGTGCGTACAGGGGAGTTTGTTCCTATTGACGAAGTCCTCTAAGATGTGGCCACTAAAGTGGAGGCGCAGTGCTGATGGCAAGGTTAAAGAAATGGCAGCTGGAAGCGATGAGGGAAGGAGTGACTAAGTATTGAAAATTGGGAAATGCGATCGCGGCCGAGGGGGAGGCAGACAGGTTGCCGTCCTGCCCGCTTAGCGCCATACCGCCATCCCCTCGCTGCTGCTGCCCCCCCCCAAAAAAAGCCGCCTGCCTTGTGGAGACGGTCGTCCTGCGTTACCGGCATTTGGCTGACATTCCCGGGGGCTGCTGATAAGACGGCCAGGCAGGGGGAACGGTCCGCCCCAGCTCCGTCGCACCCCACGCTACTGGGGCTGGAGTCAGGCTGTCTGTCCATATCTACCTCAGAATAAGACACCCTGAACCCAATCTGAAAAGGAGGGGTGTGGGTAGAGGATCCGGCTTGGAGATGGCCTTAGTGGTATATCGTATTAACCTTCTGATAATGCGTCCCTGCTTAGCGGGAGACATGGGAAGGTGGCATCGCATTTTAGCCAGACTGATCAATGGCACTTATGTATTGGGTCGAGCAGTGTGTAGCAGATGTATGGCTCGACTTGTCGGCTCGCAATTAAAGGGGAAATAGATTGCCAAAGCATTGTGCAGTAAGATGAACCTAGCGCGCCCACTCCCTGCAGACTCATTTGTCTTGTACAGTTGAGTGTGGAGAGACGGACCTGTGTTTCAAAGGTGAAGGGAGTACAGGTGGAGCAACACGCTGACCCCCACTTACCCATTACATTGTGGGGCAGCAGCTGCGGAAATAAAGAGACTAATAATATAACAAAGAGACCTAATTTTGGGCGGGAATATGCCGGACATGTTGATGGCTGTTGTGGAAGGGCTGTTCCTATAATTGGTCATGCCATTTGGACTCTATGGGGCCACCAGTGGTGTAATTGCAGTAGATCTGATAAGGGTTAACTGTCCACGGTGGGTGCAGAAACACTCTCTGCAGCCGTCGCTTTTGATGTCCAACGCGGCTCCCTCTCCACACTACCTGCCTGAATGTCAAGCAGTGGAGATGGCGTGGGGCTTGACATTATATCTACGGGTTATCATTATATTTTTTTCCCCCCCCTGATCGATAGACTCTCCACCACAATGGTGCTTCTGGGGCAACTGTCACTGCTGGTTAGCGATTGACCATTGGGTATCATTAGGAGAGTCTGCAAGCAATAGTGTGTGTGTGTATGGGGGGTGTGGGGGGGAGCCAAGTCTTTCTTTTTTAGCCTTCTGGACTTAGTTGACCTTTCACTTAGAAAGCAGCTGGAGCACCAAGATATTTAATTGAATGGAGTCTTCAGATGTATTTTGGAGAAGTGAAGAGAGAGTACTGGAGGTACGGGTAGCTGAAGGAAGGGGAAAGAAGGGAGACTGGGGCAGAGGGAGGGAGAGGGGGAAAAAAACCTAGCTTGACCTTCAAAGCCTAATTGATAGGCTTTTCATAGACCTTGTTTGAGATGTGCTTGGTCCCTGTTGTTCAGCAGACCCTTAGAACTCCTGTAGAAGCACAAAGTCAGCTGTAGAAAGGGAGTCCCCAGTGACCCGGCGCAATCAATAGCAGCCGACGCAGTTAACGAGAGCCGTGGTCCCTCTCTAACTTTCACAGGCTCCATTAACTAGCGGGGCTCTTCCCTAATTTCACTGCCATGACTTATTAATCTAAGCAAATGCGGCACAACCGCAGGCAGGGGCGGTATGGGGGGTGATGGAGGGAGTGCCGAAGGTGGGGTTCGGCATTAAAAATAAGGTGGCTCTCATAACAAGTAATCAAAGCTAGCAAACGAGGGGGGATCGAAACCATGGATACCTTTGCCTGCCTTGGCCCCCAACCCACCCCAAGGTTTACATCTCTAAGCATATGATCAAGTTTGGTCAACACCTTAACCTGGGTCTTCCATTTAAGATAAACAGTTTAGCAGTGACATCATAGGCCACAATGCCTTTTGGCTGGACAGGTGGCTTGAGACTCACCTTTTGGCTGGACAGGGGGCGGCCCGAGACTCGCCTCAGCTGCCTTATCCGTCTGTCACGGGAGGGTGCAGGATAAGACGACCCGGGCCTTCGTCGAGAGCTATTTAAACAGCCCGATTCCCCCCGCGAATCGAGACGGAGGCAGGCTGTCTCGCTCTTCTGAAGGCTGCGGCCTTGGACACACAGAAAGGATTTTTAAAGGATCATGTAAGGAGATCAACAGATAAGCAGCTAATTTTGTGTACTTAGGGAGCAAATGATTGAGTACCCTCCCCGCGGAATTCCGCCAACTGAAAGGATGAAAGCGGGCAAGGGAGAAAAGATCTTAAAGTATTTCGGCATTAATGCTGATCGCTAAAATTAAAGATTTATACTGCTTGATTGGGCTCCCCAGCAGCTGCTTGAGCGGGTAAAAAAAAATCTTCTCTTAAAGCTCAAGATGTTAGGGAAAAAAAATCATCAGGATTTGCTCTCCTGCTAATTGGAGTCTGAGGATAGGAAACCTCATTTTTGGCCAAAATCAATTTTCTCCAAATGTCATTTAATTCAGGAAATATGACTGATCTGCCCGATTCTTTGATAGGAGATTAAATTAGCTGTTGTCCTTCAGGATATCATATACCTGAAATGTAGGGAGGGCTAATGGTATTTGATAGAGGTGTCCTACTTCAGTAGCAGAAGTCCATCAGCCCACAGGGAGAGGTTTAAGACTCCATTTTTTTGTCTCAAATCTGCCGCCTCGGACCATTGCCGGTGATAGATTTCTACCCTTTTCATTGTGGAAATAACAGACTGGAAATTGATATCAATCAGTATGTGGTTTATAAAGGGAGGGAAGTCACAGCAAGGTCACGGTGCTCTTCCAGTGACGAGGTCAGTCTGACAACACGGCCTTCTCGGAATGCTTATCACTCGGCTAAATTGCGCCCCTCCTTGGAGGTGCCAGGCGGTGCATGTTTGAGTCCGTAGACAAACATCTGTAATACTAATGTGCACCATCAGAAAGTAGGAGTGGGAAAAAAGGGGAAAATTTAAACTACTCATTTCATATTCTGTTTCATTTTGATTTAGTGGCTTTTTTTACTCTTCAAAGAAATCTGGTGATGCATCATCCATCCATCCATCCATCCATCCAACTGTTTTGTTCATCCATTCAGCCAGTGTGATGGTGATAATTATAATAATTATATTTGCAATTTTTGTTATTTACAATGTAAAAATGTGCCAGAAAATGACTCTCTTAATACTGTGATGCACTTTGGCAGGATATGTACCACAGTATTGATAAAGCAGCAAAGCTGGTTTTTAGGTCAGTTGTTGAGAGCGTTTGTTTCTATATAACATGCACCGTCAGTCTATATCTCATCAAAATATAATCCTTATATGTCTTTTCATCCCAATTATCATTATTTTCAAATACTGAAACTATGTTTAATGTCTGCATTAAAATCAACTTGTGTTTCATGTCTATACATGGTAAAAATATAAAATTCTGCCTTTTATCTAGGGTAAAAACCCTACATGTTGTCCTCAAACAGACTGCGCGGCTTACTCGGCAGCGCCAGCATTCCGCCAGACTTTTCCCAGGTCAGAACGAAAGTGAATGTTTTATTGTTGACATCAATGACTTCCCCTCCTTACGGGAAACATTTGGACTGATGTATGTTTAGAAAGCTCGGTATTTGGACTTTTGGACAGGGGCTTTGGATTTTTGGTTCACATCCTGAGTGGCATGCTGCTGCCACTCCCTTGACCAATGAAAATAAAAGCCATTGCTTTCTCTGTATTATTGTTTGTTTGTTCCGAATGTTCCTCCTGGGACTTGTACAGTGTGAAAATGTCCTGATTTTTCTAGAATATGCATCACGGTCCTGATTTGCAGGGAACTTGAGGGCTCTGTGGTGTCGGTACTTTGTGAAACTTTGGGATGGATTGTCCCACAATGTGGTCTATCAGGGGAAGACAGAATAGGAATTTATTTTATTTTAATGAATTTATGCATTCTAATTTTTCTCTGCAAATCCCAAATGGAGTTCTCTCATCTGTTTGTTGAAATTTAGCTTCACAGACAAATTGATATAAAAATGCACACATAAAATTTGAATGATATCTTTTTACTGACAGATTATTTCACCATCATTTCATGCATCTGTCCTGGATTTGTGTGGGAAGAATCCCTTTTTTAGTTATTTTAGTAAAACATTCATTTTAATCTTAATCAGGTGCCAGTTAGTCAAGTCGAGTCAAATGACCTTTACTGTCATAACATCCATGTATACAGTGCCAGGAGAACAGAGATCCCCAAAGACCATGGTGCAACATGCAACACCATACTGCAATACCAAACAGTGCAATGTGAGTATATTGAATTCACACAAAAAAATCATTGGTATAAATCAGTAATTTAAGTAGCAAAATTTATAATAAAAGTGGGTAGCACTGTTGTCTCATAAAGAAAGATTAAAAAATGGTCCTGCATCACTGTAACCTGATCTGGGATAAGCACTGGGAAGATGGATAGAATGTATAATATTTACTGAAACAGCTGACATGTGGCATATGACAGTAATTTAACTGCATTGTTTATGTAAAATACTTCCCTATGCAGGCTTTTCTTTCTGTTGTTTATAGTCATGCATTTTTCAAAGTAAATGTTCCTCGTTGTGTAAAAGCTACAGCTTTATTGTGTTTCTGATCATCAGCACCAAAAAAGCAATTATGATTTAATGATGGTGAAGGAAAAGCGCAGTCTTATAGCAAAGGAAGCTTTGCCATTTAGCCTGTGGAAGAACACATTTGTAAATGACATTTCTTTCTGAAGAATATGTTGGGAGACACACACTGCAGAATACTTTTAATATTCTTCTAACCTTAGATATTTGGTACTTCAGCCCTGGGTTATAAAACATCCCGCGACAGATGAATATTGTCTACATTGTTTATTTTGATTCATATCAAGCACGTTGCTAAACACTGCTTGTCACTTATCAGCTCCAGTAGGATGAGTTTTGATAAATCACTCGGTTACTCTGTGCCCTGTAAAGTTTCAGCCGCCTACGCTGCTGTTCACAAGTGACGTTTCCACAGCTGTTCATTTCAGTTCGGGAGCTGAAGCACGAGGTACAGCCTGCATTTCCTTGCTTAAATCTGAATTTGACGGTCTATAGCTTCAGCTGGACATCAGGTAGGAGCTGAAGGGAGATGAATGATAACGGTGGACTTTTAGGTAGGCCTACAGAGAGGGAGTGCAGTTCACAGGCGTGCTTCACAGTCCATCGGTCCTTCAATGTTTAATCAAAGTGCAGATCTAGCATTTTAAAAAAAAACCCACGTTTTATCTCTTCGGTGAGATCAAAGCTTGGAAATACAGTAATCTTTTGCCAAATGTGAGTCTGATTTCAAAATTAGTTGGCTCAATAAATGTATCTTTGGTTGTTAAATAAATAATCAATTAAGCAATTAAGATGTGATCTTTAATTGCAGGTGGAAAGTATGTATTTTAAAGTTAAAAAAATCTCTCCATGTCTATTTGTCATATCCTTTGTACTGCTTGTCAGCATAACAGATCAGATCACATTAAATCAACTAACAGAATGAACTGATGTTGTGGAAGAATAGTTCTTAAGAAGTGGAAGAGCTGAAAGGAGAGGTGCAAAGTGAGTGTTTATTTGTCCAGCGGTCTCACACCTCCAAATAACCATGGGAGTGAAATATTTACTGCAGATATTTATTTACAGTGAGAAAGACAGTGAGAAACATTGTGACTTAACACAGTGTTCTGTTACAATGGACAATTCTTTTCAGAACAAAATGTCCTTGCATACAATATAATATCGCAACTAGAGTTGTAAAAGCCCAGCATTGTCCTGGTCCTCATTCCGGCTGTCCTTGGCATAATCTTTTCAGTTTCTTCTAAGTTTCTTCTCTGCTCCCCAGCTCCCTCCTTATCATGCTGTCTCTCACTCAGTCAGAGGACCCATTGTATTTGTGTGTTCTACTTTCCACAGTACTATTTAACCCTCCGCACTCACACTAAACAAGACAGTATTTAGACTATTTAATGTTCAGCATCCCTGCGGTCTGTTGGCGACTGCCCAAGGTTGGTTCCTGCCTGTGCCCATTGTTCCAGGGATAGGCTCCGGTCCCCCCCGTGACCCCAGTTGGGTTTAAGCAGTTTCAGAAAATGGATGGATGGATGGATGTTCAGCATGTAAAATGATCGGTAACGCTTTACAATAAGTGCACCTTCATAATGCATTTATAGAACATTCACAAGCAGCATGCAAATACATCTTAACATACTAACATTCCTTAACAGCTTTAATATACATTAATAACAAACATTATATGATTATACAATTATAATGTTTGTTACTATTATATGATATTTGTTATTAATGTATATTGCAGCTGTTAAGGGATGTTAGGATGTTAAGGTATACATAATGCTGTTTATGAATGTTTTATGAATACTTAATGAATACATTATGAAGGTGTACTGAACGTTTTATGAATGCAATATAAAAGCATTATGAAGGTGCAGTTAATGTAAAGCAAATGATCCTTTCATCTTCCGGCCTCTTATCCATTAGAGGGTCTCCGGAAGCCTATAGCAGGAATCACAGGGTACAACGTAAACCACACCCTAGACAGAATGCCGGTCCATTGCAATGCCATTCAAAAATGTATATATTATACAATGTGTATTTATTAATTATTGATCTTGTGATCAGCTTTAATGGAGCGTGACTTTATGGTAATTGTGTGGGAGAGCACGGCTCATTTTATTAAAATTAATGAGTGATTTAGCAAATTGTAATAGATTATTAATTTTGCAATTTAGACGATTAATCATTCATCTATTAATTTGTTGACTGATCGATTGATTAATTGATCTCTGCACTCTGTCTCACACCCTGTGCTTCCTGGGATGGACCCTGAGCTCACCCTGACCCCGTATTGTGATTCTGGAATCACAGTGACACTATCACGTTTTGGTGTGCTGAGGGCTTACGCCACAGGATGAAGAACCTTAAGGGGCTGAGGAGATGACAGGGGTTCTAAACGGGATAAACGAAGCTATGCATTATTGCTGCCTAATTGCGGGAGTTATTTCAGAGCCCTGTAATTCATTTCAATTGCTTTTTGACATTTGCTAAATTGTTCCCGTAATCACTCAGCTCGGGTGCTATATCGAGTAATTATTCAATTAAAAAACAAATTGACAGTGTGGTCTTTTATTAGTTGATTTATTGGATAATTGCGCTGCCACTAAAAGGTACTTCATTCTTTACTTTGTACTGGAGACTAGTTTAGGCTTCAAGACACTCAAACTGGAAGTTGAAAGAGTTTAATGGAACTGCGACTTTTTTTTCCCCAATCATGACCAGAATATTCTACTGTTGTTTATACGGCAATAACCGTCTACTGTTCACAGAGTAATAAATGTGATCGCTCACAGTGTGTGTGTAGGTAAACATGCCTTAAAAGGACAGAAATGTATAGAATAACAATAAATCATAAGTGAGAAGATCAGTGTTTTGTTTTAGACAATGGTGATGTAACTTACATGCATCTACAGTCCCACTCGGTGCTTCATCGGTGTTCTTGTATCCATCGCTGTGGTTTTTATGATAAGACCTTGGTGAAGACGCTTTTGTATAAAAAGCCATATCTGAGCAACTTCCTCTATATACCTTGTTACACATATCATACATATCTTCTTGGGGACAGAGTCCATATTCTCACATACTCTCCTCTCTGTTCCTGAGTAAAGTCAGGATTAGGAAAAACGTTCCATGATGTGGGCGAGACGTGGATATTACCATGACATTATAAAATTTCATATCAGTGTCTGCCTTTAAAGCTTGCTTGATTGACGTGGGCAGCCTTCATAGTTAATGATGGCAGGGAGAGGCTTTGTGGCAGCAAAGTACTCCAGCAAAAAGAATTACAAGACTTTTTGTGTGCGCTAATTGACATTTGAAACAGCATTTGCATACAATAATTCAATATAGCCTTGGGATATACTGAAAGGAGGGAAAACAGTGATAAGCCAAATGTATCTCTCAATGTTCCTATAACAATGTTTTTTTTTTCCTCTCTCTCAAATGAAGCACGTAGCATTAAATAAATAACATTACCATGAATATTCTGAGTCATTGTATAAGTTCTTTCTATAGCAATTTGGGTAAATTGTCATTGCTCAAAGGTAAAAAAGGTCAAATCAGGTTTGAAATCACCCACCTGATCTTTCAAATGAGTAGATGAGCTTGATTGATTACTCTGTTATGATCCGCTATTGACTTTTGTTGACTTATTATTAGCAATTTTATCATTGTATTTCTTATTTTTATTTTTCACATATATTTAATGTTGTGGTAATTTGGATTGCACACTGCTACAGCTAACCCTTGCTATACAGTAACCATAACGTTACAGCTAATTGTATCCACAATGCTACAGCTAACCTAAGCTACATGGTAACCACAATGCTACAGCTAACCTATGCTACGTGGTAACCACAATGCTACAGCTAACCATGCCGATTGGCCCGCTCCATGCTACAAACCCATGCCGATTGGCCCGTTCCATGCTACAGCTAACCCATGCCGATTGGCCCGCTCCATGCTACAGCTAACCCATGCCGATTGGCCCGCTCCATGCTACAGCTAACCCATGCCGATTGGCCCGCTCCATTCTACAGCTAACCCATGCCGACTGGCCTGCTCCATGCTAAAAACCCATGCCGATTGGCCCGCTCCATGCTACAGCTAACCCATGCTGATTGGCCCACTCCATGCTACAGCTAACTCATGCCCCGCAATGTGACACAGAGGTTGAGTATAGAAAGGTTGCTGGCTTCATATTTAATTGCATTTGTCAAAGTTACTTATTTGATTATATTTATGCAAATTATGCCCCAGTTGCGCTAGCTGAACAAAAACAAGCTCTTTACCATTTTGAATGTGAATCATTTTGAATGAGTACCGCTCAGTCTAATTGCAAAATGTGCTTTTTAACTTTCAACATTTTTTTCCATTGTTTATGCAGTACAAACATCAATCATGGACAAAAAAAGGTGTGCTGTCCTGGAGCCCCTTGGTTTGAGTGCCTTGTGTATTTGTTTACCTCTGTATTTGATGGAGAGGGTACTTCATTGAGCAAAGATCTATATTACCCATTAAGGTCATGAGACCATAGCATCACCGCTAAAATGGAGCACCACAGCTACAGGAGAACAAACAAATTTAGAATAATTAACGCATAGCTTTTTTTCCATTCTTTTATGCACTTATCTGTGAGTTGGTAATGATTTTTTTTTGGATTATTAAAGGCAAAATTACGAGTGCTAATTCAGTAGATGTCTAATGCGCGCATCTTGCTTTTCTCAAATTTGGTGCTTTTTTTAATTTGAGAAAATAATTGCTTAATTATATTTTTACAGGTGTCCCTAATTATCATATTGTCGCCCATTACATTCTTTAATAGTTTATCTTTTCTGGATGCGATTGAAAAGCACATAACTGTCATATGTTTATCATCGTTATTATTGTAATTACCGCTAGTCGTGGCATTGTGGTAATCTCGCTAGGACTCGGTAAACTCTTTGAGAGGCTTGGCTGTTACTGTCCTGCTCTCTTTGTCGAGAGGCTTGTTCCATTACAGACTATTTTAGACTAACTTTCAGACAGAGTTGTATATATATTCCGTGCATGAATTCCTCCTCCGTGTTTGTCCGCCTGGGAGTGAGGCGGCGGTGTTTCACTATCAAAAGCCCATGGCTGTGGATGCCGGGCGTCACTTAAGCTGCATCCAAACACAGGTCGATGTCACTGTGAGCCAGCCGCTCACCCGGCCTTATGGCCGATGGGCATCTGAGGAGCTCTAGATAACAGCAGCAATACTGGACCGGGGCCAGGTGTCAGTGTCAGGGCGCGCAAGGGGGGACAAAGTCACGGGCTGCACACACCTGAGCAGTGACCAGCTCCAGGGAGGCACTACACCGGCCTGTGACCTGGTGTCCTTGCTGCCGATTGGTAGAATAACAATGATCATTATTCATTTTGTTCGTCGCAGAGTGTTCTGTCAAAACCCCGTGCCACGGTGGAAGCTCTAAACAGTGTTTTGCGATTGTTTGGGTGTGTTTGTGCGTCGCATACGAAAACGGTGTGCGTGATAGGTAAGTGAATTGTGAGTGTTATACGGTTGGTCATATATCTGGTCATACAGTGTCTATTTTAACCCCTCCAAAAATGCTCACACACAGCTCACGCACACATCAGTCACGTGTAGAACAATCACCACACATTCTAAAGGGTGTAGCTTTGGTTTCAGCATTGGTAGTGACCGAATCAGCCCCCACACCCCTGCCCCTCTACACACACATGGTATTTCCCAAATATTGGTAGGGTCATATCTTTATTGTTCATACTCAAATCTACGCCCCTGCACGCTCTGCACTCTGCATGTCACCTACTGCTACCCATCCTGCCAAAGTGTTCTAGACCTGCCTCTTAGTTATGGTTACAATCAACTTCGTCTTCCGTTGTTACCCGCATGATTCGCTTTACAGAACCAAAAACCAAAGCCGTGTTTGCCAATCCTCGTAAGGCATTTCCTAGCTAAGCTTCTACATTTGACTTTGTGTTATGAAACAGAACATATTAATCGCACGGAACCTACAGTACATACAATGACGCAAAATTTGCACTCTGAACAGACAAGGTAGAAACGAAACCACCAATCTACTAAAAAAAGGCAATAAAAAGCTTTCAAACCTCTGTCCCCCACCTGGGATAAATATATTTACTTTCCGGGGAAATTTACCTTCTGCGCACTCAGTGTTTCTTTTTTAATTTTTAATTTCTGACCACCACGTCCTTCTGCCAAGGTGGACCTCTGTGGTTTGGTGCTGCATCTTCACCCAAACACCATTCGCACATGTGCCGTGGCTTTCTTCTGTTTTCATTCCAGTGCAATGGCGGTCAAAGTGATGAAAAAGGCATTTTGATAAGCGGCCACTTTAATATTATTTATATCCTAGATAGGATCCTCTCCGGGAGGGTGGCCGTTCCATAAACGGTGCCCTATTTCAGCTCTTTAAAGTTAAAGATTCACTTGATTTAAGATAATTCTCAGTGTTCTCCTTTGGCCTAAGACTCAGTGATATTTCCCCTCCAGAGTCATTGAAGTGTCTTTTCTTCCAGACAAATCAGAAATATCAATGTGCGAGGTAATGTATAGATGAGGTTTAATCAATGGCTCATCTCCTGGTAATTAAGCTGGTTTTACATTATTGACAAGCAGGGCAGCAGTGGAATTAGGAAGGAGAACATCCGTACTCATGCATTGGGGTCTGGGGTCATCTTCGCTTCTGTGGGGAGTTTGTTTAAAGTGATAAGTGTGTGACTCTATACATGCGGATCTGTCACGGAAACACTCGCTGTGGTTAGCAGGGCCGCTGACAGGAGCACTTGACTCACAGGACGTAGAGCGGAATGCAGTACAGTTTGGGGAAATCCGAATATCAAATCCTCACACGAGTCAGTGAACCAGGAAAAGATGCTGAAGAGATTGTTTTTCTCTAAACCTCCATTGTGAAGTGTTTAATCTCTCCGGTCTTTTAATCTGCCCTCCCCACCCCCCACCTCACTTCATCATGTGGGGGTTCAGTGTGGTGTCTTGGGGTGGGGGG
>JAODJW010000001.1:30526292-30544787 GCA_026777045.1 Hyperopisus bebe
CTGCGTGGTGAGCAGGACACTAAAGACAACATTCTGTGTGGTGACCAGGACACTAAAGACCACACCCTGCATGGTGAGCAGGACACTAAAGACCACATCCTATATGGTGAGCAAGACACTAAAGACCACACCCTGCGTGGTGAGCAGGACACTAAAGACAACATTCTGTGTGGTGACCAGGACACTAAAGACCACACCCTGCATGGTGAACAGGACACTAAAGACAACACCCTGCATGGTGACCAGGACACTAAACACAACACCTTGCGTGGTGACCAGAACACTAAAGACCACATCCTACATGGTAAGCAGAATACTGAAGACCACACCCTGCATGGTGAGCAGGACATAGAAGACAACACCCTGCGTGGTGACCAGGACACTAAAGACCACCACCCTGCATGGTGAGCAGGATACTAAAGACCACATCCTACATGATGAGCAGGACACTAAAGACCACACCCTGCATGGTGAGCAGGATACTAAAGACCACATCCTACATGATGAGCAGGACACTAAAGACCACACCCTGCGTGGTGAGCAGGACACTAAAGACAACATTCTGTGTGGTGACCAGGACACTAAAGACCACACCCTGCACGGTGAGCAGGATACTGAAGACCCCAACCTGCACAGTGACCAGGACACTAAAGACTGAACCCTGCATGGTGACCAGAACACTGAAGACCACACCCTGCATGGTAAGCAGGAGCCCTGCAGTTGCCGTCTTGATGTGTGGCTTTAGGCTGGGGCCCTGAACCCGCGTTTAACTCCAGGGTGAAGTGAGGATCCCTGTAAATTGGACTGAGCCTTGGGAAGTGAAAATGGTGCTGAGTAATAAAGGAGCTTTTAATCAGGCCCACATTGATTGGTCCCTGGTAAAATGTTTCATGGGCTGCTGCAGTGACCCAGTGGGCAGAACTGATGCTCCACACCCCCGGTCGTGCAGATTCAAGGCTAGACCCCTCCCTGTGTCCTAGTGGCTCCCTCCAGGCAGCCTATGCTGCTCTTGAGGCGAACTGGTGGAGTGTCAATGCTCCTTATAGACTAACGTGAGTGGGTTGGGCTTCTCAGCTCTGGATCACCATGCGTAAGGAAGCCAAAGCCACTTAGCCACTTTATTAAGATAAAGGCGTATGACTTAGGCTAAATAAATAAGCCAGGTTTCTGTCAAAGTTAAGTTTATTTATAAAGCACATTTAAAAACAACATTTATTTACCAAAGTGCTGTATAGGGTCACCAAAAAGAAAATAAAAAATAAAAATTGAAAAATGAGTATGGGAGAAGATAAATTTAACATATAAACACAGATAACAAAGAAACAAAAGATTTTAGGAGTTAGGGATGACACTGATGACACTGTGGCTTATGCCTCAAGGGGCGTGGGTTTGAATCCCAGCTCTACTGTGTGCTGTATGCATGTTCTCCCCATGCCGTGTGGGTTTGAATCCCAGCTCTACTGTGTGCCGTGTGCATGTTCTCCCCATGCCATGTGGGTTTGAATCCCAGCTCTACTGTATGCCGTGTGCATGTTCTCCCCATGCCATGCGGGTTTGAATCCCAGCCCTACTGTATGCTGTGTGCATGTTCTCCCCATGCCATGTGGGTTTGAATCTCAGCTCTACTGTGTGCCGTGTGCATATTCTCCCCATGCCATGTGGGTTTGAATCCCAGCTCTACTGTGTGCTGTATGCATGTTCTCCTCATGCCATGTGGGTTTGAATCCCAGCTCTACTGTGTGCCATGTGCATGTTCTCCCCAAGCCATGTCGGTTTCCTGTCAGTAATCTCGCTTCCTCTATGCACTTAGGCTAACTGGTATTTCTGAACTGTCCACAGAGTGTGACTGTGAGTGTATATATGTGTCCTGTGATGGTGTGGTGCATGTCATGGTGCATGGATAGGTTCCTGTCCCCTTGTGGTCAGAAGATGGATGGATTCCTCCAGAATGTCCTGTCTTGAAGCTTCCCCCATGTTAATTGTTGTGATGAATTTATCCATCTTATTGATGGTCTCCTTCCCATAACATTCCCAAAATAAGATTCAGTCGACAAGGGGTAAGATATTAAAGAGTATTTAATATTAGCATACTTGTGCCCATAGCTTCTGGGATAGGCTCTGGACCCCTGCAACCCTGCATAGGACAAGAAGGTATAGAAAATGGATGGATGGATGGATGGATAATATTAGCATACATGCACACAATTCCCATGGATTTTTATCTATTACAGGGATGTGGTATCTCTAATGATTAATGATTTGTTTTAAAAAATATTTATTAAAATACAAACATTAAAAATGTAAAGTTCATGAATCCTGGCACCATTGAAACTACTGTTGAACGAATGGTATTTTATATAAATGGTATTTTTTAAAAATATATAAAGAGTGAAAAGTTTAAAGTCATCGTTTTTGGAAAATGTGTTTCTGTTTTGCTCAGGACACATGAGAAGGGGAGGAACCAGACACGAGGAACTAACCCAAACAAGAAAGAACCCAGACCGCACACCCTCCCGCTTTCACGTCCGTGCCTGAAGACCACTCCCGTCTGTCCCCCCTGATGCCGCGTTGCCGCGGGCGATGCAGTTATGGCCAGCGAGGCGTGGGACGCCAGCCAGCATCACAAACCCGGGATCTCAAATCGGTGTCGCCGCTTTAGGTCCCTGGCCACAAAAGCACCCCCCCTTTTTAAATCTGCCGTTGCAGCCGTTCCTCATTCACATGCTGCTTATTAAAAGCGAGACTCCGCTGCAGAAATAATCACACTATTTATAAATGTGTTTTTGTGATTCAGTGCAATTTATCTTCACCCCTTTCTAGTATCCTACCCCTCCCCAAAAAAAAACATATTTCCTCAACACCTTCCAACTCACTATTTAAATTCCAGAGTCCTAAGAGGATTTTCTCAATTTAGTCATACTTTTAATCTACAGCGAAATGAGTGATGACTTCTTATAATAAAAACCTTGACAGGCTTACAGCTCGCACCGGAGGATTAGTGTCCCTTGGAGATGAGGTTCTCCTTTGTGCCGCCGTGTGTCTGTTTGATGGAGGTTTAACAGGAAGCGTTTTGGCAGAAATTGGATGCAGCAGGGATCATCAGTAGATGGCTGCTGTTCGATATTAACTGCTCGCAGTAACTTTCTCTCTGTCGTGTGCCCCCCCCCCTCCTCCCTTCAGCTCTCCTGCATCCAATCGCAAACCCCGGTGACAGAGGCTGCCGTGCCCAACTCCCCAGGAATACACACCGCTGTGCCAACCCCTTAGTATCTATATGCACCTGAGCCTGACTCCCGTCACGGGGTTATTTAAGCAGTGCACTCTGGGAAATATGGTTCAGTAGGACTTGCGGGGGGGGAGGGGGGCATCCCCCTACATGTCTGTAAATCATGACTTGATGACAAGCTTGGGTACACAGGCAATTACCTCACCGCTAATAATCAATCCCATAAGGCCCGGATAAGAGACATAAAACTGCTGGGGACCTACAGATAAGGGTGTCCGCTGTACTGCCTGTAAAAAAAAAAAAACTGCAGCACTTTAGAATGTATATCAAACTCAATTCCACAAGGCCACATGTGGTCCTTCTTTGTTGTCGATGTGTCTGGTGGATGCTTTGGCCCGGTTTCCGAAGGCTGCATCTCGCGATTCACCCCGGCACTAAGCAGTCGGGGTCTGAAGACGCGGCCGCGTGCATTTTTTTTCCTCCTTTTGACGTGTACTTTATATCTCCTCGCATGATCCAACCACCTTATGGAGGATATTCCCTTACCACGCTCCTCTGGTTATAGCTCACGTCGTGAAGAAAACTGAAAGAGAGAAAAAAAAGCAAAAAGATAATACCAGAGGCTAAAACGTTGATATATTTCTTTGCAAAAAAAAAAAAAAGATTAAGTCCAGGGGTGACTTAGTTTGAACTTTCCGTTTGTTACATCCAATTTATTAAGGTCTTTCCATGTATAAAGCGTGTCACATAGCCCGAGACATCCAGAGAACCTTCTCCCCGCTATATAGAAATTTAGTCCGAGTAACCTGTTTTCATCAGGCAAATTGCTGTCGAGGTGGATGCCCATTGAACTGAACTGGCAGCCTCGAACTGGAGCGATGACATGGTGTTGGACTGAATGCCTGCTCAGAATTTCTGATAGACTTATTATAAGACTTTTTTTGGATTGCAGCTCCCTAGGCTTGACCTACTTTTCTTTAATGGGGATGCTGTATAAAAAGGAGCTATTTATCCCTTGATGAATAGCGTAATGACATAACTTATTTATTGGCAGGCACCGAGCCGGGCTTGACCCACTGAGGTGAAACAGCTGGTAATCCCGGTGACTCGGCCGCGATAATAACGCGGATTGTTTTTAATACGGAAAAATAAACGCCGTCGCAAGTTTCTCAGGCTGAAGGAAGAGAGCAGCAGCCGGCTGCTTGTTGCGGTCGCATCTGCTCCTCAGTGTTAAAAAAAATGTGGTGCCAAAACGCTGAGGATTTTAAGAATTTTTTTTCTCAGTTTTTCTGTTGCCTTCTCGCAGTAAAGGAAGCGAACAGGTATACATGCAGAACGATTAAAACTTTATAAAAAACATGCGCGTGTGTCGCCGCTGTTTTTCCTACGCTGTGCCGTGTCTCTTTATGAAACACCCGCCATTGTAAAAGCTGGTATCCTGCATTAAATGCTGCTACTACCTTCCACGGGCCTTCATCTTGCCTTCCACCGCAATTCCCTGCACCTCCTCCCCTTCAGATCAAAGTTTTTTTCCACTGGAAAAGCGTCACCTGACGCATTGAGGCTGAGCATCTGCAACACCAACTAATAAGAGGAAAATGCGGCCTTCCCTCAATCCGCAATGTTTTGAAAGGATGTGGTGCAGGAGACAGACGTGATTCCCTGTTTGCAATTATATTTAAATATATTTTGTGTAGCTGAATCTTCTGAGATTTGAATCATATCCTACTTTAGAGGTATATGGCCTTTTGCAGGGCCCCCAAACCCCGGACCCTATGACCCGCTGGGCCTGAGGCGTGCTCCTGTGCACCATCTTATCTGGTGCTGTAATCAGAGGGGTGGGGTCTTTCGGTGGGCAGGACTTTTATGCCACACCTTCAGGGTCAGGGGACACCATCCTGCTCCCCTCTCTCTTTGTTCTCGCTGTGCTTTTTCCTCCCACAGTCCAAAGACAGAGAATTAGGTGAACTGCCGTCTCTTAACTGCCTATAGTGTGTCTGCCTTGTGATAGGAGAGGTGTGCGGCTTGGTGGGATAGGACCTTGTGTTTGTTATCAGAAAGTTACTAGTTAAAATTCCATTGCTAGGGTTTGAAAAATTATGGCTGTGGTCTGAAAAGACCTAACCTTCATATAATTGCCTGCGAAATGGGACTTAGGAGCATATATATGCATAAACACCAGTCCAAGACTGAAAACAGTTTCTGTCTTTCTCAAGCTGATTTGGACCATTTTAGCTATGGGAAAGTCAGTCGAGTTCTTTCCTATCAAAATGGATTTTTGTCTTTCTGTATTTTTTTGTTTCAAATTGTGAAAGGCGCAAATGGTGTAATGAAAGAAAAATGCCTTCTTGTCACATAAAATTTCTATCTGCTCTTCGTAGTACTTCGAAGTTCATGCTGTTTAAGAGATGATGTAGGAGTGTGTATATGCTCTTGTACTCTGTACTTTAACAGTATACAGCAGGTTACTTACCGTGGGAATTCAGGTTATGTGATCAGAGTAAATATATAACAGCAGGTCACTGCTTAGAGCACAGATATGCAACCTTCCTCTGTTTGCTCGTCCCTTGTGACAATGATATGTAACATTTGTGGCAATATACCTGGTTAGAATTCTGGGACTGACTGAGCCGTAGTCATTTTAGGTCCCAAAAAAGACTCTTTCAGATTACACTTTGAAATGGGCCTTCCTGGATTTACGAGAGCATTAAAGCGAGGCGATTTGGATTGTGCGTTTCTTTCAGAAGGATAATTGCAGTGTGTAGGTAAACACACACAGGTTTAAGTGCTTTTTTTTCTGCATCATAAAATGCGAAAGGTTCACTGTCTGGCCATAGTGGTCTGCAAGGGTTCAAAACGCATTATACTGATTACATGTTTGTGTTTGTGTGGTCTTCCTGAAAGTATTCCAGGTTTCTCCTGCAATCTAAAAACATGTAGTTAGCTAACTGATGTTTCTAAAATATTCTTAATGTGAGAGTGTGTGTGTGTGTGTGTGTGTGTGTGTATGTGCCCTGTAATGACCTGGCATCCCGTCCAGGGTGACCTGTGCTTCCTGGCTGCAGGCTGCAGGCTCACCGTGACAATCTACAGGAGAACAAGTTGCGGGAGACAGATGATTAAATGCATTATTTGAAATAAACAAAAAAGTACCTAAAATATCATTTTAAATGGTAGAATACCCACAATTCATTGTTTGTACTTAATTACTGTTATGTGTTAATGGGATTTTTAGGGTGCACTCCATGAAAGGTTTTTACAATTGAAAATACTTGTCTTGGCTAGTGTGTAGCACTACACTGTTTTAAGGAAGAGCCAATTATTTTTTACCTTGCTAGAAAAGGTGGACATGCAGGACAGTTTGAGACCTTAGCATTTTTTGGGTCAGACTCACAGAGCACGGATGATATAGGCCAGTGCATTTCAATGTAGGGAGAACGGACTGTGTGCTGTGAGACAGCAATTAAAACGCGGACCAACTTAGAGGCACATGGGCGTTCAAAGGGAATGATTCATGGCCCTTCTTTATTTGATTACGATCATAATTTTGACCAACGTGACCCTGGACTCTGTAGTATCTGACCGCAGGGCACCTGACCAATTAGCTCAATCACCTGCATGTCACTGATATGTTGTCAGAGTCTCAGGGCAGAGTCTCGTGTTTCCAGCCGATGGCTGCATGTGCATTAGCAAATTATTTACCATAAGGTGTTAATATTTCATATCTGTGCCTTATAGTGGATTATCGGTCATTTCAACCTCAAGGTGTAAATGTGGGGATTTTTTTTAAAAAAATACGAATGTTTGATATAAATATTTCAAGTCTGAGCACCTCTTGCTCGCTCTTTTCTACTGGTTTGAGGCACTATTAGTATTTTGGAGCTGCGGAAAAAGTGCCCTCATTGGAATGCACCGGAAGACCTTGCAGAAAAGGCAAACTGCACTAACGGGCTCAAATTTTCAAGCCGAATGCCATTCAGAGATTAAAGCCAATAGAGAGTCTCCGCTGGGTTTTCTGCTTTGAAAAGAAACCCCATGGTGTGTTTCAGACGTATAAAAAAATAGTACTTGTTTTAAAATATTAATATTTTATATCCTCATTACAGAAAGCAATAAGAGTTGATCGGAATTTGTCAAGCGGTCTGCGCAAGAATTCAACCCAAAGTAACACCTTAACGGAAATGAGGATTCCCAGTGGACCTGGTTTCGTTATATTTAAAAATATGTATTATTTAAAACCTGATTTTCCTTCTGAAACTAGCAGTATATGTTTATGTGTGTATATATGTAACTGAATTTGTTCATGTATGGAAACAATTTGGGGAAAAGAGCCACTTTCCGTTTCCTGCGTTTGTCTATAAATTAATAATTTTCTTTGGGAAATCAAAGTTTTTCATTTTCCTTTTTTTTTTCACGAAGTGCAAACAAAGTTTCCCGTTGAAGAAAGTGCAGAGCTTGTAGTCTGCCTCTAAGCCCACGGAGAGGAGGGAGAGCGAGCAAGGCACGTGAGCCCCTTCGCTGAGAGGGCGGAATACACGACGGACGTGCTTCTGGAAGCTTCCACTTAAGCTGCAAACCCGGCGCTCTTTTGAGAAACGCCAGCCGCGTAGCATACCAATGCGCATGTCTTACGCACCTCTTCGGAGCCCCTGGGAGGTTTAACTTCTTCAGTCTCCTTCTGAGCTGTGTTTGTACCTCTTCTTCTCTGGGTGCCCAACAGTCCTGCACAACGGCTTCTGATTCTCCCCCAAAACATCCTTCCTTAGCCCCCCTCCCCACCATCCTCCACTCCCAGCCCGCCCAGGCCCCGATCGACAGCAGTCATTGTGGATTCCCTCTCATGTTCCAGGTTAGCGGTGTGCTTACGGTCCGCCGCGGTCCTTTGGCAGCGTCATGTCCTGTCAAACGGAAATGCGCGGCTTCGTCGATGGGGAGCCGCATCAGACGCCGCTACAGTAAAAATCGCGCGGCCGCGCCTTTATGCACCAACAGCAGCGGGATTGTTGATGCTGGGCTATTATTCACTCTTTTTTTTTTTTACGAGTCGTGAGCCATCAGGTATTGGGGCTTTTTTCACTGTGATCACTGCTTCCATTACTATTGTGTCTAATGAGCCTCTACCACAGGATATTAGCCAGAGTTGCCATTATAACATCCAGTGAAGCTAATAACATCCTATTAGACATCATTATCATTATCATCAAATACAAAAGGATACCCCGTCGGCTGGCGTGTTGAGGGATGGAGAGTCGAGTTGAACGATTTCGTGAAAATGAAATTTTCCGTTGAATGGGCTAATCTGTGAGTATAAACACAGATGAACCATCTAAGTACTGATCTACTCGGAGTTATGTAACCTATTTAGATACTCGACAACAAAGGAACATATGAATCCACTACGCAAGATTTAACTTTTATTTTATGCTTTAAATTAACTGAGATTTGAGCTTTGATGTATTTCATGTTTGCTTGATAAGTCATTAGATATGGTGTTTTGTACATTTTCTAACAGCATAACGCATTGTAGGTCTTGATTAACTTAAACAGCAATGGAGTCAGACAACAAAAGGCAAACAGTGAATATAACCACTGGGTGCTGGGATGCTCCATTGCCATGTTGTCCCAGTAACAGGCTGGGGTCATTAACGGTATGAGCTCCCAGCACCTACGATGGCTGCCATCAAGGACAAGTGACAGGGGGCTTAAAAAATCTGGAACATATTGGGTTGGGGGCCCAATACAATGTGCTTTCACAGGGCCCAAAAGGCACCCCTGATTGCCATAACCCATCGTGACCTTTTGGAATGTTCTGTGGAGGTACATCCTTGACGCCACTGTTAAAATAAGTAGTTCAAGGGTAAGCAAATAGTTTTTCTTTTTTTTTCTTCGGAAGAGTGTTACAACAAAGTGGAATTATATCTTCTGGCTGCTTTTTCTGCTTGGAGCGCATTTTGGAGGATTTAAGCAGGCCTACGTGAAAGAAAGAAAAAAAAATCAATGCTAAACTAAACAAAGGAGGCAAGGCATGTAAGAATTAGAGATGAGAGCTCTGCCTGTGATTTTCACTGTCACGTATAATGGGGTAGAAATAATTAAAAACATCACTGCAGGCCTAATTAGGAGAGGACATCTGGTCTCCCTTTACGGGAACGAATTGCAGCGGAATGCAAATAGTACCTGCGCGTCAAATCAGGAGAAGTCGTACATCTCGCCGATCGTCAATCAGCAAGGGAGATATAAAGCCCTCTCATCATTAGCGAGCTAATGCTTTGTTTTCATTTGGAAGACATTCCGGCGGTATTCGAATAGACGCCGATACATCCTCTTGTCAAGCGCCGACTGTTGTTTTCTGCCGCTAGCGAGCCTTTAGCATGCGGCTAAACTTCTCCGGTCACATCAGTCAGGCGTTGTAAGTTACCGACGATCTGACTTGACCCTAAGTTCTCAGCTAGCAGGACCGAGGAGAGTGGGAACAAAAGCAACGTGAGCTTGGGGACGGCCAAACGGTTATTTTTACTCTGCAGTTAGGGCAGCTTGGACACATTGTGAGATCCTGAACAGCCCAATGCCTTACGGCTCTCCTGTGGTTTTTGCTGCAGTACTTTCACACAGATGACTGTACCCGATGTGACAAACCTATAATTCCAACCTAGCTTCCAATATGTCATTTTAAGCTGCGTTGACACTGTCATAACTTGGCGGCTCAGTAGGTAGTACTGGTGCCTTCAGGGTTGGGAATTCAAATTTCATTCCTGCCCCTTTGTGATCGTGCAGTTTGCACCTCTGATTCCTTTTAAAGTCCAATGACCAGCATTCAGGCAAAGTGACATCTTTAAACTGCCCCTGTTCTGTGTACAATGGACGGCCATCATATCAATAGTATCCCCTGCTTAATGTCCCATGCTGCTTGGAAGAGGCTTCAGGTCTGATCATGTACTGGACACATGGTTGGAGGGTGGGTGTATGATGTTTGTATGTTATGTGTTCTTCATAAACCTACCTGCTCTATGCTGATACATCACTGAGCACACTGTATAATTTCAGAAAATGTCACTCTACAGACACTCCGGGTTACTATGGTCCATCGTACGATATTTTGACTTTACGATGGGTATTCCAATTCCATTCTGTTTTTCGCCTTCAGTACATTATTCAGTGAATTACATGAGATATTCAACATTTTATTATAAATAGGCTTTGTGTTAATGATTTTGCCCAACTGTGGGCTACAGTAAGTGTTCTGAGCATGTTTAAGGTAGGCTAGACTATGATGTTTGTTACTGTAGGTTAGGTGTACTGTATTAAAATGCATTTTTGCCTTGCGATATTTGCATCTTATGATAGTTTTATCAGAACATAACCCCATCATAACCCGGGGAGTGTCTGTATTTCACCTTTTGTCGTTAAATATGCTCTGAGGTTTTATTCCAATTGATACAACGCATCAAAAAGGACGTTTCCGTCATTGTTAACAATGGAGGAAATATTTAACCAGTTAAACCCATATTAAAGAAAGACAATTTCCGCAAAGATGCCAATTCTAATATGTTCACCATCTTCCGGCTGCTCTGAGCTTGTTACTGTCTCGTTAGATTCTGTTGATTCATCCTCTGTGGATTCTTCTGTCCATTTGTACCTCTAATGAAGTGGCAGTCACCCTTCGAGGACGTCCAGGACGGAGGTTCCCCATGTTGAAGTCGTCCCTTAAGCTGCTGCGCTCATTGAAATGGCACTCCGCAAGACTCCACTCTGCAATAAACCCCGCACAGCTTTTCAGAAACCCACGGGGGGGGGTTGGTCGCTGGTCCAGGTCATTATTCCTGTCCGCCAGACAGGTTACTAGAAAAGGAATTACACTCAGCGTTAATGTTGGGAGCTGGGGGAACATGAAATAAACCAGCGTCAAATATGATTTAATTAAAAAGCTTCAGGAGGATGTTGGTATCCAAAGGATGTCTTTTGATCATGCAGTTTTATGGATACATTAGGGGCAGCGGCATGCTGTGGGCTCCCTATAGGTGAAAATGCAGTTTGCACTAACAAGATGGAAGGATGGGGCAGCCATGATGTGGACTTGAAAGCAATTAAGGGGACACGGGCTGAGAAGAAGAGTATGTCCTTAGCAGAGACGACAGACTGCGTCAGATGTTTCAGCAGGCAGAAACATTCAGAGAATGCGGCCCAGTGCATGGGGCTGCTGAAGAAACCACACATTTATAGGGGGTTGGTAGTGACCGTATGGAACTAATGTGAAATGCGAGATGATAACGGTTCTCGGGAAGCGATAGTATCCATCAGCAATGTTAATTTGGGTGCTTAGTCTTCATTATGGGCAAGAAAACAGAGTCTGCAGACAATGTGGCTTCAAAATGGCAATATATGATTTTGATGATATCACTGCCAAACCCCATCCCTATAAAGCATGGACTAGCCCTTTGTAATCGGCATTTTGCAGAAAGTCCGTCAGCAGAGCTGAGTCCTTCATGTTTAGCGCGAATGATCTTGGTGGGTACATTCCTGTAAACACGGGCCACGTGAAAGAATCCCTCACAGCAAGAATGGGAAGGACTGGGGAAGGGTAAAAAGATCCCTGTTCAAGTCAGAAACATGTTCATTAATATTTTATTTCAGACACCCCCAACAGCAAGGCAAACTCCAAGAACACAAAGATCAGCCTTAAACAATGATGATCTGTTGTCAGGGTGCACCTGCGTAACTACATAATAAAAATAATAATAAAAACTTTGGACATAACATGGTTTTGTGAGCTTCCTGCATGTACGGGGGGCATCTGTAGAGAGCTCATCACTCCCAAACCCCCCATGATGATAAGCACAGGAGAGCAGAGTCCACCCCCCCAAATCTGATCCACTTCAGGAAAATACTGGGAGCGGAAGGTGAGAAACAAAGCAAAGCACGGGACTTAAGCAATTATTTTTAGATGGCAAATAAAATCAATTAGAGGCACTGCGAGCGTGCGCATGGAACTAATTGGAGCCCAAGGGGTGGTATTTGTTCTCTTAAAATAAAAAAATTATATGCTAATGCACTCCTTGTGCAAACACATTCACGCACAAAGGGAACAGAGAAGTCATCATTAAATTTCCATTAATAATGATTTGCTCAGATCCGTGGAAGCAGTTGTGTTTTACATTACTCGTTATCCCCGCATTAGAACTCGCGTTCGTACTTGCGCGTCGTTCAGCTAAATTACCGCGACTCGTCGCGCCGCGTTTTAACTTGTTAATTTTTTTATCTTACATTTTATCACGCGGCGTTCCAATTACATTTCGGCGTCATGAATGCTTCCGCCAACGAATTGTGTTTTTTTTTTTTATCTTTATACATACATTATTATATTTGCACACGAAATAGACCCGGTGAAGGTGTATTACAAGATGGTGAAACGTGGCCGCGCCTTGGTTACGATCGTGTCGGTGCTTCACAAAAGAGAAAACAAGAAAATCGGATAAATAAGTCAACTTTCTGAGTCTTTCGCGGGGGGATTAAGTGGAAAAACAAGAGCGGTAATTAATGTACCGCAAGGTTGCGGCTGACCAGAGCTCTGAACTCGTTCATCCCTTTCAAGTCCCGATGAACGTAACTTTGTATTTGTAATTAATAGTAAACATAAATATGAATTCAACAAACGCGTAACGCCCGACCAAGTAGCTCACCTTCATGCCGACAAAGAGCACAGGAACTGCCCTTACTCTTTGACATCTTAGCTTAAGATGTGTATCATGAAGGCATATATAAAACGGGGAAGGAAAAACATATTGTCTAAAATAAGGCAATTTATATGTAAATCGGCAATAAAGCAGAACTAGGCCAAATGCGGTAGGAAGTCCATCAGTGGCATACACTTCTCCGAAATAGTTAAAATGCTTGATAAAAGTCATCATATCTCTGCAAATATTTGCTTACCTGCCTTTTATTCTCCGGTTCCGGACAATATTAAGCCATCTACAGGCGAGATTAATATCTCCTATCTAGCTACCTTAGCATTTGATTATTTAGTTGGGTAATTCCTTTACAGGAATATTGCAATAGCCAGTCTTGCCATACAGCGTGATATTAACTGCTAGCGGAGTATCATACATGTTAAAATTTAAGATTGAGCCCCAATGCATTATTGATTGCGTGGTAATTTAGTTTGCTGAAAATAAGTGCCATTGGGTTATTCTTTAATATGAATGATAATGCAATATCTCCCAGCCCTGAAAATGAGGTCCTTCAGTCCTGATGATGCACGCTGTTGCTTTGTCAAACATTTTCCAATTGCCTCTTTTTTTTTTTTTCCGCAGCGGTGGAGGAGATAGGGTCTTTTCATTAGTTTACAATTTCCCGATTTGTCAGAAGAGGACTCCACCAGGAGTATTGCTCTATTAGCGTGTGGCTTTGCTGTAGGGCGGCCACAGAACAAAGGAATGTGCTGAGTTGTCACACGGCTGCCATCGCCAGCGTCCTCGCGTGTTACGCCGCTCAAAACAAACCCCAGCCACCGCCGGCCTGCGTTCAGGCAAGGTTCAGCCAAAATTTAAGAGCCCTGCTTTTGATTAGGGGCAAATGCAGCTGAACTCGCATGAATGTGCTCTATACACCTCTGCCAATGGAGCAGGTACCTACTTTTCAAGTTGCCCGTTCTCATCTGTCTCACAGCCTCAAACCGTCTCATGCATCTGCATGTTCTGCATGCACTGAAAATCACTGAATGACAGGCTGACAGTGTAATGCAAGCACATTCTCAGTAAGCTCTAAGGATATACATGCAAACGTAGACCCAACACTTGTAATGATTAGTTTGGGACTGAGGAAGATCTGATCTATGATTTTTTTTGTAGTATATTGAATGGTTAACTTTGATATTGCAAATTGTACTTTATCAACAAAATACTTTAGGACTGCTGAAGAAAACATGCAGTTGTACTTTAACCACGCTGAGGCGGATCAAGCTTGTGTGAAATTCATGCCAATGCGAGTTTATCAGGCAAGTAGTGCAGAGGAGTGGTACACATCAACAACTTGCAGTTACATTAAACATACTGATGGGGGCACACTTCTGGTGGTTGTCAAAGATAGCTTAGTTTAAAAAGTTTAATCTTCCTCTCACTGGTGGGACATTGCCAGTTTTCCCCTTTATCTCAAAGCCATGACAAAACCAGAATCTTTGAGGCCTAGGCGTTGGGATAAACACTTCCACCAGCGGGGGCACCCATGAGCTCCTTTGGTCCCTCGATCGAAGGCCGGCCAGCATGAAAGGGGGCTGCATAGAATATGCTCAGTGAGAGGCAATAATTCTTCAGTCCGCGATAACTGCAGCCGTATGATAATGACAGAAAACACAGCCAATATCGAGTGGCCAAAATGTCCTAATTTAGGCATAATCAGTTTTTTCCTGAGAGAGCTAAGTTAGCCTCTGGCTCTTGGGTAGAATATGCAGCCTGTGGATGCTGCTGTAATTAACAAGCTTGAAACCTGGACCATTGCCATTGCAGCAGAATCGGAGCCGAAGGAATTAGCAGATATCGAAAGACAAATGCAAAATACATTAAAAATAAACTTAAACAGCAGTGGTTGCACTTTCTTCATCAGCGGATCGTTTCCAAAGTGTTAATCAGAGAGTGAGGGCTCTTGGAAAGCGTTGCTATGTGAGGTCAGGAAGAGATATTTCTGTTTCAGGATTTTTCATGGAAATGTATGGCCTGTTAATATCGTTGTTGTCGTTGCCAACACTGACTGTGTGGTCATGATTTTTCTAATATTTCATTTCCTAAAACGCTTTCTATATCAGAGGTGGTATAGTGGTGCAATGGTTAGCACCGTTGCCTCACCCTTCTGGGACCTGGGTTTGAATCTCCTCTATAGCTGCATGTGTGTGGAGTTTTCATGTTCTCCCCATGTTGTCGTGGGGTTTCCTCTGGGTACACTTGTTTCCCCCCACAGTCCAAAATCATACCAAGGCTAATTGGAGTTGCTGAATTGCCTGTAGGGGTGAGTGCAGGCTCTGTGAGTCTGCCCTACTATAGGCTGCACCCCCCATCCTGGGTTGTTCCCTGCCTTGTACCCACAGGCTTCCAGACCCCCTGCAACCCTAAGTAGGATTAGTCAGCGGTGACCAATCTTATCTGCGAAGGGCCAGTGTGTATGCCGGTTTTTGGGGTAACCTTTAGGTCAGCTGTTCAAACCCAGGTGTGTGGACTCCTCAGCCAATCAGTCCTCTAATTAGTAATATAATTAGGGAGCTGCAGCGAAGACAGCGGCCCTTTGCGGATAAGATCCCCCCCGGGATAAGTGGTTTCAGAAAATGGATGGATGGATCTCCTATGTCAGTGGTTCCTAGGCTTTTGCTAGTAGCCCCCCCTTTTGCAGTTATTATACCCTGGCATTAAATTTGAACATGTGGATTTAACTGTCATGGAGGTTGTAATACAAAACATTGCACTAATTCTAAAATTGCTTTTTATGAACTTTGTTGTGCTTATTTCTCCACCTACTTCAGTTCATGACAGTGAACATTTGAGCATTTCGTACACATTGTACGAAAATGTAACTATTTGTTTCTGTTCGTTTCAGAGAAGCACTTTGCTGGTTGTGGTGTTTTTGCCCATTCTTGACATTCCAATTTATCCATATGTTGGTACATTTTTCTTCACCTAAAGCTAAATATGGCATCAATGTGATGGCAAAGCATATGACGAAAAAATATATACCAGAGGGGAGCCCCGGCAGTCTTTGTTGCCACTCCAGCCCCGGACAGACTTCAAAGAAAAAAACGTTACAGTTTATGCTTGTCAGATGGATGTATGGCTTATGCACTGGAAGCTGGTTAGCAAGGAGGATCTCAATGGCAGGAGCCGGTGGGGCCTGATCCCGCCAGATATCGCATGGAGCACTACATAACATCATCAATAATTCATTGTAACAAGTAATATATGTATTTTTTCTTCGTAAGTAACATTGTTGCCCATTGTTTGTGTGTAGTTTCATTAGCCAATCGGATGCTGCCCATACTGTTTATTGTGACGCTGCTGCAGGTTAAGTCAACATTGCCCCATAATGTGCAACTGCAATCAGTATTCATTTTTATTTACATTTCATTTAGTTTTCTTTCATGAAAAAATCTTCATTGATCAATAATTTTCATCATACTTTATGTCAGGGTTCTTCAAATCTGGACCTCGATTCCAAATCCAGGCCTTGTTTTAAGGTCTTCCAGGTAGTTAGTTTAATAATTACTGATTCTGATTGGTCAGAGTCTTCACACCTGACTGACAGGTAAAGGAAGGCTGCAAAACCAGCAGTGCTCAGACCTCGAGGACTGTAATTTGAATAACCCTGCTTTACGTCAATGAAATTATCCCTGATTCTGCTGTCAGGATGTACCCAACTGTGATAAATTTGCATCTCCCCTAGTGGGTGCACTCCCCAGTTTGGGAAACTCTCTCTTATATGGTCGTAAGATAATTCCTATATTAGGGGAGACCGGAGCACAATAGTTAAACACGGTCAGTTGTTGAATTAAAATAAAAGTGCACAGATTATTGAGTAAATAGATTCAATTCAACAATTGTCCCCAGTCTCACTTACCTGTCCATCTTACCGGAACACTGATTTAGTTCAAGGTCACAGCCAGCATTCCTACACTATAATTTCTGCATCGCATTAAAGGTTCCAGTCTGTCCTTTTCTGGTTAGAAAAGGTAAAACTTAAACCAGATGGAAGCATAAAGGAGCAGCTTAAACTGTGTCAACCTGCCAGCTACCAGCTGTGGAGCACACATCTGGAAACAAAGCATGAAAACAACCATTTTATTACATGTAGAAATAATAAGAGGCTGTATTCTGTGTGCATTTTAAAAAACAGTGTAAAATGTGTTTAGCATCCACAAATGAACGACTCTGATAGTACTCTTCATACAGCTGCCCTTGATGCAATATTAGCTGTGAATTAAATGGCAGTTGGTAATCTTGGGGATCGGAAACAGTCTGTGGAAAAAGGCTCAGGTTAGCAGTATATTCAGCCATAACAAGCTGTGTGCATGTGACCTACCAGCCTGGCATCTGTTGCAGTCTAATGATGGCTTGTTTCCGTGGGAACCTGACATCCAAAACCTTCTAATAGACTTCAACGTTCACCAGGGACCAGATCCGGGACCCATGGGATATCTTCCTCAGAAGATGAGCTCCGGGAATACGCCATCAAAGTAGGGTGTGCACGGTCCCACTGTCGTAATGTTACTGTAGGGCAACCAGGCGTGGCACAGTAGTGGTTGACGTGGTTATTGGAGTCTTCCATAAATCACCCCGGGCTTTTATAATGTCACCACATGTTGTGCTGGAATTACTGCACGGCACTGTAAAATAATCATAAACTGTTATATAGTTACCACAGGCTGTTGTAAAATGATCACAAATTGCAGTAGAATCACCATAAGATTTCCCTCATTGTCATAAAATTGTAAAAGTGCCTGTAAAACGGCCTCCACAGTATATTTGTGAAGTGACAGCTATCGCTATCACACCTACGCCCACCTGGTGACTACCAAATAAAACTCTGTTTTACAAGTGACCCGTTAGTGGGTCACATCTCAGGGCTAATTGGAGCAGTGGCAGTGAATCGGTTGTTTCAACAAGGTGATGTCATTGTGTGGCACTCTCTGTGCTCATATCATAATCAGACATTACTAATCAATTAATGCCACAACTTTTAGCCAGTATCAAAAATCCATCCAAAAATCCATTTTCCAACTGATTTTCATAGTTAGGGTCTGGGGGGGGGCGGGGGCTGAAGCCAATGCTGAAGCAGCATAGGGCACAAGGCAGGGGTACACCCTGGGTGGGATGCAGTATCAAGAATATAAGCTTGCTTTTTCTTGAAAACAGAGGAGTGATATGTGACTGTGGATGGTCAGGCATGTCGTCATAAGCACAAACATGCATTTAAAACCGTTAAATTACTGTAGTCATTGGGTTTAGTTTTGTTCTGCGTGCTCGTTTTGGTTCTTCTGGACCAAAAGGAATATTCTGGAAAACATTCTCCAATGGCCATTGTTCTCTTTTAGCATTTTATGTTTTGAACAGCCTAGTTTTACGGAAAAGAGTATTGACCAAATAAATGCATGAGGACAGCTGTAGGCGGCATCTGATATGAATCCTAACTCCTGTGCGCATCACTAATATGCAAGATGTCAAACACAGCGGTTACATTAATTTATTCTAGATTTATAGAAATGCGTAGGAAATCTTTGGTTTTCTCAGCACAAGATC
>JAODJW010000001.1:30577848-30589440 GCA_026777045.1 Hyperopisus bebe
GGGGGTGCTAACATTACCCTGGCCAAAGGGGGGCGCTAACATTGCCCTGGCCAAGGGGGGCCGACTTCTGACCTAATATTACCTTGGCCAAGGGAGGGTGCTAACATTACCCTGGTCGGGGGGGTGCTAACATTACTCTGGCCAAGAGGGGGTGTGTGTGTGTGTGTGTGTGTGTGTGTGTGTGTAGGGTAAACCCCAGACCGCAGCAGGTTTCAGGCTGACTGCGTGTGTCTTTAGCGGTCCATTAATGCATGCCCCTCACCCGCATATCAATTCGGTGATGATTTACACTGTGTCAACTAGCGGGCCTGTTTATGTCCATTTTGTCATTTTGTCCTTATAAACATGGACATATGTCACGTCGGCCCAGAACATGAACCTCGGGGTGTGTCTTTGCATTGGTCACCACAGGAGACACCGCGATAAGCCCGTAAATCCACGACTCATCCTTCTCTAGCGGCTCCTGCAGACCGGCTGTGTCAGCACGGATTTCCTGGCGTTCTCTTTTTCATTCCGGCCCTCTCCTCGTAGAATCTCCGGCCTGCCTTGTTCTCAGTGGTTGCATGTCCTCCTGTCAGACAGAGTTCATATTCCTCTCTTATCTCTGGTCCAAAAGTACCACTTAAAAATCCAGCTCTGCGTCGTTTCCACGGCTGCTGATTTAGCATCTTTCGCATCTCTTCATATTCCCGTGTTTCATGGACATACACTGGCTTTCTCTGGTGGGGGAGTCCTTTGGTTGATTGAACAGAGCATCCCGTGCAGAGCGTGTGGTTTGGTCTCGTGATAAAGAAGCGTAAGTGGTAATCTTTTAACGCAGTAGCAGCAGCGGTAGATTTCTATAACCAGTCCTGGGGGCGTGGCCTCAGTTTGGGGGGTTGGGGGCGTCATGTCGATTGCGGCCGTCAGGAGCTCTCTGCGATTATGTGTGCCTCACAAGTGCTGGATGGTCGGGTCCCGGATCGGCACCTTATAGTGTCGCCGGGGGGTTGTGGGATCTCACCTTAGTCTCTTTCAGGAGCCACAAAGCTCTGTGTAATTAAAGCCCCCCAAACTCCTTCCTTTTGTCTCCATAATCCTCGTAATGGGGTGTAACTGAGCAGCAAATCCTATGCCCCCCCACCATCTACATACCTGGCCCCTGCTTTTGGTCTGTCCAAATACGCACCTTCTGAGTTGCAGTCTGGCGATGTTTAAGCTTTGTTTGTGTTAACATCAAAAATGCAGAGGAATGAACCATTTTCCAATGGCTGAGGGAGTAAAAAGTGGGTCGACAGTAGATCAGAGCTAATTTATGACTGTAACTTAATCTATGCTGTAATAGAATCATGTTTGAAACCTTGTGCAGCAGGACTGGAACCCAAAGCACCTTCTGTGGGCCCACGTCTCTGTGGAACGGGTGTGGTGATGCTGGTGCTCAAACAGCTAAACGATCTTAGCGGGGATACCTCCCCCCCTCGTCGTCATCAGCTCCTGCAGTGGTTCGGCGAGGGGATTAGAGCAGATTACACTCTGATATGGCTCCTGATAACTCGCTCTAATGAACGCACCTGCAGAAAAAATGTGTTTTTAATTTCGGCTGCCGCCTTTCCTTAGAGAAGTGGCGCTGATTTGGTAGCTTAGCGCCGCTCCAATGCTCGTCTGTAGAAGGCCTTTGTCGGGCCGGTATCAGATGGCCAGGTGCTCCTCCACGGTTCACGGCCACCAAATCCCCCCTAAAGAGGCAGCAGGCGTCTCTGCTACCCAGCATTCCTTGCGGCGTTAATAAGCTGGCTGCCTGGAAACGGCCTTCTGGGAACTTTTGTCTCCTGGGTGATTGTGTGGCGGTGACAACTGAGTGCCGTGAGGCCTTCCTGTATATCTTACCTCCCTGGTCTCGAAAGTGCACCTCTCTGTCAGTGTGACAGTAAAATGAAAGGAAGTTTTGTATGCCTTTATACAGGTACATTGGAATGCTTTAGTTTTCACATATCCCATCATGGGCTTTCTTTAAAGGCATACCCACACATATAGAGGTGAGAGAGAAGCTTGGGGTCTGACCTCATATTCAGCCATCTGTCCGGCACCCCTGATGCATTACTGGGAGGGGGGTTAATATAATTATAATAATTAATAATTAACCCTTTATTGTCCCTCATGGGGAAATTCATGGGCCTTGCTGAATGACCCAATAGGGATGTGATGTCTGCCAAGCATGGGATTTGAACCAACAGCCTTCTAATCACAGGTCTAAACCGCTGCGCCACACCCCTCCCCCCATCTCCCATACCCACCGTACTCTTTTGCATGGATTTGCCCACTGAGTTGGCGGCCATCATTGATTCATAGCCATTGCGGTGGTAATTATGACGGCAGTAGAGATGTGTAGCGGTTTAAAAGCGGGTTATGGTCGCACATGGTGGTGTGCGGTATCCCCGGCCTCCCTCATGTCCCGCTGATTTATGGTCGCACCGAGATGATGAATGCCCACATGCCCTCACCCCCCTGACCACAAGTGCAGCTCCAGTGCTGTGTAACCGGCCCACTGAGCTTAAGTCTCTGTTATGGCTTCATTATGAGCGCCGCGGCCATAGATCACGGCCCTGACAGGCAGGGAAATGGCGCGGAAGCCATTTGATAATGACGCCTTGTTTACAGAGGTCACCCGTGACGCCATTAGCGTGTCTGGGGCCCTGGACTGCAGAAGTGGGCTGGTCTTTGTGTCAGGGCCCATGTTCCCAGGTGTGCGAAACACTCCTGGATATGGCATTGCATGGGGGCTACGTGCATGTGCAGGGAGAGGCTAAACCCTCTCAGGCTCATCCGGCCCTTTTTCTCCCTGTGATGCCCCCCCCCCCCCCCCTCGTGGCCCATGTATCGTTTCACGAGTGTTACATGCGTGTCACAAGTCTCTCAGTGCGATTACTGTGGACGGGCCCCCATCTTCCACCCCCTCTGTGTCTCCTCACCCCCTGACTCGCACATCGATCATCATGGGATGCTGGTAAAGTAATTGAAATGGAGCACCAGCCCGCCCGCTGTGTGTGGGGGTCACGACCTTTGACCCCACCTGGGGCATTAACGCAATAACACCAGTAATGATTCGGTGCTCAGAGACAATGATACTGGGGGAAATAATTTGGGGGTTTTTAATTTAGCCTCCCCCTCCACTACCGGTATTGTTATTGTGTTATGTGCCCATGCCCCCCTCCCTGCCTGCCTGATGCATCTCCTGTTGATACTAGATGAAGGACGTGCCGTCTGGGGAGCTGCGAATAATCTGCCGCATGCCAGGTCACCGGAGCGGCAGTGTCCATTCTGGGTTTACTCACTGCGTGGGAAAGGAGAGGCCAGGCCAGGAGTATCTGCGGAGAGGCTTGTGGTGACAGGGAGGCCATCTCCACGTGCCGCGGGGGGCACGATGCAGCACCGTGTCTGGCCTGGATGTGGCTGCTGATATAGTCGACTAAAAAATCTCACACAGAGGATTATGGGACAAAAAAACTCAGAAAGACACGCTTTCCACTGTGCCGCCCAGTTCTGTTAATATAAATAAATCGCCTGGCTTCTGGAACATTCTGTTTTTAATGCACAGTTGTTGTGGGATCGTTTTTCGGGCAGGGAGCTGGGGTTGGTGTAATGGCACCGTTTAGCACACCAGACCTGCCGGCCCCCATCTCCCCGCCCCTGCCGAGAGCCTCTTAAAGCCGTTAACCCCCCGGTCTGCCCCGGAGTTTGTTCAGCCTCATTTAAAGGGGGGTGAGTGGGCTGGGGCTTAGGACCAGCCATGCTAGGTTCTTAAAGTCACGCTTTTCTCTCAGCTTGTCTCTTAAAGACGTAGTGTCCATGTGCTCTAGGTTGTTAAAGTCCCGCTTTTCTCTCAACTTGTGTCTTAAGGGCATAGTGTCCATGTACTCTAGGTTCTTAAAGGGACGCTTTTCTCTCGGCTTGTTTCTTAAAGGCATAGTGTCTGTATGCTCTGGGTTCTTATGCTGCATTCCGGTCAAGTCAGAGGTCGGAATGTCCGACTTCAGTTCCGAGTTGGAGCCATTCAATGAGACATGACTAATGTAAATAGTGGCTGACTGCTGTAATATAGTTTAATAATATAAAAAATATTGTGTAAAATACACATTACGCTGTTTTCACAGTGGGTAGTCTATGAAATGTTGGTGCAGAGCAGCTTCCTTTCTGTTACCTAGAGACTACAGGCCAGGTCAGGTCAGGTTGGGGAGCATGCACTTGTACTCTGCGTTGCCACATTGATCACACGATGGAACACCTCAGGATCCCAGTTGGGGACCCCCCAGACCGACATGCGGTCCAGTCCTACCCTCAGGAAATTGCTGTCTATCTGTTGCAGCCAGGTGTCACATGGGCGTCCCCTTGGCCTGGTCCAGCTGCTCAGATCCTCAGCAATGCGGATCCTGCCAGCCAGATCACTTTCTGAGAATCATGCCACATGGCCATAGTGCAACAACTGATGATGCCTCATTCGGGACTCCCTGAGCAACCACTCATTCGACATGAAGTCAAACCAGTGGTACCCAAGACACGGTCCCCGTCTCAGCTCACTGTCTCAGCGTCCATGTCTCGCAGCCATACAGCGAACCAGGGAACACCAGGACTCTAAAGACTTGGACCTTCATCCTCTTACAAAGATATCGGGAGTGCCACACCCCCTTCCAGCGACCTCATGACCCCCCATGCTCTCAGAATCCATCTGCTGAGTTCATAGGAAGAGTCAACGGAGACATGAATGTCGCCACCGAGGTAAGTGAACCTCTCGATGCCGGCAACTTTCTCTCCGCAGACAGACGTCGCTGGTCGCTGTGCCTAAGAGGTCATTAAAGGCCTGGATCACAGCCTCCATTAAGATCACAACATCGTCGTCAAAGTCAAGATCAGTGATTATTTCTTCACCAACAGATACCCTACAGCCACTGGACCCCACAAACCTGTCCAACACCCAGTTCATGCAAGCATTGAACAAAGTAGGAGCAAGACGACACCTCTGATGAACCCCAGAATCAACTGGGAAGAACACAGAGGTTCTGCCTTCACTCTGAACAGCACTCGCAGTATCAGTGTACAGGCAGGCTATGACATACAGCAACTTCGGGAGGGGGGATCCCAAGAAATCTCAGAATGTCCCACAGGACCACTCAATCAACTGAGTCAAACGCTTTATGAAGATCGACAAAGGCTGCAAAGAAACTCTGTGAATATTTGGGTTTGTGTTAAATGAGAACCCTCAATGCCAGAATGGGGTCAATGGCAGACTTCCAGACCGCTCCGGTCGATGGTAGGTGAGCAAGTGATGATGGGTCCTATTGAGGATGAATCTACCATGTACATTACCCAACACTGAGCGCAGTTTTATCGCCTTGTTGTTGCCACAATCCAGGCAGTCACCCTTCCCTTTCCAGATAGGTAAAAGAAGTCCCATTTTCCATTTCGGATGACACCCATCTCCAAAATGGAAGCAAAGATTGCTTGCAATGCCAGGAGGGCACCCATACCACCAGTGTGGAGAAGTTCACCCCGGGAACCACAGACCCCTCCAGCCTTCCCTACCCCCAGCTGGTTCACCACCTGTGCAATCTTAGTGAGATTATGCGGTTCACAACTATTCGGAGGACCAGCCTCAAGAACGGCAGACCCAGGGATGTCCGACGTCCTAACTGGAGGATAGTCTGCTACCATATAGCTAAATAGTTAGCCATATTACTGATTCCTTTCGGCATCAGTGTACATATATAATCCGTTTTTTATATGGCCTTCAGCTGATTGGTTATAATTCAAAGTACTTGCTTCTGTGGAGGCTGCCTGACATCACAGCACCTGCTTCCTGCTGTAGTTGGACCATCTGATTTTCAGAGTCTGACTCTGACAGCCGTTCCAAAGCACTAGGACGTTCTTGAGTGCCGACTTGTCTGGCACGCGACATTAAAGGCACACTTTTTCTCTCCCATTGTTCCTTAAAGGCATTGTGTCTGTATTATCGCTGTTCGTCTCAAACTGATCTCTAAACAGTGATGTTCTGTCTCTGTCTTACTTTATTCTCATGGCCTGGAGGTAAATCCTGACACATAATCAGGAGCCTTAAAGGTCGATTTTTGCCCTGTTTAGTTCTTGGGGTAAAAGTGGAATAGTTTTGACAGTGGTGGGGGTTGGGGTGTATGTATTTTGTGAGTTCAGGAGCACTGGGCGGTCTCATTTGCTTGTTTTACCTGATCTGGGTGCTGATTGGATGGTGGGCCGGCCCCTCTTCCACTCGGCAGGGTTAGTTATAGCACGTGCGCGCATTAGCAAAGCAGGTCGCACTGAGCAGCTTCTGATCGATAGGCCTGGATTTAAAGGCCTTAACATCAAAGTCCATCCGTGCCTTAATGAAGAGGCTGCCGTCAGTCCCCTGGCCCTTGCCTCCCGTTCCATCAGCCCCTTCTGCGTATTCACCCTCCTTAGTTTTCTCTTCTAAGCTTCTCTTAGGTTACTGCTACACCCTTTTACTTTTCACCTCTCTGGCTCACATTCAGGTGTGTTTTCTGCTTTAAACACTCCGTGTACATTCTGAGTGCACCGTTTGACGTGAGAGTTATTCCTCTCTTCATGGGATTCAGCGTTTTGCACTTTGTATTGACTCATGACGTTTTCATCTCCAGTGAGTTATCTGGGGGGGGGGGGGTTGTCACCTGGTGTGCCATCCTGGCTGTCCCCACATGACCAGTCTCAGGCTCGATCTGCCCAGTGGTCACATTTGACCATTCCTTGCCATTTCCTTGTGTTTTTTAAAGCTTGGCCTCACGAGACTTACCGTGGTTTCTTGCTTAAGTGAGGAATTGCATCAGAAGCCAAGAGTCAGCGAGCCGTGCCCGTTTCCTGCCACTGCTATGGTCTGCCTAGCCCGGGATGGGGGGTGTGAGCCGGTTTCTGCAGTGTATGGGGGCGACGTGGTGGGACATCCTGTACTGTACACGTCACTCTGACACGGAGGTGTGTGTTTGTGTGTGTTCCTCCTCCTAGGCGAGTGTGTTTGCGTGTGTTCCTCCTCCTCTTGGGACTATGTTTCTGCAGGTCCCAGGATCCCCTGCTCCCAAATCTGGCCAAGCTTTGTGTCTGTATGGAGGTGGTGGGGGGGCTCCTATAGATCACAGCTGGTCTCAAGGTAAAAATGGCACCCAGCAAAAAAGCATGTGTGATATAACCTGTGAAAACTGTCCATATGCCTTGGTGAGAAACTCCCTTGGCCAGAAGGGGCGTATTCCTGTTTGCCCTTCTGGCTTATCTCCTGATATGAAGCTAAAAGCACACGCCGGGTCCCTTGAGACATGCACCCTGCTGACACCCAGCCAAGCCCCCGCCCAGCGTGGCCTCTGACCCCTGCTGCCTTGCGATGATAGCCGAATAGTGTCGTTAATACTGTGCCAATCCTCTGTAGCCAAGACCTCTTGTTTTTATTAACGTACTTCGACCCTCACTGGGGGGGTCATATGCCCCCCCACCCCCCCACACTGGACCCATGGGTCTACCTTTGCTTTTACGGCCTGCATCTGCTGCTGGTCTGAGTTGGGGACAGTTCGGTAAGAAGGTGACCTATGGCCTCATGTCAATGGTCAGTGGGGAGGGTAATGAGGGAGAAGCTGTATAAGGTATATGAGGGAGTCTGGCTGTGTTGGGTGCCTGTCTGCTTATTCATCCCTCCACTCTGTTATAAATGTCACTCTCTGTCTGTTTTTATCCCTCCCTCTCGATATTGTGCTGCTTGCTTCATCATAAATAAAAATCGACAGCCGTCCTTAGCGCCCGCGCCTGCTTTGGCCGTTTTCTGCTCCCAACGTCTCAACACGTCATCGATCCTGCGTTCTGGAGGAGTTTTCGATGGTGACCCACCATCTCTGAACAAATTACTTCTTGGCTGGTAAAGTAAGGGGCCGTGCAGTGTTATTGAGCCCTGGGAGGTAGGGCTGTAAACAGTGACCTTTAGTCTGGGCTCCCAGCCAGCCAGTGAGAATTAAGCAAGGGCCATTTGAGGGCCATTGTATCACCAGAAAGGCCAATCTGTTAAATGTAAAGACGCTGGTGGTACTTTAAGCCAGACCCCATTTCTCCTTAATTGCTCCAGCCCCCACCATCTTTGTAAGAGGACATATCCGCTCCTGCTCTGGTGGGCCTGTAACCCCGCATGGCCTTTCCAAATGTACAAACAGCGACTCAGCATGCAGCAATTTCTCCTAATTGCTCTCTTACATTCTGTAACCCTCAGTCATTGGGAGGGTATCGCCGTAAACATCTGGACTGGGGAGTTGAACGACTGCTCACGCCATGACGTTTGAGGCCAGGGTCATGTGACCCGGCCCAAATGGTCGCGGTGTCTGAAGGGGCGTGACAAGTATGGAACCCTCAGTGACTCCAACAGCGGCCTGGTTTTCCCAGGGTGCCCCTGGTGCGCCATGGTCCCGCATGGGATTCGGAGTTGTAGACCCCGGAGAGTGTTCTCAAGGAAATCTATCATGCATGAGTGAGCGGAGGGTGGATGCAAGCTGGACCGGCTTGGAGATCATCAGATAGCGGGAGGCTTTCATCAGGCATGACAAACTCTCTGGAAACTGATGATAAATGCAGAATAAATACACAATTAAATGCCCCCCCCCACCCTAACAGGTTCCCTGTCCCTTCGGCTTCACCTGTCTCGGTCACATTCAGCCACTCATCTAAACTCCCATGAACATTTTTTGGGGATCGGAGGGCCCACCCCCCCACGGGCCAAGATTGCTGACTCATTCACGGCCCTGCTTGGCAAGACCTGTCTCTATCCCGGATCCGTGCATCTCATCTCTGCGGCAGCAGCTGCCCCATCATTTAACGACTTGTCAGCTGCTCTATGGCAACGGGGCAGTGAGTCAGAGGGTCTGATGGCACATCTGGCCAGGGTTCAGTTCTCGGTCGTTCTCTGCTTTTTAGGGTTTGTAAGAGTCTTTCTTATTGACGCAAATGTTTTTTATCCATTGATGTGATTCCCGCAGATTCCTTCCCTGTTTGCAATTTTTAAAGTTGTTAAAGTTTCTAACACTATAATTCTCACCGCGTTAGACCTGAAACTTAATCCTTGCTCTCTTTATCGCACTCTCCAGGGGCTGATAGGTAAATAAATTACACGTGCAGGTGTGTGCGGCATGCTTTTCATTTGCTCTCCCATTTCAGTGCCTTTGCCTTGCCTTATTGAAGGTCTCGCCCTTAGGCCTTCAGGCTTGGCGTCCTGCGGCTTCCTGGTGTCTGATTTCCACACACACAGAGGATTTATTCCTTCATTTGTTTCGGTGTCATAAAGCTTGGAAGGTTTGGCCCAGAAAGCCTATGTGGATATCTGCTCGAGGATACCGCCGCCTCCTCCTGGTGGTTTGAACCACATTCGTCGCTGCAAGCTTACAGTTGTGCCATGACCCTCAGCTTTGCGGTGCCTTTTGGGCGTCTTCAGCTTCCTGCTCTATTACAGTATGTATAGTTTACGACCACCCTAGACCCATCTGGGAACATGGCAGCATCTACTAATTCTGAAAAAACATGAACAATGACTGACTTCTCGTTGATGTAAATATTTAAAATTTGCCTGTGGGCGATATATACAATTGAGGGTGAACACCAGGGGGGTCTGTGCAATGGAATTCTGTACCAGGGTGATCTGTGGGATAGATGTCTGCACTATTGAGGTCTGCGCAGTGGTGGTCGCTTTAGGGCTGTCTGTGTAATGTTGGTCTGCCCTAGGACCATCTGCATGATGGAGGTCTGCATCAGGGAAGTCTGCATGATGGAAGTCTTCATCAGGGCAGTATGTGTGATGGAGGCCTGCATTGGGGTGGTCTGCATGAAGGAGGTCTGCGTCAGGGTGGTCTGTAAGAGGATAGTTTCTCTCACGCACAGACATATGGCAGGCAGTGAGTCCAGCTCTAGGTCGATGAGGCGTCAGTACTATAAAAACATTAACACTGGTGTCTTCAGTCTCAAGTCGCCAATTACATGTCAAACATGCTGACTGAGACCCATGCGGGATGTTGAGGTACCAGGCTCGTATCAGGGTAGGATTCAGTCACTGGTGTTGGTGGGAGCCGCACCATGTGGGGCCAGGCCCCTGCGGGGGGGGGGGTGATAGCATCTTCCTCTGGAAGCCCCACCTCACTTTCTCTGATGAACGGAGGTGGCACACCATTGCTAGGAGTGTGACAAGTGTGGAACTGAGACAGATCAGACAATTTTGGATATGAAATGTTTAGCAAGATCAAATCTGATTCTGATTAGAGCGGAAGGGGGCAGAGGAGGCAGGACCCCTGAATGTCCTTGATTTCTCTGGAACAGTGATCCCAAGAGGTGGGGTTATGGAATGGCATTGATTACAGTCTGGACCAGCTGGTGGCAGTAATCTCGGACCTGGTGGCTTCCCGGCCTATGGGGGGCGTTTCATTAAAATCAGGTCAACCTGCACACACAAGCCGATGAGGGATGTTGCTGGGTTATTGGGTGGTGGCAGGGGTGATGTTGCCAACGAAGCATGTTAGAGTAGTGGGACGCACGTGCCCCCACCGCCCCCGAAAAGGATGATTGCCAGCAGCAGAGCCGTTATTATCATCAGAGCAGTGCGCTGCAATCTGTAATTATCGCCATAATTATGTGCCGGGTCCGGCGGGCTCCAGAGAGAGGTCCGGTTCGGCGGCGACGCCCCTGTAGAAAGCCCAGTGAAAATGACTAAAGTCCCCCCCCCAGGATGGTCTGTCTTAAGTGCCCCCCCATTGCATTCCCATTCAGAGAGCAGCCCATTATCAGAGATGTGTCTTATCATAATTACATGTTTGTCAGAGCCGCGCCGCCATACAGAGGCCGCTGATTAGCGGGGGAAGCGTATTGATTTCTATTGACAGGCCTCTCAAAGCACGTTAATGAAATGTGTGTAAATGAGATTCCAGCGGCTGAGGAGCCGGGGATGGGGGGGGGGGGGGGTGAGCCCAGCCGGGTCGCCGTGGGGACCCCAAGCAGCTGGGCTGGCGTGTTTCGACCAGTTTATTGGTGGCATTCGCCTGTCTGGCCTGAGAACATGCCTTTTTAAAAAGGTGAAGCTTTCAGGAAAGTCCTCTCCACAGCTCGGCCCAGACTGTGCATCCTTCCGGGTTTCTCCCATTCCTAGGGGTCCTCAGGGTGACCATACATTAGCCTTTGGTCCTGGGTTACTGGGGACCTGTTGCTGGGGGTCTCCTCCGCAACTGAGAGGATGGTTCAAACATGGCTCAAACGGTCACGTTATGGTTTAACTGCTGCTAACCAGCTTCTCTGCCCCTCAGCCGGCCGGCCCCCAGCAACCACGACCGGATACAGAGGCTCCGACATGAGTTCCAGCAGGCCCAGCAGGACGAGGACTCAGACCTGCGGCGCCGCACCTACAGCTTCGAGCAGCCCTGGGTGAGTGTCTAGACCCGGCCCCAACTGGTTCCGGCCCAGCGGACCACTCACTAACTGCTCCTGTGGCCTTCCTGCTGACGGTCACTGTGCCTGGCACCCTAACCCCCTAACCAGCCCCCTCCCCTGCACTGTCTTCATACTGGACTTGGCTCGCACCTCCCCCCC
>JAODJW010000001.1:30595445-30606344 GCA_026777045.1 Hyperopisus bebe
TGCGTGCGTGCGTGTGTGTGTGTGTGTGTGTGTGTGTGTGTGTGTGTGTGTGTGTGTGTGTGGGGGGGGGGGGTGCATCATGTAAGAGGGCCTACAGGGGGTGATAGTTACCCCAAAGAGATGTCATAATGAGGGTAGAAAGAGAGGTAACTATGTGCCATAGGTAAGTTACACTAATGTGTTAATCAAAATTTGCACAAAGTTAATGACTTATGGCTTTAAGATTAACACTAACACACTAAGACGTTAGCTTTGATAGTCCGGGTATCTGTGTGAGAGCAAACGGTATAAGTCACATCAGCCAACTGTGTCTGCTAATGTCAGGGGGGGTGAAACTGCCTAATTGCTTGCAGCCATCTGTCTCATATAGCTTCACGCCCATCTTCCCGGCTCGCGGCCCAAACGGGCCGGGAACCTACAGAAAGCCTGGGCCTGCTTATGAGTGCTGTGCCAGAGTCCCTTAACAGTTACCGGCTTTATGAAGGTGTGAACCCCCCCCACCTGCGGTCATGAGTTATGAGAGTGAATATGACCTCCCAAGCGGCTGGGACTATTAAACCTTCCGTCCGCTTGCCACTCCTGCACTGTTCTAGTAAGGCCTAGTCCAGAATCATCAGTATTTCATTATCGTCTAAGAGCTTTAAAGTATTTTGTATCCTGACAGCCAGGATGCTCTGGGTTGAATGCCTGTGGGTTTGGTGTAACCACACGTATGCCGTTTGTGTGATTTGTGAGTGTGAGTGAGCTTGCAAACTACGTTCTCAGATGCAATGTCTAGGGATGAATTAGATCTGCTGTAAACATGGGGAGGACCTGTAAGATCTGTGAAGGGAGTATCTTCGTTGCCATTGTGGCTCCTTCTCGCACGTAATAAAGATAGCCTCTGTGGGAGCTGTACAACAAATGATGCCACTCCTCAGTCACATGGTCTCCGTGTGACCCAGTCAGCAGCCAGAGGTGAGCTGAGCCGTTTAAGGTATCTGCGATGATCCAAAAATATGTGTTTGCTATTTTTTTTTATCCAGCTCAAGAATGATGGATGTACTTTTTTTTCTCCCCTTGATGCTGGTTGGCTTCTCTTGACTTGCGTTGGGATATTGAATCCTGCTGTGTGAAACTCTCCATGCCCTTGGGTCCAGTAACCCCTCTCTCCTCACTGGTACCTTGTCATTACTGTACAGATGGTTCCACTCAAAAGTCCATCAGGTTGCTGAGAATGTTCTGGATGATTGGAGATTGCACTTAGCTTGCTTGAGCCAACACTCTTGTTCTGACCGGTGTGACACAGTTACCATGGGACAAACGTGAAATAACATGCTTGGGTCACAAGATGGCGGGGCCGGGCGTCCGCAGAACTGCACGGTACAGATGGGAACGACACCCTCGCAAACCATGCTCCTCCAGTGTGAATGTGGTCACGGTGACATGAAAACCAGCAACCTTGCACGGCTCTCAGAAAACGCAAAGGATGCTGGGACTCCTTCCGGCACATATATCTCCATGCTGTCGAAACACCACCAGCTCATTGTCATGCCCCAAACACGAGGGTTTCGGGGTTCTTGGGGACAGCTGACGGTTCCCGCCACGGTAACAAACAGAGCAGCGGCAGAATTGTTCTTCTTCTGAGAGAACTGCTATCGATTTGCACACCAGCCGGTGTCTGCTTGCCTGTGTGCTGCCTTTGTTCTTCTCTGTGAATCTCCAGCTGTTTTTCGCGGCTGTCTGATAAGTTTATTATTTATAAATGCACACATACACCTTTATTGCTGAAGTCCACTCCTAACAGCTCTCTGTCATTCTGTACCATTTCCAGCGGTAATATTTTAATCTCTCACCGAAGTCTTGCTTCACCTGTTTCTGTCAGTGTTGATGATCTCTGACTGATGCTTAATGACCTTGTTAATTACCAAAGACCCACTATGTATATGCAAGTTCAATAAAGAGCAGATTCTGTAGAGAATAACAGCGTCAGAATGGCACCCCATTAGTGCAGTGACTGTTTGTGGACAACAGGTGGTCCCAAATCCCTCGTGGGCCTCATGCTGGTGCATAGATTGAGTGACAGTGAACTGCCATTGACTGGATTGGGGGGATTTTAGGTAATATTTGCTGAAAATGCCTCCAGATGTGAAGGTAACATGCATGAACCTGCCACTATGCTCATTAACTGCAGGGAAAGTCAATAACTGCATTGAATTGCCTTGATCTTATATGGAAGCTTGATTGCTGCACTGGGGTATCCCACCTCCCCCAGTACCAAGAGCCCCCCCCCCCAAGCCACAGAAAGGGGTCACCTGACTCCTGCTGCTGATTCCTCTTTCATTTCCGCATTTTGCGGTTATGTAAACCACGTCTTTTCGGCCCAGTCCTTTGTCTGGGGCCTTCGCACATTCCTGGCAGAGTCTCCTTCCCAGCCCGGGGGTGTTAATCTGATCCCAGGAACGCTACAAGCACCTTAATTCGTTGAGACAGGTGCTTCTCGCAGCCGATCCACGCAAGCCCTGGGCGTGGGAGATGCTTTCATTAAGGATCCTGGTTCCTGCTTTTATTTTAGTCTATGCAGGATATCTTGGGGTGCGGTTCGGCTCTCCCCCCCCCCGCTGGGTGTGGGTGCTTAAAGCTTCTGGAGGCTTCCGCAGTTTGTCGTTTGGGGGGGAACGAGAAGCCGGAGGAAGAAGTTCGAAATTCTGCCGTTTCTGTGGAGAATGCGGGTGCTGATATCTGCCACCGAACTGCAGAAGAACACCGAATAAAGTGATATATATAAAAAAAGAACAGTGTTTAGCTCAGCTTTCCGAAGGATTCGTCTTTGAAAATTGCCGGTCAGTCCCTGGCTAGCTAGCTAACTCAGTATTAGAAAGTATTAGATTTACTTATTCAGAGTCTTTCTGATCGATTAACCATGGACATTAGCAACAGACATCTCTAAATCCCACTACCAGGGTATTTTTATTAACTTAATTTGTCCTGTATTATTCTTTTCTGACAGAGTGTGACCTGAAAGGCGGAACAGGAAGTTCTCCGCAAGCACCGCCCACGTTTCAGTGCTCTGCAGCGTAACGAGGTCATTAAACGAATCTAAACACTTCAAAGCGTGAATGTGGACGGAGTCTCCCATCCCCCAGAACCACCCCCCACAAAAGAGGTCCACTGGGTCTTGTCCTGCCTCAAATCCCCAACCCCAAGTTCTTCTGTGTACCCACCCCCATGGAATATGCTGTTTATTCATTTTCACGCCATTCCCTCCTTCTTCTCCAGCATTAATTTCTCATCATCTTGCGGTTTCGCTTTCAGTTTTGCTTAACTGGCTTGAGAAATGAGTCCTCAGCTCCTTCCCCGTTCACCACCGCCGACATCCTGCAACACTCTCAAATTATACTCCTTCCCATGATTCCCTGGCCCATGCCTCTTGCGACAAAAGGCCGCATTGTGCGCTGTTAAAATGTATTATGTGCAGAGAGAAAATAAATCTGTCTGCCGCACTTGGACTCAGAGGAGTTATTCCCTGCAGGTTAACTCCCCCAAATTTCTCTTCAGAAAATGAGGATCCAGCAGATCTTTCCACCTGTACACTAAACTGTCGCTTAGCATCAGCCATCTTTATTTACAGGCCCCCTGTCCCCCATGACATTAAGAACATGGCATCTCGCCTCCCCCGGTTTCCATACGTCCTGCGACGCTGACTCTTAATCCCAAACAAACGAACACATTCTTTCCTAGTGGGGGTGTAAATTCCTCATCCACAGCCTTTTCTCTTAAAACAAAACTGGCGGCAGGAATTTACGGAGAGGTCGAAACAGAGTCAATCTTTGACTGGAGACGTGAGAACCCACAGCGGGGTCATTGTGGCCCCGGCAAACACTGGTCAGCTCTGTCCCAAGGACGCTCTGCGGTGACTGACACAGCGCCGGGGACGGTGAGACACGGGGCTTTGCTCTCGCGTATGACCTTTAACCTTGTGCCAAGGTCATTTGTGAGACCGGCACGTAGGGGCCCGGCCTGTTAGCGTGTGTCTCCAGCACGTTACAGGGCTCTGCAATACCGGAGCGGCTTTTCCTCGTCCCCTGAGAAACACAGTGATACAGATGCTGGCATTATTGATCCAGGTGGGTGGCTTTGAGGTCTGGCTCTCTGCAGGCTCTGAAACAAGTGGCATCATCGTTGTGGCACCCTGCCCCCCCCACCGGTGAACATCACTCCTCCTCCAGCAGGTACTGGACCTCGTCGTTGCAACTTTCCCAAAGGAGGCACTTTTTAATTCCACATTCATCCTCTCAGGTGGGGGGGGGGGACTGTTTATCAGACGATTTTCTTTCTTCCTTCTTCCCCCCCCCCACCCCAACCCCCGCCACGCATCTGCCAGGCACGATAAGCCTAAAGCAGCGTCACCTTTACGCCGTTATTAGAATCATTTTCCCCGGCGGTTTGAAATGATTATCGCCGGCGGCCGGCGCTCCCCGGTGAGCAGATAGCCCACTGCCGCGGCTCCGCCGTGCCGCGGCTGGCCTTTGAAGCCCCAAGCCTGCTGGCCGGTTGGAGATTACGCCGCACGGCCTAAATGGGGGAGAAACCGAAAGAGAAAGAGGGGTGGGGGGGTGGGTGGAGGGGAAATTGAAAGGAGCAGGAGCCCTGACACCCACAATGAGGCAGCTGCTGATAATCGAGCCCGCCCCCCCACGCTGCGTGGGATTCGTCCTAAAGACACCCCCCACGTGGTGTAGCCTGGACCGCTCTGTCAGCAGACGGGCAGAGGGTGGCCAGTGACTGTGGGTATATTAAGCACTGCTTTGGGTTCTCTGTGTTGTGAAACTCCTCGCTCGGTTCCGACCCGGCTGTCCGCTCACCTCCCAGTGTGTCGGTCCAGCCTTTTTCACCGGAAGATTCCGCTTCTTTCCCGATCCGGAAGGCCCGGTGGGTGACCGGTATCTCCGGAAACAACCGCTGTGCAGGAGACGGTGCTGGGTGGCCGGTGGCATCGCCCGCAGGGTACGGTAGCTTCAGCGATACTGCGCTCGTCTCGCTGCCGGAGGCCCCTGACATACTGGAAGCTCAAAGCCCCCCGCCGGTCTCATCCTCCCATTTTGAAATGCCTTTTTAATCTTAATGCCGCGGCTGCCGATTTCAAACCAGAACTTCACGGTGGATTCCGTGTTATGTTATTATTATTATTTTTTAAAATTATTTTTCCAGAGGGTTAGAAGCCCCCCCCCCATAACTGTGAAACAATATCTGCAGGCCATATCCATTACTGCTGCATTAGACTGGTTATTTTTTCATATAACAAGCGGTGCATTAATTAATTATGAAAGTGGCCCCATGACCTTTGACCTTGGCTCGATCACAGTGACTGCATGCCAGTGGACTCCCGCTTAACCTGTGCTTGTTAACGTAGACTATGGTTATTTAAATTTAAATTTATACAGTGTGGTATGACGAGCCATCACCAGAATAATCACAAGGATTTTCTCCTGGAGTACCAGCACCTTCAGTAGTGGTGGGAATTGGGAGTCTCTCTAGCGCCTCCTGCTGAACAGTGACGCCTGTCCTCAGTGACTGTGGTCGATTCCAATTTATGCCCCTGCGCTGGCATCCTCGCCGATTTTGTGTTTTGTCGTTGCGTGGAAGATCGTCTTGAACTTGTTTTCATAAAATATAATCCTTTATTATGTTTTTTTCCAGTGGGGTGGCGGAGAGGGACACCAAAAAAAACCAACATTTATCAGAGTGTGAAGGAGATCAACAGAAAGACAAAGGGCCTGATTGCACTGGGTTTTTTATTGTGCTGTGTGTGTGTGTGGGTTATGTATATATTACATTGCGTTTAAGGTAAGGGGTGGGCAAGGGATGGGGTTGTCATAGTTAAAACCATGGTTATGCCCTAGAAATGAATTGAGAGTCCCCACAAAGATATGAATGCAAATGTTTGTGTGTGGGTGCGTGTGTTTGCTTGTGTGTGCGTGTGTTTGGGTGTGTGTGTGTGTGTGTGTGTGTGTGTGTGTGTGTGTGTGTGTGTGTGTGTGTGTGAGTGTGCGCGTGCGCACGTGCTCACGTGCTCGTGCTCTGCTCATCAGAGGGCTGTGATTACCACTCTCGATTTGACGATGCTATCCGTAATTAACTCTGGGTCAGTGCATCTCCCTCACGCAATCAGACGGCGGTGCCGTCAGCAGCAACACTCCGTCGCGTGCTCTAATGCAGCCGCCCCACTGTCACCCAACGTCCTGTTATGGAGACCAGCTTTCCTGGGCAGAGGGACACACCTGAACAGGCTGGAGACAGGCCTTGTTTGTTTGATTCTTTTTCTCTTGTGTATGAATGAACCAGCTTTCTGATATGGCAGAGCATGGTCCGGCCCCAGTTGGGCAGTAATGATGTAAATCCGGCATCCCCCTTGGCGTTGTGTCTGCATGGTAAAGATACCACAGTAAGCACAGCTGCCAGGGCCCACCATGACAACATGAGAAACCCAAAATGCTGCTATTTGCCGTCTGCAGTTTCCATGCGGCTGCTGAGCCCGTCTTGCCCCATAGGCTATGGCCCATCTCCAGCTGAGGTGGACCACATTCCTCAAAGTTCCTCAGAAATGCTGCTGCTTTGTCTCTCAGACATAACTCCCCTATACCTGTCTGGGTGGGGATATTTCCCCTGCTATAGGAAATGTGTTTGAGTTTAAAATAGCGTAATGCTACACATGCTGTCATGCAAAACAAACTATTAATGCTACAAATGCTAAACATGCTAAAATGCCCCAACTGAAACAACAACTGAAAACGCAGCACATTCTTATGAAGAATAACTTGAGGCGTGGCAGATAGTTTTGAGTTTTGAATTTTCCACATTCATGCTCATATTGACCGACAGCAGGCGTGTTGGAATGTAATGGAACGAAAAATTTAAGAATCGCTCTTTCTGTGATGATTTGCCCGTATTTGACCTCCTGCTCATTAGTGCGTAATTATGGTAGCAATCGGTATCTGATAGTGTGGAGGAGTTTTCTGTTAGGTCGGCGACCTTCCCATTTGCATAAGGAATTAAACAGGCGATCAAGGGGATCTTACAGACGTTTAATTACCTATTATGCGGAGATATAAACCAAAAATCGCCTTTAATGTATACTTACCTAAGAAATGAATCAGGGCTGATGGAGGGTGAGCTTCGTTAGATGAGTGATAAGCTCCTTGGGGAGACATTAAGCTTCAGATGATGAGCTTACACATGATCCTATCCTTCACGGCGGTAGAAATTGCTGATGTTCGACGCACCCTGTGTCCTGTGGAGTGCAATATTGGCATTTTGGCTGGTTTAATTGTCTTTAGAGGTGTAGGGAAAAATTTAGGGGGTGTTGGTGGGGTTGGGCAGCTAGAAAACGGGACCTCAACATCACAACCGCTATGGCGCAGACTGGCCCAGTCACGGTGGCTGTGTAGAGAGTGTGTTCTGGACTCTTGCTTCGCTTTGGGGTGCACAAGAAAACCTCTACACCAGATGCAGACCCATATCACTGATGGCCTCACTGATAAGTCGCTCTCGTGTTCTATTTGGGATGTTTTAGACCCATCTTCTCAGTTGCTTCAGGGCAAAAGTCCAACAGCAGGAGTACCGCCTTCCCAGAAATCATTTCAGCTGGTCTCAGCAGGAGGACTGTCTACCCAGGTTAATATATTTGAGTAGTGTTGTCCCATTGTCCCAAAAATATGGTATGACTCAGTTATTTGTGTGACTAAGAAGACAGGAGTCTTTAAAATACCTTTTGGGAGGAAAATGGGCTTGTGATGTCACACTTAACTTGGATGATGTAAGATACGGCCAATCAGTTGTCACTATTAATTTGCAGAGAGATATCTGGTAATTCATAATGTGTGGCCATGAAATGAGGTATCTGGTCTTACTTACAAGGATTTGCTTTGCCGGAGAATGGGTGGAAGGATGGATGGGTGGGTGGGTTGCACATGATTGGTCCAGGGCTGGCTGCTTAATGCAGATCCTGGCCCCTGTGGTGTCCCAGCTTGCCCGGCAGTCAGCCCCTGGGAAGACTCTCCATGCCCTGTGACCTTTCGTCTGATTGGTTCTGTGCTGCATTTGAGCTCTTTCCACAGCCAGTTTACAAAGGCGTTAAATGACCTGTGGGCGACCCCAGTCAGAGCTCCTTTCATCCCATTGTGGCTCGGAGGCTTTGAGCCACCATCCTGGTCAAACGCTTTCCTCATATCATCTTCCCCAATCCCTACATTCCACACGTTTCACGTGAGCTGGAGCCCTATTAGCAGACCAGGCTGAGCAGAATCACCCACACTTGGGAAGTAAAGAATCAGATGTTTAATCACAGTCACCCCAGCCAAACCCACACCTTTCTGCATTCCTGTCCCCTAAGGCTGAGACGCCCACCCTGCCCCCGGCCCCCCCACCCTCATACCTGACGCCCATACCGCACCCCAAACTGCGTGAAGAGCTGCACGGCTGGCTGCGGAGTTGCCCATTGGGGTGGGTGAGAATTGAAGTGCAGCACGCACTCGGGATTAATTGAAAGACCCCCGTCGACGTCTGGGAGCAGCTGCTCTGCTACTCCGAGGCCCCGGGGGTGTTGTTTTGTGTTCGAGCATCATGAGGAAACTGAAAGCAGCCTCTCTGAGGGCTTCACCCTCATTGTGTGCCGAGCCTGAACAAGTCCGTCTCTCCCAGGAGCCGTCGCTTCCTTTCGCAGGTGCCTTTTCAATAATGAACTTATTATTAACCATCTTGCTCATAGATTGCCCCCCCCCACATCCTTTATCAGAATATGGTTTGTCCCGGAAGATGTCGACCCGCCACCCCTCCCTGCAAGCTTTTATTACTGCAGGAAAAGCCTTAAATGCTGTGAGCAGGATCAACAATTAAATCCGAGTACTGAAAAAAAATAAAAATAACAAAACGTTTTCTCGAGTTTGTGTTAATGTTTCCCTTAATTCCATAATTAAATTTTACAGGAACAGGTAAAATTGGATTCTGAAGTGCCTTTTAATGAAAATGGGGGAAATCGATGCATGTTTAAATGCTTTCCTTAAATCATTTAGCATGTTTAGGGGGTTGCCTTTGGAGATAGCACGTGTGCAAATGGCTGCTCTTCACAGAACCATGGCAGGGACGGCGCAGTTAATAACAGAGATCTTCTGCTGCCGTGTGGCCTGGATCCCAGATTCATATTTTTAGCTAAAACTGAGTCACCTTGTACAATGTTTTTTTTTATTATTATTTTTCTTTTATAGAAAGTCACAAAACCACACAATAAATAGTGTACTTCTAAGTGTGTTAGCCGCAACTATAAAGGGTTATAAAGGGGCACAAACTTTTTCACAGGTGCTAATTGTTTGCCATCCGGCACAATTAAACGGTGGACTGAGCTGTAAATGAACAAAAACAGACCGGCATGATTCAGATAATCAGGATCAGGTGTATTGGCCAAGTCTGTTCACTCACACAGGGACACAATTAGTCTCCAGTTGCGAATCAAAATCAGAAAAAAACCCAGACTTTTTCTCGTATCCAATACTTGACTTTTCCTGCCTCCCACCAAGACGCACAGTCAGGATCAGGAAGTGACCCAATCAGGAAGTGACCGGCCCCACCAGACCGTGTCATTTCCAGCCCAGCAGGGGGCATCACGGATGGGCTTTAGTCCCCCAGGAGGCCGCTCCACTTGACACAGTTGGTCCCACCTGCCCCCAGGGTCTCCAGAAACACTGAGAAGTGAAAAGGGACTTGTGGGAGTCCTGCACTCACCTTTCCTGCAGGGGGGCAGTGTGTTTAGATGCCTCCTGTCTTACTGAGACTGTATCCCATGACTACAGCATGAGGCTGCAGACGGGAACTGTATGTGGATCACATGACCGCATAGGCCAGTTGAGTGCCGCCATGCTGTTATTCGGAGCGTCTGAGTCCGTGTAACCCTGTAGTGTGTGAGGTTCCATCCTGCTGAGTGAGCATTAATCACAGTGTGCTCCAACACAGCAACACACTGTTCATCATTACTCATAACTAACTTTACTGTCTGCATTGCATGATTCCCTGATATAGCAGTATAGCATATTATGATATACTGATATACTATATTATGAATATATTATCTGTGAAAATAGTGAAACAGAATAAATGAAAATCCATTTAAATACACACCACAGTCAGTATAGTGACATACTGCCATATTTCTACTGGGGTTCTCTGGATACTTTATTCTGTCACGTGACGGATGCAGCCAAGATAATTTCCCAATATTTTTGCCATATGGTGTTCAGAAAAACACGTCGTTTTGCATTAAATGCATGTGACGCAGTAGAAACAGCTTGAGTGGTTATTTCTGAGGAGGTGGTTATGATCCGTGCCACTGGCCAGATGCTCTCTCGTTAGACAAAGCCGCTCTCATCTTCTGGGCACAGCTGGGGGAGCCCCGTGTGGGACTCGTCCTACACGCCGTCTCCTGGCAGGCTGGGACGTTCCCCCGCTTTCAGAGTCGCTCCTGTTGTCATTCCTAAGCTACTCAACTCCGCACTTTCAAATGGGGGCCATTGTTTGCTGATAAAAGGAGATTTAGGGCAAATTCTGTCAGTTCATCCATCTGTTCTCGGCACCTGCTTATCCACACAGGTATCAGGAGTTTATCTTGGGAAGAATAAACTGGGTTAATGCAGATGAAATGTCTATGCAGGGCACATTCACAGAGGTGTGAGGGTCCATTAGACCAGGATAGATACGGGAATATGACCAGATGGAGTGTGAGGGTCCATTAGACCAGGATAGGCACGGGAATATGACTGGATGGAGTGTGAGGCTCCATCAGACCAGGATAGACACGGGAATATGACCGGATGGAGTGTGAGGGTCCATCAGACCAGGATAGATACGGGAATATGACCGGATGGAGTGTGA
>JAODJW010000001.1:30611308-30640375 GCA_026777045.1 Hyperopisus bebe
GGGGGGGGGGGGGGGGGGGGGGGGGGGCACAGCACATCAGCGTAGAGCTCACTGCAATCATTTGTTCCCCAGAAAAGTTATTTGCAGTGAAAGTAATAACGCAGGGAGTAATGCGCTTCCCACAATTCCTTCTCTGGCGTTCTTTCCCTCTTTCCCCCGTCAGTCTTTCATTCCCGTGTTTCGTTAGCTAGTTAATTGCTTAATTAACTCGCTTGGAGGGTGCCTTCATCCGAGGAGTCCAACAGCTGCCGCTTTTACACTTTGTCGCCTTAAAAATTTGAGCAGGTTTTTTTCCCCAGAAGGTTCAGGTCTGCTGGAGCACGGAAGCAATGCCTTGTGGGATCTGAACCACCACCCTTCTGGACGCTATTGTTGCCTTCACTGTGGGAATCATGCTGCTGTCTGCCTTCCTGAGCTGCTCAACTCGCCATTAGTTATCAAAATGTCATAACTTGAAAATACGAGCCTCCAACACACATACATACAAAGATTCTGAGAAATAAACACTGATGGAATTTGTTTAAACGCAGATTCAGCCTTTCCAAGCTGCAAATGCTGCGATTTTCCTGTTTTATGGTCCAGCTTCTATTTTAATGTGCCTTGCGCCTCTGTAATCCTGTGTAATTATATAAACAGTGGTGGTGGAGGGGTTTACAACTCGTTTAGTCTCTCTGTAATTATGGTACCATAGTTTCTGTATAAGATGTGCTGGTTACTTTTCTCCCTGAATTAAAAATAACCTGCAGAAGGTGTCCGAGGAGGTCCGTCTCTTATGCGTTAAGCCAGAGAACAGCCACTGTTATGTATTATTATCTGTGCTACGTTTTGAGGGTTGGAGGAAGGACTATGCGTTTTGCTGGTAATACAAGTTTGCCTCTGGCAACGAGGTTCCCCTCAGAGGGACTGTGATGTGGCCCCCGCCCAGAACTCTCCCCATACCTTTGTGAGTTGGCAGATATAATCGCTGAATGCTGTGCTTACAGAAACAAAAAGTGTTTGGTGTGAAAGGTGCACTTTTCCCTCGTAAGGCAGGTCTAACCCAAAGCAACGCAATGACAGAATGTTAGGGATGGCAATAAATGATGTTTATTTATCAGATGTACATTTTTGAGAAAGCGTGGTCAGACAGACCCTGAACCAACTGGGGCTTAAGGGCCTTGCTTAGGGGCCCAAGGGCGATATCACTCTGCTGACCCTGGGATTTGAACCAGCAACCTTCCGATCATAAGCACCGCATCCTGAGCTACACACCACCTCCCCACATGAATACAATACAATACAATACATTTATTTTTTATATAGTGGCTTTGTCCCAAAGTGCTTTACAGGGTTGTGTCGTGATACATAAAACATAATTAGAGAGAGATACAGAATGGGAAAAAGGAAAAAAAGAAATTGAATAAAGACAGCCAGAAGAAAATGGAGGAGAGGAACCAAAAACTCCCAAGCAAGGAGAAAAAAACCTCTGGGGGTCCAAGGTCAACTGGCTGCCCACCCCCCTGGGCATACTAACATTACTGAAAACAGAAAAGAGTGGAATTGCTTACTAAAAGCAAGGTTTAAGCTGTGACTGAGGATCAAGCCAAAGTCCATCAATGAGTCCGTTATCCATGTTGGCCTGTGAAGGGTGGCCAAAGCCTTTTCTCCACATTGGCCTGTGTCGGGTGGCACTGAAGGCTGCACCCACGATGATTCAGATTCATATGTCCCATTTGCGTTGTCACCCCTCCATGGGACATGAGTGATACGGCTCCAGACCCAGATGGGACGTAAGCCTAAAATCATCAGCTCCAGCGGCTGGTGTCGCTGGGTCACTTTATTTGCCTCGATTTTCATACATGAAGTATCCCCTTTGTTGTGAGACCCCTTCACCCTCACTCCCCTTCAAGATCCCAGAATGTCTGAGAGGGGGTCTTAGGAAGCACGCTTCACTTTTACCAAAGCAATAGATTTCACAATGTGCGTATTATGTATTAGTTTATTGTGCAGCAGGTCATTTTTTTCTTGGGGGGGAGGGGGGGGGTCAGATCCTCATGGTGGAGCTTCCCGCACTGACTTGTGGGATATGCCAGCGTTAAGCAGCAGTGTCACCGCGGTAAATCCCGCTGTTCCGCTCCACAGGCCCCAAGTAGTGTGAATGTCGCTGCGAAAATCCGCTTTTGATATTTTCCATCTCATTCACCAAATGCAGCCATTTTTTGCAGAATGCAGGAGCCTACTCCCCCCCCGCCGGCTCTCGTTCAAGTCTTTCAAGGGGTGTATTTTTTTTATTCTTTATTTTTATCTCTGTCTGCGGTTGCTAAAAAAAAACTGTGTTCTAGTAATTTAAGCCATTGGTGGTGCATTTTAAGTGTGGGGGAGCAATGGACTTGATTGCGTTCTCACATTAGGAGCTACAGCGGTCTCAGGAGTGTCATCCAGTGGTATTCTTACCAGTATAGATGCAGGGTCCAATCCCGTTAAGTGCCCGAGTCCTGCCACCAGGAATGTTTGAATGCAATGAGATCTTTATGGGGGCTTCCCTCTGGGTCGTACTGCTATACTGCCAGACCATGTAACTGGTTTTAAGGGTCTCATACTGTTAAAAGAACCAGCGGCATTTCTTGCGTGCACATCCTGCAGTGCTGCAGCCACTGTAGCAGGCGCTTTCATCGGCGACGGCCCCATGCCCACGTTCATATATCAGGTCTGTCAAGCTACTCCCCACTTGCCAGGGCTGCTCAACCCTCCCACATTGCGCCGCCATTATTGCGCTGAGCCCATGTAGTTCAGTGCGCATTAGTGTAATTGCGTCCCCAAGCGCTTGCCGGAACTCAGCCCCGTGCCCCCCCCCTTTAGCCACAGTGCCAGACCAGAGTTAGAATGGAGAGCCTTGGATGTTCATTAAAAGCTCAGAGCCAGCGGGCAGCAGGGAGGTAGGGTCATCGGATGCAAGCAAGAATGCGATATATTGGATGGGACAGTTTTGGCTTCACCGGTGCGAATGCGACCTGGCCCGTGGATACCAGGAGACAAAAGTGATCCACTGTCTGGGCTTTCTGATGATCACCTGGCAGAACAACCAGAATCAAGCGCTACATGGTCCCGGCATGCTTGCAAACGTGGGCAACGTCTCTTCTTGCAACGGCACTCAAACAGCATGCTCTGCTTCATCAGGTGTTGCCCCACAGAACATTGTCATGGAAACAGGAAGCTCCCAAATAACCTGTCCCCTCCTACCTGGGCTTCTGTCAGGATAGCTTCTATTATCCAGTGTTTTAAAAGGTTGCTTTTATGCAACCTCTACAGACATTTTTCCTTTAAAAAAAAAAAACAAAAAACATGTCTTGCTGACTTGCTAGTCTTGCTACTAGGGCCCATCGCAAATGTTGGAGCAAGCGGCTACTTTCTAATTGGCTATGGAGCTGAACAGGGCGTGGCTCTAAGGCAGGGCCACTTATGACATGGATTCGGCTTCAGTTCCCCTCGCCTGCGAATCCCTGATTTCCTGCACACTCCTTCCCTCACGATTTTTAATGCCCTTATTCTCTGAAATGCACCGTTAAGCCATCCATCATTAACCAAACACTCCCCTGTTTCAGGCCCTAATGATGTAGCCTTTAATGAGATGTGCTTGCCACAATGAAAATCTCCAATAAACGAGTAGGATTCTCTCCGTTTTGCCAACGTTAACACCATTAGCGGGAGTTCCGGGGGGGGGTTCTCAGGACTCATTTGTTCTGGACAAATTAGCATATCGCTAATATGAGCTTTAGCATGGATGCTCCGGCCCCCATGAGGACTTCCTTATCTACTCCCTGGGCCGGGACAGCTGTACCCCACACAGCTGGAAGCCCAAGACCGGTAAGAGCCCACTCCCCCAGCCAAGTCCCTCACTTTGAGAGAGATGACCCCCTAATGAATCATTTTCCTCAGAAAAACACATCTAGTGAGGCATGCACCTGCCAGAGCAAGCAGGGTCTTTGAGTAGGACCAGAAAAAATAATCTCAGATGATGACACATTTGGCTGAAATGACTGCCCTCCCATGAATCGATAGTCGAACAACCATAGTTCTGTCAGTAATGATCCCAACTTGGAATAATAGACCGGAACCTCAATCCACATCACAGGAACAGTACATTAAAGGCAACTTTTGTTGCTAAATACGGCACTTTTATGGTGAAATGATGGTTGGTTCTGCTGGGCTCGGCGGTGCTGATGAGCGTCATCTTGAAGGCTGACCTCTGGACTGATAAGGGAATGATTGCACGGTGGCACTACATCTGTCGCGCCAAATCTTGGCTGCTTTTCGGCTGAGGAACAGGCAAAATCGAAGTGACTCCTTTCCCGCCGCCGGCGCAGCCCCTTCACCATGAAGCTGCGATAGCGGGTGAATTTAAATTCAGATCCCCACACACAGCATGCCAGGCTGAGACGGGAGGGAGAGGGGGTTTGGGCTGGCATCCGATTGCGGGAGGACTGGGGGAGCCAGTCGGTTAATTATTTCATTGGGTGGGTGGTTACTTGCTGGGTTAGCTGGACTTTCAATTCCCACACATCGGGGCTCTTATTGAAATGAGCAGATGGGGGCCCAGGTTCGCAGACTGACTATGACTCCGGGGGATGAAGCTGGAGAGCCAGTAGGACCCGATAACACGCCGTGTCTGTGACCAGAAGGTCACTGGCTCGAATCCCAGCATTAGCAGAGTGGTGTCATTGTTGGGCCCCTGAGCAAAGCCCTTAACCCCAAATGGAACTAACTGACCCTGCTTGTGCACATTGCTTTAGACAAAAGTGCCTGTAAATAAGTAAGTGTAGGCTAGATGAGGAGTGTCTAGTTTTCATGCCGCCGGTACCCTGTCAGGTCCCAACCCAACCTATTCCACATGAGATCTTCTCTGACACCTGGACATTTTGTTAAACTGCTGGTTCCGTTTGCCTCTCCAGTGAGTGGCAGCATTTGGCTCACTTGAGTGTGATGAGACAATGTTTTGCTGAAAAATATGAGCAGTGTGCCCTGGTTGTTTTATTTAAGCTGTATTGTTTGATCCATTTATGGAGAAATGCAAAAAGAGTCAACCCTGTGATGTTTGTTTCTCGATTTTTCCGGCATATTTTAGTCTCCGGAACAGCTTCTCCTGTTCATGCTTAATGATCTTGCTTCCTGTTATTGTCTCATGTGGCCCAACATGGCAAGATCACCAGGACCTCCACACGGCCTCAGCAGTGCCTCAGGGCGGCTGAATCAGCATGTTATGCTGCAATTACAACACGCCATTACGGTCTCCAGGTTAATTAAGCTCTTTAATTAAATTCTGTGTTTCCCTATATTAATAACATCGTGCCTGTTTTATTATTTGTCTCTCAAAAGCAAAATGATCAGTTATTTTTTTCCCTCAGAAAAGTCTCGAAAGGCAGTCGATCAATGTGCTGGGCTGGGGGGCGGAGCTTGCGGATGCAGTAAATCACGTATGTTTGAAATAGCACCATAAAAGGGAATGTTTGGGCTATGTCTGGGGCGTTGCTGGCTTGTTGGGTTATTCCAGTGATGCTGGGCTCCCGAGGGGTGCACGGGTGGGGGATTTCAGCAAGACTCTGGGCTCACGAAGGGTGCAGGGGTGGTTTTCTTTCAGTGGGAGAAAGAAAAATAAAATTATTTAACATGACTGATGGACTGTTACCCTGTGGGCCCCGAACTTGGTGGAAATACCCAAGGAATTATAAGGTTTTATGACCTTGGAAAAATGTATAATTCTCATTCATTTCATTTCTGTTAAATGCAGGTGGGTGGGTGGATGGATGGATGGATTGACTGATAGAAACCTTTATTGTCATGGTAATTAAACAAAGTTAAAACACTTATAGGAAAGTACAGAACATAGTGTAACAGTGAAAATTAGTGCTGAGGTGAGTCCTGCGCATAACAGTCTTTCTTATTGGTCATGGTTAAAGGTGGGGGGTAGTTTACAGAGGTATTAGCTCTTAGGTAGAAGCTGTTCCTGAGTGAGTCTGTTTTGGTTTTGATTGTCCTGTATGTTTTTTCGAGAGGGAGGGGAAAAAGACAGTGTCCAGCAGGCGCTGAGTCCTTGATAAGCTACCAGCCCTCTCTTGGAGTTGCCCAGTATAATTGTCTTCTGCTGTTGGGTGTGTGGTCCCAGTAACTCGCTGAGCTGTCTTCACCACACGATGTAATCCTTTGTGTGTTGCAGTGCAGTTGGCATAACATACTGCAGCAGCAGCACAGGATGGTCTTAGTGGTGCCCCCCATGCAGCAGGTCAGCTCCTACATGTGGAAGACACAGTCGTTTTGTGCCGTGCTTACAAGCGTCCATTTAGATGAGATGGAGGACCTTCGAATCCAAGGAATATCGTTGTTAAAAAAATCTGAGATATTAACGTTAAAAAACCTGGAAAATATGTTGACGCAAAATAAACAAATAAACGAAAAGTGACTGATGGGCGAGCAAGTGAAAGGCAGTGATCTGTTTCATGAGACAATCTCGCGCTCCACGCGTTACCCACATCTGCCAGCAGGCTTCCCCATTGTCGACTTCGCTGTCGTCGACGCCGGTGACACTGTCATGTCAGGTGTTCCACCAATGTGCCCGATGATGCGTGTGAAGCAAGCCAACGAAGGCACGAATCTGATCCCTTGGCAAGATGACGGGCACGGTCTGTCTCCCTCTGTCAGCGTGTCACCTGGATGGGGGGCAGGCTCACTTACACAGTGCCCCCCATGCCACCATTTATTAGCCACGGTTATAAACGCTGTATTTTTATATTTTGACTGTACGTTTATTTTTTCCCCATAAAGGAAAACAGAAATGTCCTTTCTTCCATGCTGTTTGGAAGTGCTTTGCTACCTCTGGCCTGGAAACTAAGCAATTAGCAAAAATACTGACATTAACCAGAGACAGAAAGCAATAATGTTTTTATAAATTACTGCAATATTCACAAGAAAGGCAGAGCATAACCATGATATGCATAAATAAGAAGTCACTGGCTAGTGAAATACAAATGATTGGATTTAGCTCAGGATACACAATTTATTTTTCACTTAATTGATCAAATTAGTGAGGGCAGGCCACGCTGAACGAGGAGAAATCTGTCCTTTTGTGCAAATGTTTATTTCTGCCTGATTCCTCGTGATCTCTAGTATAATTTGCTTTTGTAAGTAAATGGATTATTCCAGAAAGCATCGTAGGCCATCAGCAGCGTACCAGGGCTCCGTGGCTTCCGCCATGTCGCTGTCTTGAGATGTTTGCTTTCCCCGACTCCGGAGAGCAGGCGTCTCTCTGATCAAAACCGAAAGGAAACATCGGCTAAATTAAAACAGTACTCTGACAAATCTGGGATCGCTTGCTGACATTTTTCCCAGCGTAAATGCTGCCAGAAACAGTTACGCAATAATCCCTGATTATTCCCAGCTCCTTCCGTCACCATGGAGGGAATTAGGTTCACAGAGAGTGGGGGGCACATAGGCCCCTGCCACCGGCACGGTGCGAGAGAATAAGCATTAAACAAACACCCAGAACCCCTAAACTAACAACCAACCCGATTCCTTATTTTAAAAAAGAAAAGATCGCAGAGTCGCAGAGGCCCTGTGATGAAGAGTTGGGGACCCTGGAAGGAGGAGAGTCTCAGGCAAGGATGAAAAGAGTACTAATGATCTAAATCTGAACAAAAAAACAATACATGTGGTTCTTTTCATTCTGCTTTAAATTTACATTTATTTTATTAAGCAGATGCCTTTCTTCAAAGTGATGTACAAGTGAGGCAAATAGCACATTGCAAATGTATGTGACTCGACATACTGTCAGTCCTTCTACAAGGCGTGATGTCACACCGCGCATCTGTTCTAACATGATTGATATATTAGCACCCAAGTCCAATACAACGTGGAATCGTATTTGCTTTTGCGCAATTTTCAGTCCAAGAGAAAAGTACCACGCAAACTACAAGATATGGCCATACCGAGAAACACTATTTGCACGCAAAAACAGGTATCCAAGAGAACGATTGTGATGTCTGATTCACGAACAAACCATTCCTTTGAACTGGTTCTTTTCAGTGAATTGGTCGAACCAAATTGTTTACATCCATGCATTTTTACAAGCGTCCATTTTGATGAGATGGAGGACCTTCGAATCCAAGGAATATCGTTGTTAAAAAAATCAGAGATATTATGCGTATAAGTCTTATATTCTAAATATCTGAAAATATTTGACAAATGATCATACAAAAACACACAGCATGATTTTTAATTAACTTCCATTTGTTTTTCGTAGACTGTGGCCACGTTGCCTTCAGCGCCCCACTGCATATCACAGTCCCTTGCTGCATGCATGACTGGCTGCGGCTCACAACTCCCTTCTCTCGGCCGTTAAGTTACCGTTAGTGAATTCGGCACGTTACGTTGAAACGGTTACTAGGCAATTCTTGTGAGACTCATAAGACCCATATATGATGTTTATGATATAATTATTCCTTATCTAAAATGTATATAATTACATTATTGGCCAATGGTATCACAGTTTCCATCCATCCATCCATTTTCCAATTTATCGTACTGGGTTGCAGGGGGTCCAGAGCTTATCCCAGAAGCAATGAGCACGAGGCAGGGAACAACCTTGAACAGGGGGCCAGCCCATCACAGGGCACACTCACACCAATTAACCACAGCATATCTTTGGCTTACTGTGGGGGAAAACCCCACGACAACATGAGGAGAACATGAGAACTCTACACACATAACCCAGGCAGAGACCCGAACCTGGGTCCCAGTGGTGTGAGGCAGCAGTGCTAACCACTGCACCACCATGTTGCCCCTGATATTGCAGTTTTTATTATTTAATTTACTTTGTTTGGCGTAAGTTACTAAGTTTTTCAGCCGTGTTACCCAAATCCTGTTTTTCCGATTGGATATGTATATTTCAGCACAGACGCTCCTCTACTTACGAATGAGATACGTTCTGAACGGCTGTTCGTAATTTAAAAGGTTTGTAAGTCGTTATTCACCATCATTTTAAGGATATACGCAAGTACAGATAACTAGGATATGCTGGGAGTACGCACGCTACGCTGCTGTGCGGCAGGAGTAGCGGCCAGAAGTCGTACTACCCGGAATTGGCGTGCAGAAAAAAAAATTGATGTTGCGGACAGGAAACGGGAGCCCATTGGACACAATTTGAACTTACACTCCTCTTCGTTCGTATGTCTGAAAGTTCCTAAGTTGAAAGTTCGTAAATAGAGGAGTGTCTGTATACAATTACTAGTCGGGTTGCAGCATGACTGACTGAAAGTGCAGCTAAGCTGAGCTTCTGATGAATGCCCATTTCCAAATGTAAGTAGTATTAGAGCAAGAGCCATGAACCTCTATCAAACAGAACAAGAACATAATAAGACAACTGTTCATTCAGCAGAAAGTGCAACATTAAGTAGATTCAGGGAACATGCAGTGGATAGGCTAGTAAAAGTGTTCATGGAACAGACAGGTCTTTAGGCATTGCATGTTTTCTTATGGTGTATGTTAGTTAGCCCTCACGAGGTGTCTAAGTACACGGTGCTTAAGGAAGACCCAACGAAATACAGTGTCGTTGGCAATATGCTTGTGCCACATGTCCATGCTTGATTATTTTTTTAAAACATTTTTAGCGTCTCTGCACTCGTGCTCGGTGGACTGGAATACCACCGATGACGCTGGCGTATCCGCGACTGTTCCTGGAATTCTGTTTCATAGCCTTGGAAAGAGGTGTTCCGTGACGGTGGTCATGGTCCGTGTCGTCGTAAGACACATTTTTTTTCTGCCATTTCATTTTACTGCACAATAATAAAAGCCAAAGGAAGTAGACAGTAGATGCTGCGCTCATTCTAATCTCTCTGCCTTTCCCTGGATCCTGGTTTGCGCAGCTCTGTGCCTTTTCCCTTGATTCAGAGAGACGGATGTCTCCTAATCGCTCCACAGTTTTCCTTGATCCCAGGATACGGCACGTGATCACCCCTCCATCATGTCCACCCTGGCAGTGATGTTTTCATTGTTTTTTACAAAGCAGCAATTAGCTCTAAACTTGAATAATTAACACGTCAGAGATAAATTACAGTAAACGTGATCTCTAGGGACCCAGACGGGAAGTCGTGTTTTAATAAGATCAGCGGTCCTAAGTGAGCTATTTCTGCAGCGAGTCAACAGCGACTATGGGAATTTTCGTCATTCTGCTTACTCTGGTGAAAATACTGCACATATAATTATGGGGGGGGGAAACTTTTATGGCAATTAAAATATCACATCTTATTACATCTCGCAACTGTCACTAATTATACATAAAACACCTCAGCATTTTGAAGTTATTGATGAACAACAGATACTGAGACGGATTGCCCTCCCGGGACTTACAGCTCTCTGGAGAGGTCTCGGTAACCTGCACCATCATGTTCTGTCATTGTTATTTAAAAACATTAGCCTTGTTTTCTATGACAAGCTCGGCTAGGCTGTGCTTGATTGACACGGGCAGGTATCACATCGAGTGTAAGCACCTCTTAACACGAGGCAGCTCCTGATGCCGTGATGTTATGGTCATTCTTTATCCGGGAAAAGATCATAGGAGGTCATCTGTACGGCTGGATTTGGTCTCTGTCATGAAATAATACCCAGCCCAGATACACAGTCAGGACGCATCTCCAGCTTGATGAAAAGGTTTCCCAGGTACTCCAGAGATCTGATCAAAATTGAATTCCCGTATAGTTATTTAAACTCACTCCTCCTGGATCCTTCTCGACAGTGCAGGAGCAGTCTGTCCGCCCAGGATTACAGAAGGGGGCCGACAAAACCTGGGATGGCTGGAATTGTTCCCGCTGAATGGAAACTGGGATCGCCTGACCCCACGTGGGACCAAAGAAAAACTCTAACAAATGGCTTCATCTAGCAGATAAACAAAAACAGTGACATACTCAGAGTCTGCCATTGTATGCCATAACATACCGTAATGAAATATGAAATACTGCCAGATGGCGATGAAAATGAGGCTAGCCGGACCCCCACTCCCAAACAGGGAGTATATCGGCTATAGAGGAGCTGGATGCCACCTGACTGATGAATACGCTTATGCGAGCGGACACTGCTACCTTATGGAGGAGAGCCGTGGGGAACCCAGCACTTCATCAAGGGGCCAACTTTGGGGGAATTGCTCTGAGAGAGGGATGGGGGCGACACGCTTATCTAACTAGTGTGATGTATAGCTAGCCGCCTCGGGGGGGGGGGGGCATGGCCTGCATTCCGACGAGCGGCTGGGCTGTATGCAGGGCAGGAGGCCTCTTGGAGACACTGTGCTTCACAAGCCCCCCCCCCCCCCACTTCCTTACACCAGCTTTTCGTCATGCTTTCCTAAATGAGCGATGTTCAAGGGCCGAGAGAAGCTGCCGGCGCTAATGCTAACCCGTAGTGATTAGCAGCTAGTTGAGGCTTTGACATCCATGCAATGCCAACTCGCACCATTTAGCAGCTAGCTGTAGCACCCAGACATTACTTGGTGGCTTTGCTTGCTTTCATTTTAACAGTGTTGATAAATTAACACAGTACCTATGTTCAGTCTAAAAGGTATAATGTTGTCCTCGTTAACTCAAAACCAATCATTTAGGTGCAGATTTGGGAAACCAAGTCAGTCAACAGCTGTTTCAGAGCGTTAACTTGTTGTTCTTGGTCCTAGTTGCTGCAGTGGATTTTATGGAACTGCTTCTGTTTTATACACGGGAAGATTGAGGTTTCTGGCTAGAAAAGGCATGTTTAGTGGTTTACGCCTGTAATCTCCAGTGTTTGGCCTCTGTGTGCAACCCTGTGGGTTATAGTAATTAATTGCCAGGTCACATGTCACTTGCTGTTCAACTTGTCTCGACAAACCTTTGTTATTGAGCTCCAGATAAGTCACCTATGAGGATGGGGGGAGGGTGGAGGGCATCTTGTCATTATTAGTTGAGTTTCTCATTTAGAGGCTCTCTTTGGCACTAATCCTTGTTGTGTTTTTCATCTATCCTGAGATTACCCATAGTACTGAGGGGAAAGTAGTACCTTTAGACTTGTGAAAGCCTGCTTTGGTATTTTAATCCCAGGTGATGACGCAGCAGTGACAGACCACAGAGAAACTGGGAGGGCCCCCCCCCCGGGAGTGCCTCCCTGACCCCCTACCGCCGTGAGAATGGCTGATTACTCGCGGCAAAGTGGACCCAGCGCATGCTACTGCCGCTGGCAGCTACACATAGCACGGTTTGTTATGACTTCACCGTCTGTGTATTAGTGTGTCATCTAAATAGCGCACTTAACCCCCCCATGCCTTCATATCTGTAACACCCTCCCCCCGTCTGACCGCAGGCACGACAGAGAAAATATTATCTTACCTCCGCTTCACGAGGGAGTCTGACTCCTATTGTAACCCAAATATAACCCTACGAAAGCGACCGCAGGCACTAAGCCTATCAATCACTGGCTCTATTGTACCGCCGGGAGCTGCCTGCAGCCCCAATAACTGCTATGTAAAAGGTAAACAAGCCGAGCTATAACTCAAAAGCATCTCTGTAACTAAACGCCAAGGGTGGGGCCGTGCCCTCCACCTGCGGGACACAGGCTCGCTAATTAAAATTTAAGTCGCCTACCTTTGCTGGAAATTCACCCGCCCGCAGCGTTGACCGTTACCAAAATGGCCCGTGGTTAACACCCCCCCTCGCCCACATTCTGCCAGCCCCGGGTGCCTCTTTGAACGATCTGTGAAAGTGAATCGCACATCATAGGCGACGGGCAGCGTGAGACTGTCAGAGAGATGCGGCGACGGCTGAGAAAGCCGGCACATAAATACAATTAGGCCGCATTTTTGTCGACGGGTGTCAGAACGAAGGCACTTAAACCCCTCAGTGTGGCAGGTTCAGTCATGGGGGATAATTACTGAGCTGGGGAGGGGTCCTCTTTATTCCTGATTGCTCCTTAATTCTGAGGCGCACACTTTGAGGGTTTGCTGACATCGGAAAGTCAGCTGACGCCAGCTAATCGTGGTTGGTGGTTTTATCTGGCTGCACTAATAGCCATTTTTTGGGGTAGGGATTGTCATGTGGGCGTAGCCAGGTTGGCCGACGAGAGACCTGGCAATAAGAGATGTGTGCCCCCCCCAGCAAAGAGTGACACAAAGAGGCCACAGTCAGGACATGTAAGCATAATAATCGCAGTAGCATTAGACTATGAAACATGCAGTCTCCGCTCATCATTGTTGTCCTTAAATAAAACTCCCCCCCAAGAAAGCTAACCTCCTTTTTTCCACGCCGGTCCTAGGACCACGTGTGACACGGCATGCCGGATCATTATCTGCCAGCTAATGAATGCGATCTTTTTAATCGCTTTTTAGACGGGTTTTAATTGGAAAGGCGTGATGAATGCCGCTGCCAGTTTGGTGGTGAGAAGTAGGTTAATTACGCCACCGTGCCGCATGCCTCACCTTGCAGCGTGGGGCCACCAGGGGTCACGCCTCGGCGAGGCCTGGGCCGTGTGCCGGCGATCTGTGCCGTCTGCCGCCAGCTTCCACATATCAACGGTCTACCAAACTCATCTGTAAAGATCGGGTCTGGACGCTGTCTCATTTAAGGAATGCCGATTCGTTTTGGAGCAGCACGGGCTAATAGCGGCACGCCCCCTCTCTGGCTTACTCCCGTGCTCCTGTGTATCGATTCGGCACTGATCTTTTCATTTTTTTTCTGGTCATTTCTGCTTAAACACCCATTGAGGTAGACGTGAGTTGCGGCAGTGCATGTGCAGGTAATGCGATGAGTCACCCAGGAAATGCGGCTGTTGTCTCGTGAGTCAGCGAATGAAAACAAACGGTTGGGAAAATAAATGCATCCTTTTCTAAAGCAACAATGCGAACTGAGACAAGACCTGGGGGGAATGTGAGAGCAATCCAAAGTGCCTGATCTAAAAGCACCAATAAAAGGAGGGACCAGTAGTACGTAGATGCCATGCCACCCGTATGGTCCAGCACCACGTGACATTTGATGTGTTAACACTGGCCTTTGTGGTTGAGTTACAGTGTGTGATGTGTCGAGTTCAGCCTCCATCCCCGCCACACCTGGGCATCACGTTTAATCCGCGTCAACAGGGGTGTCATCCAAGGTGTTGACGCTCCCGTCTCACCACTGGGCCACATATGGCTGCGGTCTGGTACGCGTGCTGTGAGGCTCGATCTTTGACCCCTGGGCAGATGGGAAGCATGTGACAGTGGACACCCACCCCAGATGAGAGGGTTCAGACTTCGGAGGTGCCTGGTGACTCGGATCTGTGGCTGTGCAGGGGCCATCCGGGCCCGACACCGGTGTGTACGCTGACACTCCCTCACACGTCGTCCGTGGCAGACGGGGTGCACGTCTCCTGTTCAGAGCTCAGATGATGAAGAGTTGTGTTTTTTTTTTTCGGAAGAGCTGCGAAATTAGAGAAAGGGGTCTGAACGGCGGGATGGGTATAGTCTGTGGGCATGAATATTCACGGCGCCATCTCGGTAATGAGCGGGACGAGAGCGGATCTTTCATCCCGCGCGGCGTATTACATTAATGAAGTGCTTTTGTGCTGAATACTAATACCCCACTGTATTGGAAACAACGCTTAAATGAGGCTGTAATCACCAACCCCCCCCTCGGCAGGCGTCTGGCTCTTTGTTCCGGTGAGCCATGTGACTGACAGCGGGCGCGGCCGCGACTGGTGGCCTAATAATTGCAGGGGGAGAGTCGGAGCAAGATCCTGGCAGCAGGTAGCCATGGGGTGTGGGGGGTAGGCAGGAGAGGGGGGTCTTCCTGCTGGGGGGTGTGCTCGAGAATCAGTAGGAGCCTCGGTATTGACGTGATGGGGGGGTGGGCTTGCTGTGCACCCCCACAGATGGCCCCTCTCCTGTGTCCCGCCCACTTCCTGGGCAGACACGTACAGGCTGTATTGGCCTCTCTGCCATGTTGGGGCGTGTCCTCGTGAGCAGGAGAGACCATGAACCAGAGTATCGATTCGCCAAGGAGACAGAGACCCGTGTAGCACCCTGGGCCAGAACATTCCATGAGGACCTGGGGTGAAATCGCTTCCAGAATTGCTTTTTTTTGGGGCTGTAGGACATTACCTTCACCCACTTTTTTTCCATGCCAGAAATCAAGCGTCTTGCCCGGCATAAACAAAAGGCAATTTCGGGAATATGGAATCATAAACGCTCGAGTCTGGAATTTATATCATCAGCACTCGCAGTCAGATACTGCGCTTTTAAGAACAGCTTGCTTCTCATGTATGAGATGCTGTCAGGGAGATGGCCCCGCTCATTTCGGGCGTCCGCTGCGCTGCCCGATCCAAATGGGCCCGCTGCGTTTATTCTGGTGATTTCACCGCCGAGCCGTCGGGCAGGAACGCAATTTAAGATGTGTGGTCGAGTGGAAAATTCAAAAGTTAGATGGACCCACAGCAATATCGCACTAAAATGCACATTCCTCTGTCAACAAGGTCTGGGTGCTTTGACAATTAGGAGAAGGGTGGGCCGGGGGGAGTGTTATGTTTTTTTTTCTGTCTTTGGCGGCTCCTAAAGCAGAGATTAAAAGCTTGTTAAATCCGAGAGGAGCCTGTTGACTCGTGAAAATCTTACAACATTTGATGGTGACTGCTTCATTGAAGCCCCAGTGTCCACAGAGCTCTGTAAACGCATGTTTTACGACAGCGCGGGGAATGTAATAACGCGTGACACAACGTAAAATTTAATCTTTGACTAAATAGTGAGGACTTTTGGGACAGTAGTATGTCGAACACATATTCCTCTGTCTGGTTATGATAACAGTACCTCAAATCGTATCGCTTTGATAAACTGATATTCAGCTGAGTGGGTGACACTTTCATTCAGATATTGTTGTTATTGTTTTTTTAATCCAGTATTTGTTACAGGCTGTATGTGTGCAGAAATGCAGATACGTATGTCCAGGGCTCAAGGGACCCCCCCCCCAGGCTCCCATCCCACGGAGTCCAATTTCTCCTTGGTTTCTCCTCCTTATTGGTTTTTCACACTTAGTGCATTTCCATTGTCTTCGTATGCTTTCCCACTGAAACCAAACCAGAAGCCATCAGAAAATGCGAGACTCCCACACGCAGTGGGCAGATTATTGAATTTAAATACATAAACAGCAGAATGAAGTCCTGAGATAGAGACAGACCTCTGGGTGTTTAAATATAGACATCTCAGCACTGCTTTCAAATGAGCAAAATAAATTGCAGTGTTTCTTGACCCAGCGCAGAGAAAGGTCTGCTAAACAGATGAACACTGAAATTTATTATTGTCAATCTAATGCTTTTTTAAAACCCTTTGAATAAGTATAGGCACTAAAATACCTCCCCCCCAAAAAAAAAAATACTGCTGAATGTTTGTTCTGAGTTAGGAGTGTCTACTTATTTTTACACTCAGAACAGATACTACTACCCCAGATTGCCTGAGGTGCAGGACGATTATTCTCAGCCTGCTGAAGACGTCTCTTTGATATTACAATGACGTTTGACATATATCAAAACTGTGACAGTTATACAAAGGTTAAAAACGTTTCTGCAGTCTGGATGTAACTGGTAGCTGTCTGTCATACACACACGGATTGCACCAGTCCAGTTCTGCCAGTGCCCTTTAACAGGGAAACCTCATAAAAAAAAAAAAATTAAGATTAGCATCAGAGCTAACAATTAGATTGTGTTCCCCTGTCACAATGGAGCCAAAGCAGTGTGAATTGAAGTGAAATGTCAAGTAAGCATATTAGGATATTAAAGTATTTTAAAGGCCTTCACTGGTTATTTTTCTGGTTTTCTATGGTGGAGATGAAGTGAGGTGTTACATTTTACTCTAAGAGACCCACAAAATGACACACATATGTTTTTGGTGTCTGTGGTACCCAATGCTGCTCCAGTTAGAGACCGACAAGCGGGTGCATCACACACAATCACTGGACAATCCTTTTTACCATCACGGCTGGGCCGCACAGCATGAAACATATCTGTTGACTGGATCTGGGTGTAAAACATGTGACCCTTACAACAAATCAGACCGCTGCACCATACAACAAATCGGATTGCCGCACCTCTTTGTGAAACCTCACTACGGGTTCTGTTGAGTCCAGAAGACAATTTAAGAGTACATAACACAGTAATGAATCTTCAGAATCTACCCCAACACCCTTCTCATTGTCTACTCTGTAACCAAATACATACAGGTGGATAAGTTTAAACCGTGACGTGATCAGTAAATGGAGATAAACCAATCAGGAGCCTGGGATGAAACGTGTGATTGGTTAGCAACCACAGACTTTATTTCTGGTCTTAAAGAGCCAGAAATATTACGGATTTGGGTGGTCAAGTGGATCTCGGTTTAGCTGGCTCAGCAAAGTCACACTAATTTTAAGCTTTAAAAGCCTTAAATGAAAGAGCCATATAAATCTTATGTCACTGGTAATTATTGAAATGGCACCGTTTCAGTGAAACGTCCACACTTCCTGTGATTTTCCTTTGTTTGGCAGCGTTTCCACATGTTGTTTTCTTGTTGACAGGGCGTCCGCCTAATCTATAAAGTGTCTGTTCAGAAGTTAGGGACACTTCCCCTGTTGAATGAGGAGGAATCTGGCACGTCACCATTCCGGAATTCCAAAAAACGGGACAATGTGTTTGCAGTTATCCAAAACAGGCATCTGGCTCCTTCTGTCCCAGTGGCCTACATGGAGGTGCTTGCCTCAAGTCCCTGCAGGTTCTTGCTGGCAACTGGATGCATCTAAGCAGCCAGAACATGCAAGCAGATACACGGTAATTGGGTCTTCTGTGTTCTGCATCCAAGCAGAAGTCGAGAATCAATCTGTCATGTTTCTTCCTTTCCATTGGAAATCTTTTGCTCCATTCTGCTTCTCTCTCTCCTTTCCTGTTCATGTGACGTTTTCATCGCTTCAGTCAGAGGGAGATTCAGCTCCCGTTCTCCTTTGAGCGGCAGTAGCACGTCCGTACAGCTGTCACCTAATTACTCTAAGTAATCAATGGCCGCCGCAGGCCCTGCGTGTGTAGAGAATTGCGACAGGTAATAGCACCTGTTGTCTAACGGGCATTTCCTCCCCCATGGCTGTGGGGAATGTGTGTGAGTGTGTGTTTGAGGGAGGGCCTGCAGTTTACAAGGACCAATGCCCCTCATGTTTAACAGGAGAAGCACTTGCATCACATTTTAACATTCACATTTTTTTCCCGCCAATTTATTTTATTTTTTTCATTACGTTTAGATGAAATTTCACTGTGTTTCCTCAGAGTATTACCATTTAGTTTTCCTCATCCATGTGAAAACAGCAGGGCCATGCTGGCTAGAGTACATTGGTTGGTGGCGAGGGGGGGGTGGGGGTGCGTAATGGCTGTTATTTTGCTGCACGCTGCGTAATTGCCAGAGCGCATTCTCTCCCCCCCCCTCGCCCAGGCGCACCCCCAACAAAAAGAAACAGAAACACCAGCAGCTGTTCTCATGCTCCCACCATCTCGCTTTTCGTTTTATTTATTTGCACTATTTTCTTTCGCTCCCTAGTATGACATTTTGCGTAATCCTTCCGGAGCTTTCTGCATGCCTCCCCGGCACCTCGTGGGCTTTCCCTCAGAATCTGTATTGTTTTATTTCTGCTGCTCTTTCATCCCGCTGTTATCTGCCATACACCTCACTGATTACCACTGACTTACGGAATCCTGTTAAGCTTCCTGCCTCATTTTTTGTTTGCGATGATGGTTTGTTTTATCCAAAACGTCACGGCAACGCCGCTGAGTCTCTCCACTGTACAGAAAACTTCCTGGGATTTAAAGTAAACAAAGCTTAAGTGACCTTAACAAAGGCGGTGCTTTTAAACGATAATCATATCATTTAAGAATAGTATCTGTGAAGTGCAGTCCAGATGCTGCACAGCATCCTAGTACTGCTCAAAGCTCTACACTGATTTCTGTTCCTTGGAATGCTTGGGTGCCTATTTTCAGTATATTGTGTTATTTCACTAAACACAGAAAAGAGTCCCATTTTGCATGTTTACGCTTAAATATTTCAATAATGTGAACATAATGCATCCGTGTGAAATTCCTGACAGACAGGAGTATGTCCTGGAATTTCAGGTCCTGAAAAACTGCATTTCATAAGGAATCTCATTAACGACGCCAGGAAGCAGCATTAAAGACGAGAGCTGGGCACCCCCAAGGGTGTGCTGCCTCTTCCCTCCGGAATTTAATTTATTTTTTACTTTCATTTCTCCAGGAAATATTTGTAAAATCACCGTGAACAGGACAAAAGGGGGTTTCTCATTTTGATGTTTTCATTAAAGCAGTGCGGCTGACATTAGATTATTTTCCTGAGCGTCTCCCTCCATCCTGGTCACACCGTCTGGCCACGTCGGACAACTTTGTTTGGAAAGTTTTCAAATCAAGTCTAGGAGGTCTGGTCCTGTTAGATATGATATATGGGGGGAAATAAAGTACAGGCTTTTAGTGCAGGGCCTGATGCAGGTTAAAGTTCCCACGGATGTGAAACACTGCCAGCCACGTGTTTCTGCACCCTCTCTCAAGCCACATGTTTCTGCACCCTCTCTCCAGCCGAAACGGCTGCTTTTTGGCATGATTCTCAGCCTTAGAATGTTCCAATTATAATTCCGTAAACTGCCACTGGGTAAAGTGCTAAAACATAATACAACATCTGCTGGTTCTTAGTGAACACCTGTAGCACAGGAACTGGCTTATGAACACGCCATCCGTCATTACCTTCGGGTCGAGAAAGGCGCCCAATCAGTACCGGCGGCGAGCTTTTTGCACACCGGATCAGGATTTTATAGGCTTCTATGTGGACTGCTAGCTCTATTGTTTTCTTATATTAGCTCAATGCCAGCACGAATGTTTATGTCCTACTTTATTGATTTTGTTATATTGTTGTTTTAATATTATAGCAGTACAAAATGTGAATGATGCAATAACCATAATATAATTATATGGCAAAATAGCAATATTACATGGTTTAATGTGGCTGTCTAATGTGTTTTTATATTGAAAAATGGTCCTTTTTCGGATGAAAATAGTCTGCCAGACTTGGAGTGTCAATTAAACCTTTCTCGAGTTCAATTAAGACTGAAAGCGTGCTGTAAGGTGCAGGGCCGCTTCTCCCGATTGTTCCGGGGACTCCCCGTCCTGCTGAAGGGGATTCATTATCGGCTGCGGCGCTTTCGGCTCGGACCACCTGCCGAGCTGCAGTTTTCACGACTAATTACACATTACAGTGTCAGCCTGTGCGTTCGGATGGGGGGAGTGAAACTTTGCTTTGAAATGCATTAAAAGAAGCAAAAGTGTTGTTTTAAATGCTGACATGTATAGACGCAGATATTCCAGGGTAATCGCACCTATTTCTAGGTGCCGCTCCGACATGAAGCTATATGAAATGCAGAGGATCGCATTACATGCATTAAATGAGGGGGAAAAAACGTCACACGTGTCGCCGTGATGCGCGACGCAATAACAGACAGAAGGAGGAACAACTGGCAACCGGTTCACAACTGAAAGAAAAGCGAGCTGGCGAGGAAGGACGGCAACCCCGGGCGGAACCGGCGTCGGGAAAACGGATCGGATCGAAGTGCCGGTTGGCTTAGGAGCCCTGTGATTTATTCCTCCGCCACAGCTGCCCTGGCTTCTTAACCAGATCACCGTGTTTTCCCTTCTGCCTTTAATGAAATTTCGAGGAGCGCCGGGGAGAGTTAATCTCCGAGCCATATGGACAGACTGATAGATGCTAAGTGGCTCTCTCAGACCTTCCAGTGAAAATAATTGTAATTTATGGGAACAGATCGGCGGTTCCATCGCCGCTCCCCCCCATTGCTGAACGCCACATTATGTCGTATCACGTTACTCACCCCCTCCCTGGCAATCAAGTCGCAGGTCGATATATTTTGGTGCTTTTCCTAGTGCCCGTTTTCTTATTCTGTGACAAAGTAATACCATTATGATTTTAATGACACCCTAACCCCCCAACAGTGACGGTTTATGAGTTCAAAGCCGGTGGTCTGATTGCAAACACGCCCTCCTCTCGCTTTGGTGTCAGAAAAGAGATAAAAAAGTATAATTGCACGTTTTTACGGGCATATGTACCTTATTAATATACGTAGGAACCAGGTTTTTTTTAGTAAAAAAAAAAAAACCAGGGAGACTGATGCAACCTGATTTTTTTTACCGCTGAAATTTGAATATATATTAGTTTAAAAATAAACCGTAAAAGCGCTGTTTATTTAATGGTTTTTTCGCAAGTTTTCTTTTTTAAGTGCTCTGTACTCTTCCTTGTGGCTGGGCTGAGTTTTAAAATATTCTTACCCTGTTTCACACATTGTTCAATGTTTTTTTTTTTTGAGAGTACGATTCCTCTGCCGCCTCTCTCTGTGTTTCAAACCGGAGCTGCACATTTTTTTACCCGTAACTGGGTCATGGTTTAAACTGCCGCTCAGACTATTAGCGCTGGTGGAGCTCGCCTTGTTGCCACCGCTGGCAGCTGCTAACCCCGAACCCTCCGCCTCGTCCGCAGCCAGCCGCCTCCATAAAGCCGGTGTGACATCTGTACAGATCCATGTCACCCTCTGCTGTCACCGGAGCCTGATTCGCCATGCTGGTCGTGCCGCGCAGGATTCTGGGCGTTTGGGTTTCCGGTCCGGTGGGTCAGCCTCCCCGCTTAAAATCTGCTTCTTCCATGCTCATAAAACATGCTCTACGTTAGCATCATTGCCTCGTTTTTAAAAAGGGGGTGTGGAAGGAGTAAGAGTGATGAGAATTTGATTTTGTAAAATATGAGAAAGCAAGCGTGAATCTGTTTGAATCTTTCTGTATTAGATATAATAATTGTCTTATTTCGTGTATGCACTTATTCATATTATTTTATTTTTATATTCTGTATTTCATCGTTACTTTTTCATTTCTGTATTTTACTATATATAAAGTATTTGTCAGTTAAGTCTTTCTAAACTGGAAAGCACTTTGGGTCCGGTTCTGTTGTTTTAAAATGTGCTATATAAATAAATGACTTGATGGAGTGCTGCAGTCAGACCTGATTTTTCAGTGGAATCTTAATGCTGTAGAAGATTCACTATCACCTTGTCAGATGTGACTTCTTTAGACAGAGCGTGCAGTATCTGTTGGGGGTTGGGGGATCACAAGTCACAGGGGCTGAACGCAAAGGTGTAGGATGGGTTGGGGTTGAGCATTATTTAATATGCAGAGACGTGCCGGTCAGTGAAGGTGAGAATCATAAAAACTGATCCTTCACACCTAAAAATATATGTACTACTGGTACTTAAGTGCCTAAAGTACTGAGTGCAGTTATTTTTGTGATGTTACTCCCCAGGTCCGATCTTTATTACCTTCTCACTATTTAAAGTTATAACCTACCTACACATCCCCATGTCACACAGACAGCCCAACTTAGAGCATTGTAGTCCAGCCTGAGAGGAGCTGGTGACATGAACATCATCCCCCCCCCCCATCACACCAGATGGCTCCACATGACGATCACAACCTGAGGTAAATGACATCGGAGGAATATGTTAAAATGTAGCACAAGCCCAGGTCGCTGGGGCAGGAGCTGGACCTTCTAACAAACCGGGGGCTGGGGACACTGTGGGGAGCTGGGAGCTCCCAACCCCCAAGAAAGGGGACAGAAAGTTACGGTCTGTTCGCTGTGATGACGACCTGTGCCGTCCTCTGAGAATGAGTCATGCCTGCAGCCAAATGGGACCTCTACTTCCTGTTACACGCTAGCAAGCTGAGGTGAGAAAGATCCTGTTCATCAGGAAGTGGTGGTGGTGAGGGGGGGGGGTCATACAGTTCAAGGTGTCCTGTCTCTGAAGCCTACAGTAAGCTGCAAGCTGCCTACCTGGGTTTCGGGGGGGACCCATAAGGAGGCGTTTTCTGTGGTTGTGGGGCCGCTGCCGGTGGTGCGGAGCGGGAAGCCTGCCATGCCTGCCTTTCATCTTATCGCTTCTCCCTGTGCAGTGTTCTTCAGCCCCAGTTTTGTCTTATCTTTTCACAAGCGTTATTTGGCCCGTATAAAGTTTTTCAGACATATTACAATACACCCATGTATTTATTTAAACGTTGCGTAATCGTGCACTGAGTCACGCACACCGTCCTCCTTTACAGGCTCTGAGGCTCGAACCTGAGACACACAGCCTGTTTATCTTCTAGTTTGCCAACCAGCTATTTCTGCAGTTTCCCACTTTGATCAAACAGGACATGCTATTTCAGTCACATAATGGGGGGAGGGGGGGGTGATTCAGCATGTTGGGACATTGTGTCTGTGATCAGAAGGTTGCTGGTGCACATCTCAGGGTCAGCAGAGTGACATCACCATTAGGCCTTTGAGTAAGGCCCTTAACCCCTAATTGCTCCAGGGACTGACTGACCCTGATTTCTCACAACACGTTGCCTTGGATAGAAGTGTCTGTAAAAGGAAAGTTATTAAAAGCAATTCTTTTTTTTTAAAAAAAAAAAAAACAATGCATAGATTTCAATTTGTTGAGCAGCTAATATGGAGATCTACCTAAAGAATTACCTCCGACAAACAAACCCTAAGTGTCTCTCCTCAGTGAATCTTTATTCAGTCTTTATCAAGCCAAGCATCCCTGTGACACTGTGTGACATCAGCTACACGGCCTGAACTGAGTGAAACCTTCAAGCGCCATTGCTTGTTTGAAAATGGCCGCTCCTGCAATGCACAGGTATCCCATAAGCGCTTGGGGTATCTCCTGGTACAATATTCTTCTTGGAGTGGCTGGTATGACGGTGCAGGTTTGTTTTTCGGGTCCCCCTTTTTAAGTGGGACCACCCTATCTTCCCTCCCATGAATTACACGGCTCTTCCTACTACCGTGACAGTTCCTGTCAGATTTATAATACAATTAGCCACTATTTTCAGTAGCACACTCGTCAAGCCTGTCTGGGCCCCGGCAATGTCATAAAACACATGACCACGTCACATCAGCGCATTTATATATCATTCCATCCATCTTCCGTAACCGCTTATCCGGTACTGGGCCACGGTGATATTTATGGTCGTCATATTGCCGTGTTGGGCCGCGTCGTTAACCAGGATTCGAGGCCTTGTGCTGAGTACAGAGTTAAAACAATAATGGCCGCTGTATTAGTGTTTGGCACAGAGTCAGAATCTTCCCTGGGAAAGTGATTGCAAACAGCCAAAGTCACAAGCCCCCAATCCCAGCCGAGTGACCCGCAGCACCAAGGACGGCCAGCACTCCGAAGGGGTGCGCAATCACTCCAAGATACGCCCCCAAAGTTTACTGTAATAACACATGGCATAATACATATGCTGGATGTGTAAATGAGTCGTTTTATTGGCTGGTTCTGACTGGGCTCAAATGCCTAGTCTGGGGTCCCATACTGAGCCCCCCTGTGAGATGGCGTTACACTTTGCTGGTGATCCTGCACAGAGATGGGACGCCTTTCCCAGAGGGGAGCATGGAGATCTGGCGAGTGCTTACCGGACCGCCCATTTCTTTCCTGTTATGTTATATGCATCTGAGGGTCAAGCAGGCCTCCTCCATCCTCCCACACCCTCCTAAGGAGACCATTCCTCTAATTCCTGGACCCAACCCTCCTCCCAGTGATATAACGTTTTTCTCGGAAATTCATGAGGCCCCTGCTGTTTCATTAAGTGCCTCGCAGTGGGTGAAAATCGCACAGTCCGCAGTTCGCTAACCTAAGCGACTGAGAGTGTACTAGTCCAAACATAGATTCATTTATGGAAGATGTACCCATTTCATGCAATTTCCAAACAGATATTTCCCTCCATCTATCCATCCATCCATCTTCTATCTGATTATTCAGTCAAGCTCACGGGGAGATATTGACATGTGACATCCCCCCCTCCCTCCCGGTGGGGTCCTACTTCTGAAACTATATTTGGGGGGGGGGCGTGATCTAGTGCAGATTAAACCTGAATTTCCATGGTTGCTACAGAGTTTGATCCCCAAATAAAGGCATGTAGTGAGACGCTAGTCAAGGGCACCGGAAAATAATTTGACAGGAGACTGAAAAGTGAAGCAGACCTGCCCTTAAGTGAGGGGGGGCTCCTGTGCCCTCAGAACCCGAGTTACATCCGTGCTGTGGGGGCTGCCCCCAAACAAACCAGCTGGCTTAATCACTGCAGGCACACGGGCTCTTCCCAAGGTCGCTTGACGAAGCCGGTGCACTCAATCGCCACTGGAATTAACCCAGAATCGAATTATCCCAGGGTGCCTTAAAGATGTCGGCTTTAGCAAATCTTTTAACGGAGCATAAGTGCAGCATCTTTCATGGCATGGGGATCGGCAGTATGCCGCGGAAACAGGACTGGGAGAACGTTAGTGGAATTAGTGGGAACGGATGGCCTAATTTGAGCCCCAGCGTGGGGATATTGAGGAGTACAAAAGCGGCATAGGAGTCCTCTTATTAGCGGGCGGTGAGGACAAGCCCTTTCTGGGGTTGGAATCTCATGGTATACGCCATTTAATCGATTTTTCACAAATCACGGATGTGACCGACTTGCTGTGGTTAAGGGTTCTGACATCCTTTTACGCTGCTGCTGATACAGCAGTCAGAAAACCGCAGTTTGCTGGAACATTAGCCGTAGAACGCTTCGACACGTTCAAGCTCGTTAAGTCTCCTGAGAACACTCCGCTTCGCCTTTCGCTCCATCCCAATTAGCCACGTCTTCGGGTCTGTAAACGGTTATCAGAGGAGGTGGCGATAATGTTTTCCGGCTGCATGGCTTTGGTGGCCGGGACGTAGCGATAAACCAAGTGAGGGGCTGCAGGAGCACGTGAAACTGCAGCAGCGTTCTGGGAGCATGGAAACACTCCCTCAGAGAGCCAATGAGGCAGGTTTGTAGCCAGAAATACATTTCAGGGGGAAAGGCCCATCAACCCAACCAATAAGTCCCTCTCGGTTGATTTTGCTGACCAGGAGGCGGGAGCAAATTTTGTGGGGACTCTAATCCATAATGTTACAACGTAGCTACATGCGTGCAGTGAGTATCTCCAGTGGATTGAACAGCAGTGTATGGGTGTGCTGAAGGGTGGGGGGACCTGCCGGAGTGTCAGCATCGATCGCGGGGTGTGGGGGGAATATCGATTGAGAAGCCCGCCCCCCCATTCACATTGCATCTTGCGGCCACCCAAGACCGAATTAGTTGAGCGATTGGCCTGCGTAACGCAAGCAGGCCAGGGATGCGGGGGTAATGATTCTTAAACCCCTCCATCGCCGCATGGTACGTGCCAACGGAGCCGGTGGCTGGAGGATTATCTCCCGCCACGCTATCTGTGGTACCTGCCTCCAGAGCCAGGAGATGGAGGATTTATTTCCCATTCGGGTTCGTGGCCGCGTAGCAGCTCCTCTGCTTCTTGGCCCGGCATTATCTCATTTGGCCCACTTCCTTTTCCGTGTCCCGTGCAGCCGCAATCGGCTGGGATCGCTGGCACAAGCCCGCCGCCTGCTTTGCGCGGTGAGCAACCTGTTCGCGGAGCGTTGCCCGTTCCAAGCCCGGGTTGGATTCAGGCCCCTCGATTGGGACGCTTAGTTACATTTTGCGAACAAAAAAACGCGGCATTAATAAGCCTTTCGGGAGCATTACCCGCGGCTTTCCCGTCTGCATGAGAATGCGCCCGTACATTTGTATCTGAAGCTCACAGATTCCTCCCATTCCCAAAGAAACTTAAAATGCTTCAAAGGGAAAAATATTGATAAATACAGGATTACGGAAAATAAACAAACTGCATATGCTAGCCACACTCCCTACCGCTGAATGATCAAGACACATTAGTAATTAAAGCATATATTTGGTTAATTTATGTAGTGTTGGGACGGTGTGATTAAACTCACTAGGCGTGATGTTTTCTTTGCTACTCCTATAAAAGGATTATTGGTACACCGTCCCCAACCCAAGTTCACTTGGAGGTGAATGAACATACAGGCTGTTTAAAATCATTTTTGGCTCAGTTTGTCTGAGCCAGACCACGTTTCCCACAGGCCTAATAGGCGAGATAAAGGTCAGTGCAAATAGCTGTTAAACGAACCCTGATAAAGGCACTGTGAGAGGTTGGCCCAGTGTGAGTCACATGCGCTGCTCTGATTTGGGCCAGGATCTGTGATACAGGACCACTCGCTGGCCTGCCAGGAGGAGGGTCGGTCACCGAGACTCGACCGTGTCTAGGTTTGACTGTGGTCGCTGCCCCCACGTGCCTGCTGACCAGCATCCCCTGTCAGTGGCCCCCCCTGATCAGGACCTGGGTTTTAATCACCTCCTTAGCCACCAAGCCCTGGCACATTTAATTGATTTTCTCCATCTTCAACCCGGTCAGGTTTATTATTTTTTTTTGTTTTTTAAATTTTGTTTTCAAGTCAGCTGTTTCCCACTGGTCTCATTGGTCGCACTGGTCCGTGGTATGGTCACCAGTCCCAGAGCAAATGCAAGAGCCTCATGCCTAAAGTGCCTTGAAGAAATCAGAGAACCAAACCAGCCCTTAGTAGATTTTCAGTGAAAACTTCCCACCCACTGAAATCATTTTTATTATGAAACAGGATGATGTTTCTGTGTAGCTCCTCAGCCTGACTGCTGGATAGTTTACAGCCTCCTGCGCTGCTTGGGTTTGAAACTCTTTCTACTGTTTGAAGAATAAACATAGGCTCTGAAATCATAATGCTCTGGTAAATAATGTGGATGGCTGGATGGCTGTGGGGTCCACCCCACACGGTCACAGGGTTTCTGTTCTCCTCGGGTGGTTCCAGGGGGGTAAGACCGTCCCTCCTCTGTCTTGTCCCATGTGTGCTCGGTCCTCGTCAGTCTCTGTGTGGGACCTTATTTTCTGCCTTCCTCGCAGGTAACGAGATGTGTGCTTCAGGCAGCCATATTCCAGGATCCCTGACACGCCAACGCTGGAATCGGAACCGAAACGAAACATCTCAAACCTCGTGTGAAACCTGCGGGATGCCGGTGCAAATAACGCCCTGCATATCTGTTCCAAATTCCTCCCAGCGTGTTGTTGCACATCCTTGCTCACATGCTTCCAGATTCAGGAACGGTGCCTCAGACAACGTGGGACCTGGATCCTTCCATGCCTCCTCCTGGTTTGCCGCAGGTCCATGGAATTTAATCTCACGTATACGGTAGGTCCAACCATTGCTCTCCACCCCCCTCAAGGTGATTATGCACCTAGGCGGGGGGCCAGAACTGGGGGCCAAGGGGACTGAGGGCCCAGCATCCCCCCGGATTCCTGAACTCAGTTTTTGGGCTAAGCCATGACTGACTGGCCAGAGAGAGTAACGGCGCCCCCCAGGGATGAACCCGAGCCCCATCCTGAGAGAGATCCCGCTGTCCCCCATCGGTCGCAGCGTCTCTTCCTGCTCCCTTGCCACACTCCCCTCCCAACACTCCCAAACACGACTCCCCCCATCAGGAGTCAGCGACCTGTGACGTTCCCCCCGTCTCCTGGAATTATAATCCAGGCCTCTGATCACATCGGCCTGATCCACCCAGGAACCCCTCCCCCCTTCATTTACATTCCCATTTTATGGAATTGTCAAAACTCATTAACCGGGCGGCGCCGGGCTCATCCGTGCCGGAGGACATGCCCCACCCCGCCCTGCTGGGCCTCCCTCCTTCAAATCTGCCTGGCTGCTTTATAAATAAAAGCCGACAGGCGTGGCGGACCTGGGCGGGAATGGAAGAAGCCGGTCGAACGGAGCTTGGGAAGCATGCACAGCTCATTCCTGTTTTCGGAGACAGTTGGGGTGGTAAGGGAGCAAGTGTGCTCTATCATGTGACAGGGCTGATTATGGCCCAGTATAACCCAGATTGGATAGAGGGAGGGATGGATGGATGGATGGATGGATGGACAGTCAGGACAGCAGACAGGTAGGCAGACAGACAGATGGATGGATAAATGGATGATCAGGAAGGCAGGCAGGCAAATACAGACCGACAGACAGACGGATATGATAGATAGATAGATAGATAGATAGATAGATGGATGGATGGATGGATGGATGG
>JAODJW010000001.1:30669026-30685049 GCA_026777045.1 Hyperopisus bebe
AATAGTGTCATACAGGGACGTGATTCTTTAAACCTGAAGCGTATGTGGTTAAAATTTTCAGGGTTTTACTGTACAGTGTCATGAGCGAACAGAGAAGGTCAAACCTAATAACCGATTTATTTTAAGCATGTTTAACACGTAAGGCCACAAATGGCAGGTAGCAGGAGACCCAGTTAGCTCCAAACAAAAAAAAGTATTTTTAAATAACGGGTCACACAGACTTTTAGAAGCTGTAAAAACATTCACTAGATTTAAGATTGCACCAGGTATAAGTCACCTACCTAGATACACGAGTGCTGGGACACTGTAGGTACAGCATCCTTACTTTTTAATCTGTTATTTGTCCTTAATATAATGGAAAATTCACTGAAAAGCAAATAGTACAACAGGCACGTACAGTACTTTCCACACGTCTCCCCAGAAGGTCACACTGCGCTCGTTTGAAAAGATCGCATGTTTTCTTCGCAATTTAATCTGGGAGGCATGGACGGGCAAACCAGTCACATTTGTGTGCCCGCAGCGAAGCATTAACTGCATCTTAAAAATAAGTAATGAATATAGTTTTAAAAACGCATGTGAATGCTATCTTGCTTTAGTTGGTCAGCATTAACCTGTTTTTTCCCTGTGACCTTTTTATTATTATAGGGGGTTGAACTCTATATAATGACTGATTATAAGCACTGATGCGAAACGTCCACTGTTAAATACAGAGATTTTTCATTCGTGTTTAAATTTATTTTATATGAAATAAAAACAGATTTTTCATTTTCTGGCCATCTGCTGAATATCGATGAGGGGCGGGCAGACTGATACTGTGGGTGTCAGCATCCATGCTTTTGGTCCAGCGGCAGCCCGATTGTTCAGACAGCCACTCTCCAAAGTCATAGATTCTGAGGTACGTCGAACCAATCTCCCATTCCAGCTACCACATCTCAGAACAAACATGGCTGCCTCCATTAACATGCTGTTCTGTGCTGTTGCTTTACATTTTAGCAGATTCTTTTTTCCAAGAGACAAACAAACAAGAAACACAAACTAGTCAAACCACATTAAAAGCTTCATAATAGTTTAGTAGATCCATAGCGATATTCTTTTTTCGAAAGGTGAACAAACGACAAACAAACAAAAGACACTAACAAGTCTAGATAATCTGATATTGCATGCTAGGATACTGTTTACGGTCATGATATGGTATTCTGTAAATTGACCACGTGCAAATATATTTCTAACTATTAACACATTTAACAAAATAAAAATATTTATAAAATAGAATTACTGTTGATGTTGTAAGACTCCATGTTGAAATGACGTCACAGGGGAATCTCAGACAACAAAATTCTATCCGACATCAACATCGAAGAGAAGACGTGTTTCCGACAGGAAGTGAAGTTTTTCATGACATTTTTATCAAAGTTCCAACTCGGAGAAAGATAATCGAACGCAGGATTAACATTATCTCTGAAAGGAGGCCTGTTTGGGGCCATTCTCCTTCTCTGTGAGTTAAAAACACCAGGTTGTGGTGAAATCCGTCCCTCTCAAAATGGTGTTTCCGAAATTAGCCCATATTGTCCTTTATCTGAATGAAAACCAGGCTTGAAGCGGCCGCTCAGCGGCTGCAGGCCATCTGATCTGCCTCTATCTTTGGTTGTAGCTGAGGTTTGAGTTTCAGATTTTTTATGTCGATTTCTGGGATGCCTCACACCTCTGGGACCAGGGTTCTAGTGTCCAGCATGGGTCCATGTGTGTTGAGTTTGCCTGTTCTTCCTATGTCATGGTGGGGTTTCCTGTGTGTGTGTGTGTGTGTGTGTGTCTGTGTGCCCTGTGATGGGTTGGTGCCCCATCCTGGATTTTTCCCTGCCTTGTGCCCTTAGCTTCCCAGGATGGGCTCCAGACCCTTGTGACCCTGCATAGGCCAAGTGGATATCAAAGACGGATGGATGGATATGGAATAATGTCAATCTCTTCCCCTTGATTTCTTGATTAAAATGTGGAAGTGGTGAATCCTGGGCCCGCCCACGGTGGGGACTTTCTCTATAGTTTGCTGTCGGCCATGACTGTTTTCTGCTGGAGATGTGTTGACTCTCTCCGCCTGTGCTGTGCTTCTCCGAAGCATTTCCAGATGAGAAGCTAGGCGGCACCTCAGTAAGGACAGGATCTGTCATGATGACAGAGTGTGAGAGTGCCCCCCATTGCCTCCCACGCCCCATGTAAATGATCGCCTAATAAAGCAGGCGCCTGTTACCTGTGAGCTGCCATTAAATGCCCATTTCTCTACACCATGGGGTGTCCACGAGAAGGGGAAGTGTGCAGCTTCAGGTCCTGCCCAAGGCCGTCCAGGAGATGACTGCCCAAACCTTGGTGCTGTCTGCATGGGAAGTGAAACTGAGGGAGTGTCTTTGTGTCTCAGTGTGTCTGTATAGGAGTGATTCTAGGATTGTTTAAGGTAAAGGGGCATAAGAGGGGCCATAATTCATACAAAGGGGTCAGCCTTATCATTAGCCAATGATATGTTGTAAATCGATGACTGACAGGGGATGGAGTACTTCGAGGACCAACTAGCTTTCTGGTCCCACCCCCACCAGTACCCCCTTGTGTCTGTTACAAACAAGAAGAGCAGGACTTGGCTCCCATGAGGGGTGACTTTATTCCTTGCAGGGCGGTGTCCAGTTCACCAATTCCTATGTCCACCTTCCGGCATTCCTGAGCACAAGCATCCTTCACCTCATGAAAGAATAGGTCACAGATTGCCTTATTTCCCTGTTATTTGCACTATTTTACCATTAATGCATTTCTTGGCCAGGAAAAAAAGCAGAAATCTGTTATGATGTCTGAATAAATGAATGAGAAATGCAGAGCTTGCCTAGTTCACAAATCCATCGCAGTCCTGCGGTTATTATCGCTGGGAATTAAGTGAACCTGACCACGTGGAGTGAGCGGGCGGGGGGCAGCACGCATCGCTGCTGAGGCTCATATCGCTCCCAGCAACAGCGACTCGATCTGGAGGTTCGAGCTGCCTGACAGCCCCCGTTAACTCCCCCGAATCCCCGGTGTAAGTCGTCATATAGAACAGGGCAGAATATATATATTTTTTTCTTTATTAGATGCACTGATGTATTACGAGCCAAAGGCTTAATGGCATTCCAGAGGGCCTTGTCGCCATGGCGAGGAGGAGGCTGACGATCATTTTAATTGGACGACAGCCGTCGAATAGGACGGACTGATACGGCCGTTGTGTGTGGCGCCGGACCCCCTGCCGTGTCTGTCCGCCGCTATCCCAGCATTCCCCGGGGTGCAGCATCACTCTTGGGAATATCTGGCCTGAGGAACGACGCCCCCGGTGGACGGGCCAGCAGCTGGGAGACGGCAGCCATTAGCGGGAAGCAGAGACGGATCCCCGAGGACAGGGAACGGCGTCACGTGGAGGCAGGTGCCTTTTTAATGACTTCTGCGCCTCCCGCTCCCACAGAGAGGCTGCCAGGGACCGGCACAGACGTCTCTGCTCATTATGCTTTCCTCACTCAAACACTTCCTCACCTTGTGTGAGCATGTGCTCGGGTGCTCCCCCTACAGGACAGTGACGTGTACTACACCTTCAGCCACTTCCCCTTAGAACCTCAGCGCAAATTCCAGATTTTGGAACAAGCTGCTGGAAAGTTTCCGGAGTGTGGACGGTTTGGGGGGTGATACGTGAAACTCTTAATTTGTGCCATTTAAATATGGCAGCAACCTTTGGAACAGACAAAACCTGAAATGGAACACAAATGAGCAAGAGATGCACAGATTGGAATTAGCAGCTACAGGACAGAGTGGACATGAAGCATTTTAATAATCTGTGATGGCAGTGCACAACAGCCCAGCCCCCCCCAGAAGGGAGAGAGGAAACAATCTCCACCAAATTGCAGCCTGTCTAACCCAGGTATGGTGGGGGTATTGCCCCAGCACATCAGACTTTCCTCAATTAGAAATCTATCCATCCATCCACTACTGCCTGTAAATGCCCCCCCTCAACCCATAAGGAGAGAGGGAAAATAGACACCCCCGCCCAACAGCTACACAGCGCATCTGACTGCAGCAATTCCTTTATTTTAATCTCCTATGATATCGCTGACCATTTGTTTGTCCAGTTTGAACATGCAGGTTCAGGGATGCTGGGAGATTAACAAAAGGATGAGTGACTGGGGAGGGGCAGGGTCAGCCCCTCTGAGATCTAATAGCACGGCCCCCTGGGGACGCAGTGTCCAATTGACGAGCCCAGTGACCATTCATGAGTGAGTCTGGCCAGGGGAATCCAGCAGGCCCATGAGACCTGGCTCAGGTCTGGGCCATCACAGATGGTCAGGAGAGGGTGACTAAGCCAGACACAGAGACTGTCGTATTCTACTCAAAACATTTAATTGATTAATTGATTTCATTAATTAATTGATGTGGGTTGACCGTATCTTACTGACCCCGATAACCTTTAGGACCCCAAGCCAAGTAAAATATGTTCAAATGATAGCATGACCTTTGTAATCAAACCTTCAGAAAAACACTCAGCCACTACCTGCCTCTGTCAGCAGCTACATTTTAACACAACTTTGTAAATCTGTAATGTCCTTGTAATCCATGGGAAAAAAACACTTTCTTAAAAAATGCAATTTTTTTGCAATTCACATGACAAATACTTCTAATTTCTGCTCTACTTGGGCTGGGGGGAGACTTTGTGCCCCCCCCCCTCTTCACCACCTGATGGATGGTGGATGTCAGTGTGACCCGACCCTCGTCGGCACGGAAACACACTGCACAACAAAGACTGACAAATCAACATGATTATTAAGTCGACAACAGGACATAATGGTCTCGTTCACATAGCGTGTGACCTCCCTCCTTACCCCCAACCACCACGCGTGTGTTGATCAACGACTTGTCTTTTCATCAGCAGGAGTTCAAGGCGAATGCAACAGCTTCATTCTGCTTAATTTTTATGTGGTTCTCTTGGATGTGGGGGGAGGGGGGTGGTAAATAGATGTAAGCATAAACAGTGGTGTCTCCTATCGGCTCCCCCTTGGGTGTGTAGACCAGTTATTACACTCCTAGTCTGCCTACTTGCATCCGTTATTATACAGAACGTCTGACGTCTGCCACATGTTGTAAAAGTCAAGATGTAGTAGGGTTTTAGGGTTTATACCCCGAAATATCACCTTGAACGCAGAGGGGCTAATGATGGGGGTAATTAGCTTCTGTGTTGATGAGCGGGTGTCTAATTAACTCCCGGCGGATGTCCTGGTGGTCTGCGCATCGTCAGACGGCGCCTGCTTCGCGCAGGATCACCAACGTGCTCCAACTCGTACGGGCAGACTGATACCGTCAGCTGGCTCTGTGACCCGGCTCCCCCAACCCCTTTGCCCCCCAGCTGTCGACTCTGAGAAGTTTTGAGCCTCCATCAGAGGAGGGTAAGATAAAAACGACACGATGCGTGTGATCCTAGCCGTCGACCCTTGTAAACATGGCGGGTCATTAACTCAATCTGTCAGACTGACAAAAGCTTATCATCCATGAGAAGCGGGGGGTGGGATCGAGGGCAGACTATGTATTGAGGGGAAAAGTCCTTGTTTGGGTTACCTAATTAATATATTGATAAGGATTTGACACAAGGCATGCTAACTGTTACTGGGGAATTTTCCTGTTTATTTTAGCAAGAAATGCCCGTATTTCATCCCATAGTTTTGAAAATCAAATTCCTGTATGTTGCGGGGAGACAAAGCAGGAATCGTGCTGCTGCCCGTTTGGTTTAACTTGCATGTCCCAGTAAGGGCCCGCCGCATCTCCCAGTAAGGGCCCGCCGCATGCAGTAAGCTGTCCCAGTGCCGAGCAGAGCTTCATTTAAAACCCGTTAAAAATCTGTTCAGCATGCCGAAAACATTATTGCTCCATACACCCCCACTTCCCACCGGAATCAAATGAGACGTCAGCGCATTGTGCTGTTCTCACAGCACGGAGGGAAAAAAAATCTAATAAAAACAGAGTATTGAAATAAGAGCTTTAATAAAGATGGCGAAAACGGAGCGACATCCCAGCATGCAAACGGGGAGAGTGACAGGAGGAGGGACTTACTATTCCCACAGCACTCTTCACGCTAAACATTTACTCAGTATCTATCTGTCTGATGCTTCTCGGCTCCTATATGTGCCTCGCAGTGACGACAGTTCATTTGAGCCGTTATTTGTTTTTACTTTTATGCCTGACGGCTGAGGCCCCGCAGGGGCCGTCCGTCAATATGCCCGAGGCTCGCAATGCGGCCCGACTCGCAAGCAGCGGCTCGAGTTTGCGCCCCCCTTGCCGTGTGACCCCTCCCCAGGAGGGCGGCTGCCAGTGTGGCATGGTGGTAAGTTCACGATAGTTCATATTTCCGACAGGCTGTCCCCTGGACAGCACAAGGACAGGAAGTCCATGGCATTCCACTTCCTGTGAGGTCTGTGGCATTGCAGCACTTCTTTTTGCTAATTAAAAAGTCACAAGGGGTGATGAGAGGGGTCATGGGGGGTGGCTTCTGTGACTGAGTTTACTGTTTGTGTAACGCCCCCCACCCCCAGCTGTCTGTCATTCTCATTTATCATTTTCCTCTTAAATCTCAATTTTTCTGCCGCTATGTCTCAGCTTCTGCACAGGGTACTTGTGCCCCTGTGGGCTTGGGGGGTGGTGCTCATCTGGGGTTCACTCTTGCCTTTACAAAAAGACCCCCAAAATGACTAATGGTTCAGCCTGCTAGAGGGGTGCTGTGCCTCGAATTCTGAAGATGTAAACAATCCCCCCCCCCCCCAGACAGCCACATGAGCCATCTCAGATTGCAGCTCTTATATGTCACATAAATACAAAGCAAGTGATAAGGTGGATCTCTGTTTTTTTTTACAGTTCTCATGACACTCCCTCCCTGAAGACACGTATTTGGAGGACAGCGTCATGCAGCGAGCGTCCTGTAAAGGAAGTGTTTATGGAGCCCCTGCCCACATTCACCCCGGAGATGCCTTGTGGCATTTTACTTTTGAAGGTTTGTTCCAAATACGACGTGAAAGGTTTTTATACTATAAAAAATCAGGTCCAGCAAAGTCTGCCCTCCCAGGTGAGCTTCTCCTGCTCCTCGTTAGCCAGTGGGAATTGTTTTGCTTCCCCATACATTTACCCTTGGCCTCCAGGACTCCTGCATTTTCCGGAATAACCGTGCTCCTTATCTCCTAGGTACTGCGACAGGCATGGCTAATGCAGTGGGAATGCTCCCTGTTTTTGATATGATTCAGCTAATCATCCCAGTAAACTTCAAACAGCAGGCTGCCATGACAGGCTGCCACGTCACAGGTGGAGACGATCCAGTTTTTCCCAGTTGACGAGCAGGGAGGCAGGAATTCCAAGAGGAGGAGGAGGAGGAAGATGAAGTGGCTGAAGTTTATCAGGTCTGCCCTGCATACTTTACCTGTATACTGCATTTGAAATTCCGGTGCCGGACTTTGGAAGCAGTTTCAGGTAAATAAAGAGCCAATTGTCTGTTTTGTACAGAATCTTAATTTCTACAAAATATTCTGCAGTGCATTTGAAAGTCATGTGGATTCCCATGTGTTGGGCTGCAGATCTTCACTTGGCGACATACCGGTGTTGGGTTTGGAGCCCAGATCTGCATTCCGAGAGTGGCCAGTTTCCCTCACTGGTGCAGTCCGAAAGTCAGAATAACGGTAGAACAAATCAACAGCAGCCAAGGCCGGTCTGGAGCCGGGCCTACAGAGATGTGCCCAAAATATGTTTCTCATCTGAAGCGATCACGTGTTCCACAGGAGACACCGATGGGAGCAGATCACATGGTCACTGAGGAATGCGTGCTTCAGCTATTTAGGGTCACAAACGTGAGATCCTGCTTTAGCATTTATGGGATCGAATTTCTGCAACATAGTGGGCTTTAAGCAAAATTTAGGGTTTGTTTCACCTCATCAGGCCTCATTTTGAATTAATTTGTTTCACAGCTTTGGCAGCGATGGCTTTTGTTGTGCTGCCGAATCGCGTCGCACTGCCACCGCTTCTGGCAATCAGACAGAACATGCAGGAATGTGTTGTTCGCCATAATGTTATTATAACAGAGCTAAGCGCTGTAATGTAAACTGTTAAAGTGAAATATGCAGGCAGAGGTGTTAAAAATGAGTTTCAGTTTCCACGTAATGGTTTATTTAGTTAAAGGCGTTTAGCAGAAAATATATAAATACCTCTCACTCATGATTAATGATTTTTGGGTTGTAGTCATACGGTTTCTCAGTGGTTAGTTAATATTTTTTGATGCATTGGATGGTTAATAATTCATTTCAGATGGCAGTGAAAGTCGGTAGCTATTTGTTTTGTCAAATTTAGATGCATATAATACGGAAAAGTCAAACCCTAATTCTGTGTATCAATTTCAAACTCCTATCACCAATTTAAAACCTGGGTTTGATGAATATTACACCACTGTACAGTAAACCCGTTACTACCAGTGTTAAAAATTCATCTTGTTCAATAAAAAATATGGATTTTTTTTCCCTTTATAGCATCATGTATCTTTTAACAGAATAACAATTTTGATAGCCACAAAGTTTTATTGCTAAATAACTTTAAGTTACATTTCTATTGTTCATATTTCCAGACAAACATAATGTATAAACCAATGGAGCCTTTGATGACACTCTGAGAATCACTGTTCTGTATTTATGGCGTCAACCTGTCAGCAGGAAGCAGATATCTGAGCCGGGCTCCTATTGGCCGTGGCAGCTCCCAAGGTGACCTAGGCTGGTCTGGTCATCTCAAGCATCATCTCAAGTGCATCCGGAGATGATTGAGGAACTTCTCCATTAACCTTCTTTAGCTAGACCAGACCAGCAGCTCTACAGATCGGGTGAGACTCTCTGAAGCTGCTCCAGCACATTCAGTATTCTATGTATTTATCCAAAATTAAATTTAAAATGGTTGCAATAAAAAAAGAAGAAGACATTTTATATTTATAGGGGTAGTAGGGTGGCATTGTTGTCTCACACCTCTGGGACCAGGGTTTGAGTCTATGCCATGGCTCTGTGTGTATGACGTTTGCATGTTCTCCCTATATTATTGCAGGATTTTCTCTGCCCCTCCCCCCCAATTCAAAAACATGTTAAGATATTCCCTGCCTTGTGCCCGTAGCTTCCAGGATAGGCTCCAGAACCCCGTGACCCTGCATAGGACAAATGGGCATAGAAGATGGATGGATGTATTTATAAAAATAAATAAATTAATTAAAAATTCGATGGCCAGATACATGATTTATTTTCTACTATGGATGAGAAACTTATATGTGTATATCTGTATAATATAAAAGAAAATATTCTTATAAAGCATTAATAATTATTGATCCCTGTAGGAGAAATTCTCTTTTTGCCACTCTGTAGGTGAAAGCAAGCTGTCTGTGAAGGGCAGCCACCCATAGCAGCACCCAGGGAGCTGGGGGTTAAGGGCCTTGCTCAAAGTCCTGCAGACATGCTGAGGATGGACTCAAACCAGTGACCTTCTGATCACAAGCACAGAGGCTTAGTTCACCGAACCACATGCTACCCCCAAGGTGGGGCACAAACAACAACACACTACTCTTTGCATTAAAAGGCATTTTGTTATGATTACAATTTTTTTTATTACTGGGTCCATATCAAAGGTGTGGTTGAAATTTTGAAGAATCGAAGAGTTTGAAGAATTGAAGAATCGGGACCCCTGGTAAGATGCATGATGGAACTTGATGTACATCCCGTTCAAAAATCTGCCTGTCTCTCATGGTTCATGGGAGTTTTACTTGCACAAAAATGTTCTGAGGACAGAATGAAAAATGATTGGTTCAGAGAGATAACCAATCGGATTGTAGAGGAGTTTGGTCCAAGCAACTAGAAAAGGTGGGATCAAGACATATGATTGGTTGGTCCCATCTCCGCTAGTTGCTCAGAGCTCCGCATGAGCTCTGTCATCTTGGAGTGTGCTTTCCATCTCAGTTGCATGTTCTGGCAGTTTACATTGGTGCCAGCTTGGCCTTTACGATGGGGAGCCCCACGTATCTTTGCGAGTGTTTCGTACCCGGCCATGTCCGCTCCTGCTTCATGAGTCCATCCACGTGTGACGCATTTTTCAGTTCTATGCGTCCAAAACATTCCCTCCATGCACATGTTCTGGAACTTTCTATCAGCGCCGAACAACCCCAGACTGATTTCCATTCGTGTCTCGCCAATGTGCCCTTCAGCTTCACTATGAAAAGCCCCAAAAGACGACACGCCGTCAACAGAAAACCGCGCCTCCATATCGACCTTGCTCTTGCCGTCAAAGGTTCCTGTCAGTGAAGCTGGGCGGTAAAATTCCTCCTCTCACCTGTTTGATGTCTGCAAAAAACATCCTTTCCTCCAATGTCAGAAATCCCCACGTATGCATTGAATGAATTCCCTGAAAGAGCTTGCCTCAGCTCACACTGCCGACTCACAACAAATCATAACAGAAATATGAGCTAACGTTTTTAGCAGTCGTAAATAGAGGTACCATCCTCACTTTGCTGGCCCGATTCAGTTTATTTTTGATTTCCACGCTTTCATCTGGTAGCATTAAAATTCATACACTCGATTCCTCTCCCTGACCTATTGGGTGCCAGCGATTAGACGTCAGTTTGCCATCAATGTCGCCTCCATATCTGCACCTTATCTGAGTGTTTCTCTGTTGCATGTATAACAAATCTCGTGACATGGTGCCCGTCAGCTGGATCTGAGTGATAGTGGCAAAGTCCTTTTGATCTATAAGACAGCATCAGGGTCAATAAGATCTGTATTTTCATGACTTATAATAGTGACAAAAAGACAAATTAAATGTCTGCTTAGCTGAATCTTGTAGCTCTGTTTGACACGGCCAATGACAGTAATTTATTCTCTGTGTCATGTGGTCCCTGCCATTTTATGACGTACTGTTGACTTTTTGCACGTTCAGAGACATTGATTGTTTGATACTTTTCCTGTCATTATATCATTTTTCAATCGTCCAGACATGCTTTGATGGTCTGTTTTTCGATTACCATTTTTTGGGTGACAAATCATGATGGCCATTGAAGATTTCAGTGACCAGGATCAGAGACCATCAAGGCCATTTGGATCTTGCCTTCCTTGATTAAATCCTGTGATGTCAAGCATTTGTGGAGAGTCACGTAAAACAGTGTTTTTAAGTGTTGTTTATGGATACTACTCTTCACAAATCATGATCTTTGTCCAGGTAAATGAGTTGTAAGTGCATCAATCTAATCATTCACCTCTATTTCAATGAAGATCTGTCCTGTTGGACCTACTGTTACGTCTGAAATAACAGAATGTCATATTTTAAGGCTATAGGTGAGAGTACTCTGCATTCTACAATATATCTTGTAACTAGCTATATGATTTGAGATAGCATTCTACAGTTGATGGCATATTCTGCGGCTAGGTACATGATTTGTGATACTGTCATGCACTCTATGATATATCTCATAGCTAGCTATATGACTTCTCGCTGAACTCGGTTGACTGTAGCAAAGGCCTAGTTAGGATACTCTCTACCTCATCATTCTACATCTAGTTTCTAAAATTGTTTATTGCTATTTTCATCTGACAGCTTCTGGATGTAATGTCTACCCAGAATAGGCACATGACAGTCAACACCTCAGACTTCCTGATGGTATCAGAGATGCATTCGTTCTGGTAGGGCTTTAGCTGAACCATGCCTGCAGTGAGTCAAGTATTTTAACAAGACAGAGATGTATTTGTGAGCCGAGAAGGACAAATTTGTTCGGAGGAGGTCAACCAACAAGTGGCATCATTCACAGAACGGGGGCGGCACTTGTTCCACGTGACCCTGTGAATTCAAACCGGAGAGTTTAGCATCAGGAGTTTTGCAGAGAGAGGCAACATGTGCCACCCCAGCAGTCTGGCTCATGGCAGAGCCACAAACGGTCACCACTGACCTGCCCAAGGTTCAGATACGTGCAAGAATTCACCAGCAAGGCTTTGGGATTGGTGATCTGCGGAATAGCTTTCCACGAGTCATCTGGCTTTGGCTTGACCCCACTAAACTGACCTGGATCTTGTCAAACAGGCACTTTGATTAAATGCTCCATAATGAAAAAGTTAAGTATGATGGGGACGTGGGGGTAACAACCTGTCATTTTTGCCATTTCTGGGTCGAGAGGCTTCTGGGGGGGATTTGGGGTGGTGTGAGGAAATGGAACCACTGCAGGCCAGATGTGGCGACTCACCTCAGTACCATGTGATCATGTGACCCCCACCGCAGATACAGGAAAGAGCCGCACAAGGGGAACCTAACAAAGAAACCACACAAGTCACACCTCAGTTGAGCTCATGCGTAAAGAGGCTGAAAACTTAACGACCAGGCTGAAGAATTGCAAACTCTAATCTAAACAGCCATACAGAAGCTGGGTGCAGGGGCTTGTAATGGGTGGGGAGTCAAAAATAGCTACCTGAGAAATAATTTGGGTTATGATCTTGAAGTCAGAGTTCGATATTGACCCTCTGTCTACCTTCCTCATTCCACGGGGGGGATTCAAGAGCCCCCAGGTGCCCCCCACCCCCCACCTGTGTCACAGGATCACAGCGGGCTCATCTTCTGGTTTCTCCACCATCATTTAAAAAAAAAATTAACTTCCCTTCATCCCCTGAGATGTGGCCTGAGGGGGAGGCAACCCCCCTGTAGCCACCTGTTGTCCTTTATGAGTAAACAAAGGGAGTGGAGAAGGCATGGTAATCCATGCAGTGCTGCGTAACTACGGTGACCAGCCGACCACTGAGGTACGTTAGCATAAGAGTGTATGCTGCTGGGATGGCTGCTTCTCTCCTCCAGAGCCATGTGACTCTGTGAAGAATGTTCCGGAAGAAAGGCTGGGCGAATCAATCTCCCAGATAAAAGTCTGTCTGTGTGGAGCTTCTCTATCTTACTGGAAATGCAGACTGACCTACATTTCCTTCCAGCCAATGTCTGCGTCCACTGCTTTCCCGGGCCCCCTTCCGATTGGCCGGCTGAACAGAGGCACACCCTTAACGACCAGGACGGATGCTCCCCACCTCCACTGACAAACGGCAGTGTTTACTGTGCGTAAAGTTACCACTAAATGAAAAACAAATGAAGAAATCAAATATGCGCCATGGTTATTGGCGGCGAATTGGGGTGTGGGGGATTGTTTTGCTTTGATAAAAAGTTATTAAGGCAGGAGAGGTGCGGATGAGACAGCCCCAGAAGAGACGGCTTTATCAGGATCTGTGTAAGTTCTACCTTTGATGTAATGTTATTGTGCTGTGTGTCGTGCCCGGCTGCTCACGAACCACACCGCCAATTACGTCTGCCGAAAACGTGCATTGCTCCCCATCTCATCATTAATTCAGCACCCATCACTCCCCCCACCCTCTCCAATGCCCCCGGGGGTGAACCTTCAATATTTTCTCGCTACACTATGCATATTTATGCGTATTTGTTCCACGCCTCACTAAATGTCACCGTTCCTCCTCCTGCTCTTCTCCGCTCACTGTACATTCCTCTGTTTTATTCCCTTCGTTCCCTGCATCAGAGGCTGTGAATTACGCAGAATCTGCCTTTTTATGTCACCATTCCTGCTCTCTTTTTCTCGCTCCCTCTCTTTCAGTCTCTTTCTCCTTCTCTCTCATGATAACTCCAAAATAGTTTTCCACCCCCGCTTCCCAGCCCCGCTCCCAAGTTCGTAGGCGTCACGTCATCCCTTCCTTCTTCATGCCTCTCATCGTGATACGGCATAATCTCTCTACTGTGTTATTCTGGGCAGGAGAGAGTTCTGGGTCAGCTTTCCTCACCGTACTCGCCAGGCTTAGGGTTACAAAGGCCGTATTTAAACTGGCTACTGTTTCTGCCAGTTCATCGTGAAGAAAGAAGTCTCCCAACTTCCATAAATCTGGATTCAAGCGTCATTTAAAATTCCTGTCAGGCAAAATAATGAAACTTGGCTAGGGCAATGAAGTCTCATCCAATTGTCATCTGTGTCGTTGATGCGATCAATTTCATAAATCTGATCACAGTGACTAACAGTGCGACAATCTATTAGTGACAGAAACACGCACTTGACCTGAATGAATGGTCAGCCCTGTTATAATAGACAGGGCTTGTGTGGATCACTATGATGATGACTCAGATACAGAGTCCTGCCCTAACAGTAGATGGGACTCAAAGGGTCGGCACACGTTGTTGGAAGGGAAAAACAGCCATAAACAATTAGAAAAAGAACTATATAACCCAGTGTGTCCCAATCATCCCAGTCGTCAGGGACCTGCAGACAGTCAATGTTTTTGCTTACCGGGAGCTGGGAGGGAGCAAAAATGTGGACCATCTGTGGGTCTCTGAGGACCAGATTGGGAAACACTGATATAAACAGATAATGCACAAACATAAAAGGCCAAGCGACACATAAATTATACTATAATTCCACCCATCCCAGGCAGCACAGGGCAGAAGACAAGGTTACACAATGGACAGGGTGGCTGTTACATTCATATTAAGAATAAAAGCCGCAGAAGCTTGTTAGACCACAAAGGAGCACCCTCCCCCTCCACAGGCAAAGTTCTGATCTTCTACATGTTCCATGATTTTCACATGACGTCCTCCTCATGTTACAGAGTCCAGGTCCTTCCTTCTAGGCAGGTCGACACGGGTCTTCACACTCTCCCACTTGTCAGCCGTCTGCACACTGCCAGTGTATGCTGTGTCGACTGTGGACAGCATGCGAGGTTAACAGGCCAGCAGGAGCAGGACCGACCCTTCCTGACATGTTGCAGATCCCTGGCTCCTCACGTCAAGCAGTGATGGGCGTCATTCCAGCCCTGAAACCCGGCTGGTCCACTAAAGGTTCTCTTCTGCCTCACGCCTGCAGCCTCGACAGCCTCATATCCAAGGAGGCCTTAATGGCGAACAGGTATGTTTCCTGTGGTTAAAATATAAAGTTATCACGATTAGTTAGTATTTGTTTTCTACCGTGGGGCTCATCTGTCATTTACAACAGGAATTGCCTGCAGGAAAATAGTGATGCCACAGTCAAGAAAAGGCATGCTCTGATTGGTCCGCAGAGTTTACATCGGCCAACCATGTGCAGGCTCGGCCAGGCCTAAGCTGACGGAGGCCTACAAACCTAAACTTACCAGGATTCATTAATCTGGATAGGACTGAGCTCACGCGTTACCCAATTCAAAGTATGTGCTAACAACTTTTAAGACGTAGTCCAAGAATGCTAGTCATGTCCATTAGATACATTAGCGGCTCTACATTCATGTGGTCATCCGGCTGAGAATAACGGCATTATCGCCCAGCTGTAATTACGGAAGCAGCTGGCCTTTTGCGCTGCTGCCGCTTCCAGATTCTCCTTTTGTGTCGAACCATTAATTAATAATATATTGGGCTTTCATTGTGTAAATTAACATCTGTTTTGGTCTGGAGTGGCTACAGTGGAAGAAAGGCGATTGTAATGGAGGCCGCCAGAATGTTCTCTGAGGGGGAAAAATGTCAGCCTTTGTGTCGGGACAATTTTTCTTCAGGAATGTATTAAAGATAACTGGATATGAGGGAGCAAATCCTTTAAATGGCTGCTTTATTCTCCCCTCAAAATCCTCCTCGTTCTAGATAGGGCAGTAGCCACGCTTCTGAAAGGCGCCCCCCCCCTTATCCCGTGCTCGCAACGAGAGGCCGCGGGTCCTAGCGTGGCATTCGCCGAGAGCAAGCGACGTGTCGTGTCGGGAATGTTATCGGCCGGTGGCAGATATTACAAATGGCGTTTGTTTTAATGTGACAGGCTGCTTTACCTCATAAATATACCATTAGCAGCTTTTATCTGCAGAGTGCTAACAGGGTGCTCTGTTTATTTACCATTCTGCCCAGCACACAGCCTAACGTCCACCGAGCCTAGACCACAGCTAACTCCACTAACCGCTCACTGACTCATTTTTATTTCACCCCCCCCCCCCCCCCACCCCCCCCCCCCCC
>JAODJW010000001.1:30688516-30699234 GCA_026777045.1 Hyperopisus bebe
AAGGGGACACCGTGCGCCCCTGTCCTGTCACTTTCCTTTCTCCTCCCCGTCAAACGGAGCGGCTCCACCGCGTCTCCTTTGCCCGCTTTTAACCAGGAAAGGCACATTTTACACCCCCATTAATGATCTCTCTGAGAGTTCAGGGATTGTTGCGTACGAATGGACCACAGGGAGGATGAAGATGACCGAGGAGATGGTTGGGTGTCGTTTGCTGGTAACGCCGGTGCCCAGATGTTTGTAGCGTTTGTCAGACGTGCAGGCGAGCAGAAGAATCAGCCAGAGCTTCATGTCTGATGTGTGTGAAGCTTTAAAATGCCCTTGTCAATATTTTTTCCTTAAATTCTAACAGTGAAGGATTACGCCCTCCTGGTCATCAAACGAAGGCGTGTTGAGGAGGGGAGTTGTGTGTTTTTTTCCTTCTTTACTGGGCAAGACTTTACTTGGGAAATGGCAGCACCGGCATCGTGGAGAGGAACGGAGCTGCGGAACGGGAGAGGAAGCCAGAGCTAAATGACAGGATGCATAAAGACGCCTTTCTGCAACCTTAAGACGTTTCTTCGTTTTTTTATTTTTTCCTTTTTTCCTTTGCTCAAGCGGGAAAAGTTTTCCTCCGACGATCCACTGGAGTTTGGTTTTCGTTTCTTGATTTGCTTTCTTTTTTCTCACACCACAAGGATGCATTGTGGATTAGTTGTGATCCTCTTAATGAGACTCGTCTCCATTGCACTGGCTTTCAAAAACGGTGAGTATTGGACTATTACAGTTTTCCCAGTTTCCCAAAGATCAGCAATAGCAGTTAACCTAAATTTACACGTCCACTTACCGTTGAAATAAAGGTCTGATTACACAAAAAATGTGATAAGCTCCCGGTGCACCGGTTCACCAAGTGTTTGAGGGATATTTCGCATATATATATATAATGCAATTTATTAGTTAAGTTGACGTGTATTATAGGTTGACGTGTTTTTATAAAGATTTGTTAGCGGGATGCTTATTATTGAAGTACGTAAACTACAATCGCACATGGTTAGCAGACTGCACAGAACCATTGTAAATTATTTTACATTTTACTTATTTTTGAGGAGTATTTTATTATTTGAGCTCTACATCAATTTTTTAACAGTTTAAGCTGTTAAAGTTGAATGGTGTGAGTGGTGTTTAGAATAAATAAACCGACGGAACTCAAAAGTCGCTAAAGATTGCTTAAATTCGACTTGGTGTATATTTATTTTGCGAGAAGTTAGACAGGTAGCTGCCGTTTCAGGGAGTTAGGGTTTGGTTTTTTTCCTGACATCCCAAGGGACCCTCGAGTACCCGCAAAGCATATGGAAGTTGCCCAGATGTGACCGATTCGGCCTCCCTACATAAAATGATCCCTGACATTCCCCAGTCACGGATAATGGCTCTCAATTATTCTATAAGGGGCTATTTGAATGGAAAATGCCACAGGTCAGTCTATTAATCGTCGGGATGAATCACACCTTTGATTTTCTTTGGGATTTTGTGTTAAATGTGATCCGTGTCAAGAATGAGACAGCGTGTTTATCTTAGTTTCCAGTAGGCCTAATAGAGTTGTTACTCAAGGTTTGGTGACCTTTCTGCTATGAGTTTTTTATCCGATAAAATGCTTGTTTTTTTAAATGTGGGATAGGCTATTTCAAACTTAAACTCAATAAGCGTAACTGAATTGATAACGAACTAATGCTGTCACATCTGTCCGGGCATACTGAGCCCTGTGTGTAACACGGCACTGTTCTGGGTTAGTAAACGGTAGGATATTATCAGTAAACGACGGTAAATCCAATAGGTAACTTTCCTGTAAACCTAACGTAACTTAAAGAAAATGCCTACGGCAGTAATTAACTTCCAGTGTGACACCTAAATTCGTGCAACAGAAATGTTTCGGGAGTGTTTCTGACCAACGTTAATTTTACATTTATCAGCTTTTTATGATAATGTTTTATGATATAGGCCTATAGTATAATATAGGCCTACATTATTATTATTTTTTTTTACAATAAATTTTTTTAAATTATAGTATTATAATAATACTATGTTCCCTGTGTATGGGAGTTGGCCCCCGATTCTGGTTTGTTCAATGCCTTGCCCCCGTAGTCTCCAGGATAGGCTCCGTACTATCCTTTGACCCTGAATAGGTTAAGCGGTTGCAGAAAATGATGGATGCTATACTTTACTGTTATCTATCATTATATATTTCTGTATTTGCTTAAACACGCTAGGTTATTTTAGGGTAACTATGTTTAAAGCATGTCCCATATCTGTATCTATGAAGTAGTTTACAAACTTTATACTGAGAGGAAGCGCTACCGGATTTTGGAGTTCAGGCTTGTCTTTTTGCTTTCAGACAAATGTGGAGATAACATCAGAATCACAAATGCAAACTACCTGACGTCCCCCGGTTATCCGCTGTCGTACTCACCGTCGCAGAAATGCGTGTGGGTGATCGAGGCTCCGGGACCCTATCAGCGGATTTTAATCAACTTCAACCCTCATTTCGACCTGGAGGATCGAGAATGCAAGTAAGTGCCGAAATCTGGCGTCGAAGTGCGCCACCTGCTGGTCGCGTGAAGCTAACACGAACCGACGAACCGTTTATAGTTATCGGCTGATTTATGCTGATTACGGGCACTAATTTACATGTAAAGTGTATAATTCGTTTTTGGCGGTTACCTACATGCAGTAGGCTATACACAGGATGCGTGTACATGTATATAAAATGAGATTGATGGTGGCTTAGTACGCGGTGCTGTTTTGTACTATGTAATTTATGGTAAATTCACGCAGTCTGAATTGTACGTGAAGGGGGAGGGGCGGTAAATGGACCCTTTAACCCAGAGTGGAATCCGTCCTTCTGTCTTGCCGTTTCACTGACCCCCCCGCGCCCACACCCTTCTCCTCTTGTCTCTGGTCGTGTACACTGCATCTTTGTTCTGGATTTCTCTTTCCTTCTGTTTTTTTTTTTTTGAGGGTGTACGCCGTGTATTTCCATACGGACCGTAGTCTTAGGGGCTCCCGAAGACCGCTGTGAACGAGCTGAGCAGTTTTTCGGGGCCCTTGTTATTTTACTGCTCCACAAACTATCTCTTATTTATGGCCATGATGATTGGGTCTGTCTACTAGAAGGGGGGGGGGGGGGGCTACGGCCAGCTCTGATTTCGTCACCGAGGGGCAAATATAAATGTTCTTGGATCCAAAGAATGGGGCAGAATTTTGCCAGGTGATGAGTAGCGAAGGTAACTGACACCACGGAGTAATGTGGCCAGGCTCAGATGCATGTTCGCTGGAGGAAAAAAGTGAACAAATCTTTCATCGCGGTTTATTTATTTAACGGTTAAGTTTGTGATGAGTGCGGATTGCCTACCTGTTTTTCTGTGTATTCAGTGGTTAGATTCATCTAGATGTACATTATGCCTGGAAGGAAGCCAGGGGCAACTTTATCCCGAACGGGTTCGAGCCACAGCCTTCAGGATACAGCAGCGGTCCCGCCAGGGGAAATATTTGTGAAATAAAACCGACCACAACCAGAGTTACTCAAGCTGTTTAAACTGTTTTCTGTTTAAACGAATGGGTCATGTGACCTGGCAAACACACCTGATGTCTGGGCCTGTAATGAGTTTAGTGAAATGGTTTTTTTAGGTTCTTCAGGAATTTGAATTTTGGAAATACCGTACCGGAGTGATGTCCGTGGGTCTCCTGCCTGGGATTCATGTTCTAACTCTGTTTCGCCTCCTTTTCTCTCACTGGCCTTCCTTATGCCCCATGGCATCTCTGCACACGAGAACTCATGATGGGGGGGAATGATGTTCGGAATTCCTTCCTTATCAGATAGAATGGGGGAGAGGCCAGGATACAGGCCCCAGTGTGCAGCCAGTGATTAAATTAACAGGAAATGGGGCGCACATGGTCTGTGTGCCGCGGCAACCCAAACAAGACGTACTTAGCGACCGCTTGTGTCACAATCCCGGAGCTGCTTGCTCTTCCTTCGTGCTGATTTTCAATGACATGTACATTCAGGGCACGTTCGTCCTGGTCCGTTTGGAAGGTCGGGGAGCAGGGGGAGTCCAGTCGGGGATACAGTTTCTGGACATGTGTGTTTTCAAGCGCTTTAAAAAGGAAAAATCAAAGTATCTTTTGAGGTGAATATCTTAACTTTTTAATTCTAGAGAGATCATGAGTCTTGTAAGCAGTAAGCTGGGGTCACCATTCCTACCACCCCCCTGTTCTGAGAAAGGGGGAAAAAAATAAAAATAACATCAATAGGCCGTTTGTCTACCATGGGTCCGATTTGACACGCTCCAGGGTAGGAATGAGGCTGTCTTAAGGACAAGCTTGTTTACATGGCAGTTGGGCCGAATGTATCTTGTTGAATGAGGTCACCATTGTCCATATCTGAGAACTCTGTCCTTGACTTGACTTTTCTGGCAAAGTTCTGGTCCAACAGATAAGTTCTTTTTACCCGAGGTTCCCCATGGTGTTTAAGCCGTCCAATCTCCCCTGCCTGGTCTGCAGCGAGCACGGCACAGCGCATTATTGACGCACAGGGATTTTGCTGATTCACCAGGACTGGCCGTATTTTTTCCGGCGGACTTGCGCGGTTGGAAACACCCCGCAGCCCAGCAGGTGAGCAAGCGGCAGATAAAAATAATTTCCGCGGTTTGTCGAAATGCCACTTCTGGTGAGGAGAACGAATTCCGCTGCGATGTACCGCGCGGACGCGGGTGGGCGGGCGTCAGCGGAAACATCCGGAAAATGCATTCCCGGGCTTGGAGAGGACAGACGAATCCGACCCCTGTGAAGTGTAGCACCAGCATTTTACATGCCCCGGTCAAAGATGGAAAATTTGGTTGCCAGTTAATCTGATGAGCGATCCAGTGCCCCCGCGGTGAGAGTACCCACCCTCCTCATGCCCTCGGACAGCGTATCCTAAAGCCTAAATACTCCTGGGCCAAACGGCAATGAGTCACGGATGCCGGAAGTCCTGGCGGTATTGTTATCGGTGCTACACTGATGAACTACAGGAAAAGGCCTGACCCTGGGGGCAGGAGCCTTTGTTTTGGGCTGTGGTGTAATCATGAGCTCTTCACTGTAGGGTATCTTGTCCTTTCTGAGCCTGGGGTGAGACTTGGGGGGGTAGGCTCTAAGCCAAGGTCCGATTTCAAAGTTTCACAGTACCAAAGGATTCCAGCCCAGCAGACAGTTTCTTATTGCCCCACACCACCCGTCCCCCATCAGCCCCCCGACCTGTTATCTGTTTGTCTCCAACACTTCTGAAATTTCAGAGACTGAGAATGAGCGTGGTCGTCCTCAGCCCTTCTAGAGCAGCCCCCCCTTAAAGGTTAATCTGTGGCCTATAAAGAGGAAACAATACCTTTGGTAGCAGGTCAGTCCTGGTGCAGTCCCTTGGGGGCGTCTTCCAGAATGTTCTTTTAAACAGGTTCCGGTACAGTCCCTCAGCCCTGGCACTGAGTATTTTTCGCTTCAGGTCCTTATTAATTAGGGTTAACTGCACAGTGATGGATTTCGATGTTGATTTGATGAACCTTGACAGTCCATTGAATAGTTTTTCAAGCTCCATTTCGAACTGTACTAAACCACATTAGACTTTATCAAAGAACTTAGGCATGAAGCATGGCTTTACTTTTCTGTTTGCCCCTTAAAAATGATTAGGCATGAAAGTCAGTTGTTAACCGAATTGTTCCGAACTCTGGATCAATTAAGTAACTGTAAGATTGATTCATATTAATTGGGGATATTAATCTGTGCTGTTTGGCTGTGGGTGGGGAGGGGGAGGCATATTTTTGAAAGAGACCATATTTTGCCCTCATCTGTGAATGACGGGCTGCCGGTCCTTTAAAAGGACCCGCCGCTTCCTCCTTTGATTAGACGTGACATCTAGTCGAGTGTTCTGCGCTGGCCAAGTCAAGCGTAATTAGCTTAGCGGCATTTTGAGAGGAGTACCGACCCTGCACAGTCGTTCCGTCGGGCCCAGGGCCGCATTATCGAATTATGCCACACAGCAGTGAATTACTCAGTGGTTAGCTATGGCAGCGCGCTAGCTCCATGTCTCGCGGTCTCTTCAGTTAAGGAGGGATCCAGGGAAGACGAGGTCTACGGCGGCCGGGGGCATCGGACACGGATGCTTCTGCAGTTGTGTCACTGAAGATGTCCAGCCGATGTTCCTCCGAGTTATGTGACTCTGGGAATGTCCAGTAGAACCGTTGGTGCAACAGAAAGTCACTCTGTATCTCTCAGCCCTCCCTGCTACCCCACCCCACACACGGCCCTGGGAGCAGCCATAGGTCAGGATGAATTGGGACACGCTCACCTTGGCAGTTCCGGAAGGAGAGTCTGATTGAAAAGCTTTCCGTCGTGACATCTGCCTCTCCCTCCTCCTCCCCCACCCCCCCGACTCCTGTCCTGTCAGCCGCTTTGATTCACGCCCGCTTGGCTCACGCACTCTCACTGGGGCTTGAGGGCTGATCTCTCACCTCTCATGGAAGGGGGGTGGGGGTGGGCTCAGTGCTCAGTTACGGTCCCTGTGAGTGGCTGGGGGGGCAGGTGACTCCAAGCAGACCATCTGGACAGGGGTCTGTTCTGTTATCGGCTATTCCTCTCTGTGTAGAAAGCTGTGTCTTGGCCATGTATATCGTGGGAGCAGTTTCGCCTGGGGGCCTCCTCGGGCCCCCACCCTTGCCCAGAAACTCTCTAAGGGCAACTCTGCTCCATTCAGAGGCCATGGGAGCTGTGCTTGACCATCCTCCCCTAATCTGACTCCAAGATTCCCTCTGGAAGGCGTGTAAATCGAATCCTCCTCTGCCTAGTTCTCGCCTCTGTTGGGTTGGCGGACATGTGAGGTTTGCTAAGGCGGACATCACTTGCCGGGTCATGTTGTCTTGTGGCATTTCAGGTGTTGTCATGCTGGCCTTACAGCTTGAGGTCTGGCATGCCTGCTGTCCCCTCTGCACAGCCACCATCGCCCCTCACCCCACAGGCCCTAACTTGGCCCAGCCTGCCCCTGGTCCACACGGACCCTGCTTCATGACATTACTCTCACCTTATTAGCGACAGTGCCCCTGTGGCTGTAAATCCGCTCCCCCAAAGTGATTCAAGTAGTGGGACACCGGAGGCCCTCCCTGCAGGCGCTGGCCCGGCCCGGCCCCCTACCTCCCCCCCGGCTTTGGGGCCTGAGGCAGTCGGGATACAGCAGCCGCTAGCTAATTAGCGGCCGGATCAGCTCCAGCTTGGCAGCCGGGCCCCGGGCCTCTTGGACGGGGACGGCACTTCGTCCTCCAGAAGACAGCGGGAGCGAGGCCCGTCTACGCTTTGATCCGGCCGGCGTTGCGCCAGAACCCTCCATCCTGCCCTCCCCCGGCACCAGTTGCTCTTACTTGTGCCCCGTTAAGGTGACCCTGTCTCCGAACAAGTGGGCAGAGATGGGAGCACCGTGGGCCGGATCGGCGGATTGGCTGGCAGACTGTCACGTAACCAGTTGTGTGGCCCTCATTGGCTGTTCCTTATGTTCTCTTGTTCATTTCCTACTCTTTTATTATATGATAATAATCGCCCCCGCCACTGCCACCACCTCCCAGTCTATGTCTCCTTTCATTCTCTGCCCCCCAAGAACCTCCTGGGCGGCTCTTCCCAGTATCACCATGGTGATAACCTTGCAGGCCTGTTGTTAACTTGTGGGGCGGGGGGCATTTGACCTGGTTCTGGTGTGGCAGAGCCCGTACTCCTGCTGTCCCAGGGAAGGGGGGCAAGCAGGAGTTTTAATTGACTCCCTCCTGGTGCCATACCCCCCCCATCACAAGACACACAGACACACATGAACACGCCATCACTCCCAGTCCATGAGGAGCCATGTCGGGGGCTGGATGGGGGGTGGGGTAACCCTGTATTCCTGTTGTCACCCATTAACCCCCCGCGTCCCCCCCGGCTCTGTATCTGAAGCGGTCTTGAACAACCCCACTCCACTAAAAGGTTCACCTCTAGGTGACCCCCCTCTCGCCTCAGTGAGCAATGACTGAAAGCGAAGCTTGTTAAAGTCGCCGGATGGGTAAATAGGGTAGACGCTTAGTTACCATCTCCATTCTGACGACTCTTTGTTCTGCTTTCAGGAAAATAAGCCGTACTGCTATTTTTATCCCGAGAGAGAAGCATATTTTTAATGTTCCTTTAAATTATCATTTGTCTTTCCCTCTCTCCTTGTTAAATATTATTATAGGAAACTTTAGAAAATTATTTCTGCCATGTTTGCATTGTGGGAAGTAAGAAACAATGACAGACAATGATTGTAATTGGTCAGGCAGGACCTCAGAGGTGTCAAGCATGTTCCTTTCCATGGGAATCCCCCTTGAAAAATGGGGGCATCCTCCCATGTGAAGGTGAGGTGGCCTGAAAATTCATCTTCGTGCTGGAAGGGACTTCGTCCACTCATAGCTTTTCCTTTCACCTCAGGACACTGTGAAGTCACTCCATATGCTGAGAGAGGACAGATCCTTAGTCATGGGTGTCTCCAGTGTTGGGGGGGGAGATGGAGTCATAACGAGGAACATTCTTCTTCTTGCCACCTGTGATGAAGCTCCGAGAAAATGACTCATTTCTAGCTGAAGTTGTAAGAATGAGGTCACTCAGGGCCGGGAATTGTGGGAAATCCGGCAGCCTACACCCAGCCCTGCTATGAAGGCTGCCCGCCTGCCCATTTATAATAAAATACTTCTGCTTTTTAGTTTAATTATACTTGTGTAACAAGGGTTTGTTTCATTTTTATTACCTCCTGGCATTCTGAAGAAATCGCGATTACTAAATTCAGACTTTGTAATAACAGGATGTACAAAATCCAAAGCAACATTCCTTCTCAGTTTCTGGTCCTCAGCTGACTCCCCCTTCTACCCCCCAGCCCACACCCCAAAGCCCCCACCCAAATGTCTGTGCTGTCTCAGAACGCAGTGCTCATTTTAGTATATGCACAGTCACTGCGGCACCCGGACCTGAATGTGATAATTACACACAGGGTACCTGTTCCAGCCAAAGCAACATCTTGCTTAAAGAATAAACATCTGGGGTGGATAAATTCAGACAGACACAGTTTATCCCAAGTGATGGCGCCGTGAGGTTGTCACCTAAACGCAGGCACTCTCTCCTGCGCCTGTCGAGCGTCTCAGTGATTTCCCATAAACCTCTCTGGCGGTGTTTTGTCCAGCAGCTGCGTGCCGCCATTCCCACAGGTCAGTCTGATGTCCGGGAGTAAGGCTGCCAGTTTGGCTTCAAGCTGCAGGGGGCTGGTCCCAGGAAGGCAGAACTGGCTGCTCGCTCCATCCTTTCATTCATGATACCCTCCGGTCACAAGGTTCTGTTCTGTCCTGTTTTTGTCAGTACCTGTGGAGCATTTCTTCATTAGCTTTTATATTCAACTGACGTGTGACACAATGAGCCGTGACAAGAAACTGAAGCTGAGATTCAATCCTGAAACTGTGATGCAGTACTGAAGATGTGATGCGACACTGAAGCTGTGACATGATACTGAAGACGTTTTACATCAGAAGTGCAGTGTTACTTACAGACCGGAACAGAAAAGGTCAGCGGTCATTGTGACTTTGATTACAGAAGGCAGAAGGGCCCAAGATTTTTGTTAACGGTCTGGATCTCATATGAACAGGAGGGGACACTGCAGCCATTGGTCCACGTGACCTCTACCTCCGTGTCAGTCGTGGTGACATTGAGCAGGCCCCCCCCATGACACTAGGACCCCAGGCAAGCCCTCACCCTGCCACTCTCATATTTCTTAATAAGGGATTATTGTGTGTACAGAGAGTGAAACGCCGCAACTGGGCCTGCACGCTCATTTAATGCGATTGTTCAGATCGCAGATCTGTCAGCAGCATAATTAGCGGTCTAATGGATTGAGTTGTGCAGATCCATCAGCGCTAATGATAATTACCCCATGCAGAGGCACGCGCCGGGCTGCGATGGAGCCCAAACAGCCAGCATGGTAACTACACCCAGCTGTGTGGGGTGCCCCGGCGGGCGGGGTGGAACATTGTGGGCAGAGTTCAACTGCGATCCTCTGCTGAGGGTGTGACTGTACATGGAGGGCATCAGGATCTGATACCAAGTAGGAGAAGTGCTCAGAGGGCCTTGGCAGAGAGTCACTGTTTTGGATGCGTCATGTCTGCATTTCACATCAGCTCTGGGTTGTTCTTGTTCACGTGGGTAGCTGGTGAACAGTAATTACTAACCTGAGTCGGACTGTAGGGCCCAGAGTTATTTTTTATAAATGTCCCAAGTGGCAATAAATGTCAGACACTGACAGAAAAAGTCCTGGGTTTTGTCAATACTGCCCCTTCCCCTCCGGGATATCAGAGACACCATGAGGTCTGTTTCTGCCAGTTACACGGCTTAATCGGGCTTTGCTTCAGTGCACAGTGAGAGTTTATGAGGAGTCTTACCTGTGAGGCCCGGACCACCCCCATAGCCAAGGCTGAGGCATACGGAAATGTCGAATTAGAGGCGTGAGTGATGAAATGTCATTGGCCAATTGCGCAAATGGTTCCCACTTATGTAGATAGCTGCAGATAGTGATCTAAATGGCCGGATGTATGGTACATCAGGAGAAGACAGAAGGAGTCAAGTTCCTCCACACCAGACTCTCTCATCCATTATGGACCTTGCTTTGTGCACTTGTGTGCAGTCATATT
>JAODJW010000001.1:30701841-30720447 GCA_026777045.1 Hyperopisus bebe
TGTACAGATCATTCTTCCAGCATCCCAACACGCAGATCTAGCTGTAAAGGACGGGGCCACACGCTGAGTCGGCATCTCAGGGAGCGTCCTGTATGGACCGAACGCCTGCTGTTTCCTGTTACCCTGGAGACTCTTTGCAGCACAGCAGGGTGCGTGGTGGTTAAGGATGAGCACTTAACCTTAGGGTTCCAGGTTCTGGCACTGGTGCCATCAGGGGAGGTCCTGTTTTTGTGCTCCCTAGCTCAAAGCACCTCTCCTGCGCCAACCCGGTTAAAACGCACCATTTGTGGAAAGGTAAAACCATGAAGTTGCGTCTATCGGGATATAATAATGTCACCGTGCCACACAATGCTGGCGCAGACGGAATGGGAGCGGCCAAAACACTCGGGAGCTGGAAATATGGAGCAGGGACACGCTCTCCTGCTCCACTGGCTGGGAAATGCAAGTCTGACGTGACTGACTGCAAGCAACAGTGGTGCCGCGATCCACTTACTCTGAGACGACTGCTTGATTGTGGCATGGACATGCTGGCGATATTGACACTGCCTCTCCTGGAGCGAGGGGGGCTGGGTGTCACAGAAGAAGTTGAAACGTCCCCCGCCCCCCGTCAGGCGGCCACAGAGGGGACCCAGTGGTGCCGGAAACGCCTCACCACACCAAGCCCAGACAATCCTGCTAATTGAACAGGTTTCCCTGCAACAAAGAGTCCGTCCCAGGAGGTCACGCCTCTGAGGAATAAAAAGGGTGGGGGGTGCATTACAGCAGGCGCAGCTCTGGCAGTGCGCCCCCCCCCCCCCCCAGGCCACCCCGAGTCCATCAACCGGAGCCTGGCGACCTGGGAGAGCCATGGCACGTGAGTGATGGCCTGATATTGCTTCCAATAAAGCGGACTGCTGCAGCTGGGTGAAGTCATCCCGAGCATTACGCGTCCTACGGGAGCCCAATTTCAGCGGTGAGAAATGAGCCCCCACCCTGTCCACCCCCCTTCTCGCATTTTCCATTTAATCTCCCCTCTCCGCCATCCCAAACCCCCAAACAGTGAGCCTCTCTTCCTATGCCGGCTGGCTTTGTTAATGTTTCGCTGTCCTCCCCCTTTAATTTGTTTTGGGTTCAAGGAACCGTTTCACAATTGGGAGGGGGTGTGATGGTGGACCCGCACAGAGCTTTGCCCCCCTCCCTTTGTCATGCGCCATATTCGGCTATTCGCTAATTCCATCAGCCCATGTTTTAGCCAGGGTGCGCAGCTGTGTGTAGGACTCAAGCTTTCCTGTCAGACTTTGGAGAAAAAGGCCATCTCATGGCACCACTAAGAAATATTGCCTCAGTATATTTTGCATAGGCTGGGGGAATTTCCACTAGTATGGCTAAACATATAGAGAAAGTGCCCTTGCCTTTAAGGGCCTGGTTGTGTTGTGTATTTGCTTGGAGATGATTGGTAATTAAAGGGACGGACAGAAAGAGATTTGGGAATAGATATTAATGTTTGCGCAGGAGTCCATTAGACAAAGTGCCCCCCACGCCAGCGAGGTCTCTCCGGGATCCACTGGAAATGAATGCTATGGGTGATTAAATGCCATGGAAACGGAGGGCCAGGCGGCAAGGCTGACTGGGTTCAGGGCTAAAACTGCTAAAATCCAGCTAAAACCACGGCTAAAATCCTCTCCGTGATATTTTTTCACGGATGGCCCAGTGCTGGGACCCCGCAGAGGCCCACAGGGATAGATTTAGGGGTCAGGGTTGTGCATCGCTGACCTAAGACCCTTGGAATCCCTCGCTGAGCCCCATCTCGACGATGTCCACTCTCCTGTGCCCTCCCCAGGCATGGCATTTCCCACTTGCATTATCGTATTCAAGGGAGCAGTGGAACAATTTGACGGCGCCCATCCCCCCTCCCAATCCTGAGAGGCTGACCATGGACACCCTCAGTGCTCAGCTCTCTCTGCTTCAGGGGGAATGGTAGTATCATTAGAACCCACCTCCTGCAGACAACAGGAAATTGGTTTAGTGGTGCATGCTGGAGAGTTCTGAACTTGGTCAGAGGGTTCCATAAACCATACTGACCCTGCGTCCCTATAAACAGATACTGCAGTTATATTTTTGAGTGATAGTGACACTGAAGCTGTGACATGATACTGAAGACATTTTAGAAGTTGTGCTGCTGTTCTCCCGGTTTCTGGTCTTTCTTCTCCAGCGTTATGGGCCTTTTATATTTTATTCATTTAGGAGATTGTTTTGACCAAAATGATGTGCAAAATGATGTACAGTTTAGAAAGCTGGGTCCAGCAATCCCTGGAGCAGTTGGGGGTTAAGGGCCTTGCAGAAGAACCCAATGGTGACATCACTCTGGACTTGAATGGGAGACCTTCTGATCAATGCCACAACATCCTAACCTACTGAGGCACACGCAGCCCCCATATTAAAGAATGAATGAAAATACATCATTACATCTAGTTAATGTTGCGTACAGCCTCATGTTCCAGGGTTCTGAAGCTGATTGGTTAACAAGGCAGTGGCCCCTCCCCTTTCCCCCTTCTACCTCTTCCCTCAGGTATGACTTCGTGGAGGTGCGGGACGGCGCGGATGAGAGCGGCCAGCTGGTGGGCAAATACTGTGGCAAGATCGCACCCTCGCCCATCGTGTCAGCTGGCAACCAGCTATACATCAAGTTCGTATCTGATTACGAGACGCACGGGGCTGGCTTCTCCATCCGCTACGAGATCTTCAAAACTGGTAGGCCTCTCGCTCATCACTGCGGTGGTCACGCACGTAGCCATGACGATATTCTAAAGCACCATTAAAGGGCTGGTGGTGCATGCAGTCAATAGGAAGCTGAAAGTGACGTACATGCCACATGCGCACCTGGAACATGTGCACATAGTCCACACAAGCCCTTCAATGACATCAGGATACAAATCTGGGTATTAAGGTTGAAGGTAACACAGGAGGTTAATGAAGCAGAGCTTCCAAAGCTACCAAATCGACACTGATCTTAGTAACAGAGTTTTGTATAATTATCACTGCATTTGCGAGCTGGTTCATTTTTGCACCGCAGAAAATAGCTTTTCCCAGAAATGCATTATTTGCTGTTACACTCCAGTTGTCAGTCAGTCATGGACCGATGCCTTATAATTATAGAGATGGGGATAGGTTGTCCTCTGAACTGCAAGAGTGGAGGCTAGGGGTGCACTGGAAATCAGATCCTCTCATATTGAAAAAACGGATGTGAGTAGAACGGCTGCTTACATGTGACGAGGCAGGGAGCGGGAAGACGTCATCCTTCAGAAGGGTGGCGAAGGCAGTCATTGCCTGCCTGGGTTTTCGTTAAGATGGAACCTCGTTGGTATTCAGACGCTGTGCACCCCAGTGGGGCAGCACATCTCCGTGCTGTGATAATGAGCTCATTCTTCCCCAGTACGGATGTTGACGGACCAGAACTGTGACCCCTTAAGCCGTCCAATGGGGTATCCTAGTACCGCAAGCTAGACCCGCCTCTATCGGATCCAGATCGAAGAACACACCCCCCTCCTCCACACTAATGTCTGAGTTGAGTAGCTTCTGTCAGTGTGTTCTGTGCTAACACACCCCCCCCCCCTTCACCCCCCATTCCCTCTGGGCTCCCCTGGCTCTCCCGGTGAACAGGTGCGGGAGACTTCATCTCGCCGATTAATTGCCTCTCACCCTGATGGCTTGCTGATGCACCCGCCCTGGACGAGATTGATGTGGCAGCAGAGATCTGGGGCAGAGGGAGCAAAAGGGGGGGAGGTGGGATATTGGTATCAGGCCCACATTTATGTTCATGCCGAGATTGGCGACAGGCCCAGCCCCTGCGTAACTCATACCCAGAAAGCAGGTTGGGCTGCTACTCTGTATGATGAGCATCTTTTTGTACGTAAATATTTTTTCTTTCACATGTGAATTTTGTAATATTCCAGATAGAATACCCTAGCAGAGTCTGGCCAGAGGTGCCGGCAGAGAGTGGAAAATGTTTTCTGACACTGAGTCATCGCTGCTGACTGTCGAGGATCAAATAAATGAGCGTGTTATTTCAGGTGTTTTTCTGCGTCCTCATCGGCTTCCTCCCGTCTTTTCTATCGCTCCGTACCACGTTTGCAGGTTTTTGATGGACACCGCCTCCGCTGGGGAACCATACACAGTACTTTGGGACCCAGAGTGTGGACGAACAGCACGGGGGACCCTCAGTGCGGGTGGCAGCTTAATTGGCATAGATCTCGTTATACTATGCTCTTCGCCATTGCTCCTCAAATGACGGGCTTGTTTTTATGTCCCTGCTTCCAAATTAGCGTGGTGGTTTATTCGATGGGCAACAAATTACCTCCCTCACTTGGCTGACTCAAGAGCCTGGGAGAATCCTGCAGGAATATATGAGCTTTTCCCTCTGAGGAGCTTATGACGAGTTGGGCATCGCTCATGGATCCCAGCGCTGGCAAACACGTGATACTCATAACCAGCTTAGGCAGGGGCGTGTACAGGAGTGGGACCACAGGGGCACTGGACCCAGTTGAAAGTTGATTGGTCTCCAGGGTGTACCTTTAAAAATCTTAAAATCATCCCTGCCACTAGGGGGCCCCACATGCAGTCCCCTGGTTCTCAACGCCCGCAGTGCTGTGAAACGCAAACAGGGCGTCTCTCTAAGCAGGCTGGTCTATATTTACTCCAAGATCTGGTTCTGCTCCGTGTGCCACTCCCCAAACCAGTAACACGTGCTTCTGGCCAGGGAACTCCAAAATGTGTTCGGCCACATCAAACAGGGCCCAGGCTTATTTGATGTGGACAGAAACCCCACTGAAATGACAGCATATAGGGCCGGGCTCTGTCACCAGCTCCCCCCCACCCCTCGTCATCAACTTCTCATCTATTAGGGACATTTATCATCTCCGCTGTGGCTGTGCACTTTACGGCAACACCTGTGTCAACACGGCTGGGACAGGCTGCCCTCATCCCCGGCACATGGGTTGCTCAGCACTCCTGGCATTCCCAGGCTGCGTCCACGGGCAGCGAGGGTCACATCTGGCCCAGGAAGCGAAATGCGAGACGCAAACTCTCTCTTTGAGGCTGAGGACCCTCATCCATTTTTCAGTGTCATCTCTTTCGTTAAAAGCCGGTGGACACTGTGGGGGGGGTGGTATTCACATCCAGCACAATCGGCATGTTCAGCACACATTAGTGGCCTCAGTTAACTGTGCCCTGGTCTGATGCCTCTGTTCATTCCCATTCTCCATCCACTATTAACTCCGTACCCCAGCCTGGTCCAGAGGGTTCTTCTGATTACCAGCCTACAAGCGCACTAAAAATAAACCGGTCTCACAATCACTTCAGCCTTAGAATAACACCTAAGATGGGGGGGGGGTTGCAGTCTGGATGACAGAGACAGGAAGTCCATTAGTCTCCGAAAAGGCCGTGGGTCATTCCGTTTCGAAAGAACGACAAACACGTCAACTTGGGATCTGATTGTAATAAAAACAAAGTACAAAAACAAGTCAGGAAGCGGGTTGCAGAGCTGGGTGGTTTATGTGTCTCTGATTTTATAGTTAAATGTGAAAGTCAGTTGTGGGAATTATGATCCGGCAAGCCTTGCTGAAGTTATCCAGAGTGCTACTCTGCCACATTAAAATGTAAATGGGCAAGTTTGACCAGTGCGGGGGGTGGTTGATAAGCCAGTTGGTAGGCAGATAAGACACCCCAAAACACATGCTGGTCAGTGAAACCCATAGCAGCAGGTCGCTGGTCTTGCAGCAGATGACTGATAAACCTCAGTCAGTTTTCAGATCTGTCACTTTTTATAGCTCAAGCAGAGAGAGAACGAGCGAGAGAGAGATAAAGCAAGAGGCTCTATATTCCGTTTTCCAGTTTATGGACCCAATGGTACCAAAGTTAGCAGCATGAGGGCAAATTTAGGAGGTAAAGCCACAGGAGATGCAGAGCAGGGCATGCCGGGAGAGGAGCATGCTGGGACAGGAGCATGCTGGGAAAGCTTATTACTCCTCTAGTAACCTCACAGATTTGTTTACAGGTCCTGACAGTCGCTTTATGGCCAGAACCGTGGTAGCCACCTTACTCCTTTAGATGGGACAAAAACAATAAGCTGTGCGAGGGAGACTGAGAGAGAGAGAGTGGAGGGGGAAAGCAAAGAAGGGAAGGAATGTTTCTAATCAGTGTTGTAACAGTTTCTGCGAACGCGGCAGATGTGTGTAAACAGCCGGCGTGTGACCCCATGGCGGGGGCCCGGCTTGTAAATACCACAGCCACACAGAGACAAAACACTCTGCAGAGATGGTGAGAAAGCAAGGGATGGCCCCAGCTGAAGGAGCAGCCGCCGAGAGCCCGATAAGGGAGCTGGGCTGATTAGCCAGCCGTGGCCAGGCGGAGGCTCTTCCTCACTTGACGATTTAGGCCATCCTTAAAGATCACAGCGGGGTTTCGCGACTTGGCATGGAGCACGAGAATTTCGCATGGGTTTGTGAGAAAAGCACAGAAATGACTGTCATAGGATTAATACAAGCATGCAAAAACAGAAATGCTAAATATTTTACTGGCTTTGTATCTGTTGTTCCTTTGGGTAAATGGGGTTCAAGAAAGGCTTCTGAGAGAACTGGATGACTGCAAATACTGAAATCTGACAGTGAAGTCCCATCTGAATTGAAATTATATGTAATGAAGAAATGAGTTATTTTCCATTTGCATGAGTATGAGTACATATACACTGGAATGTTTGAGTTTTCGCCTACAGGAGAGAGCTAAGTCTGAGCACAGGGTCAGTTGCCAGCTGGGCAGGGCCCAATCTGCTGTCTTTGGGGCCCTATTTAAAAAGTCACTTTGGGCCCTCCCCACCCACCTCTAGAGTAGTAACTGTTTGTGGCCAGTAGGGCCAAGGTTTGGGGGGTCCAAGGAAATGTATGGTTTGAATGGTGGAAAGCAGCATTGCTGCACCTAGGAAGCATCCCGACGGACCGGAGTGTCACTACATCACCTACATCGGTCCAGTAGGCGTCGTCTGTCGCCTTCTGAAAACGCGCATCAGTCGTCATCCATGAGTGCGCGGCAAGTTTATTTATTTATTTATTTATTTGGTTCCTGAGGCGGTTGAGTCAGAGTCCTGCAGTTCAATACAACGACTTAAGAGAGGCAATAAAAGGCTGTGGAAGTTAAACATTCAAACTTATAGTTCAGTCTCCCAGGTAACTGTGGTCGTGGCAACCATGCCGTTATTGCGGATTAAGGCAAACTGCCGACATTGCCGGCGTCGTTATCTGCTAGTAAATCGAATATTCAGCGGATGTTTTAAAGTGTTAATATGTTTACTATGGATATGCATGGACTGCTGTGAACAGATATAATACAGACCACTTCATTTCAATCATTTGAACTCAAATGAATTCGATTTTGCCCTTGAAGTCCATCCATAGCACTTAGGCAGAAGAGAAGTTCCCTTTAAAGAAGCCTGGGTCTTTGATGATGTTAAACGAAGAGCTTCAGCCGCAGCCACTGGTCCTGCATCTCTGTGGCTGTTGCTCTCTAGGAGTCTCTGTCATTGCTGTACACGGGCGTAATGACAGGCTGAGTTTGGGGGTCAGACCCTATGGCTGGGCAGCCCTGCACGTGGTGGCTGAGGCCCACTGGGGGTGTTTTGCTGCTTGTGTCAATGTGATGTGGCTTGAGATGTAGACAGCAGAAGATCATTGCCTTCAGAGGATGACTGAGGGAGAAGAAAATCAGCATAGGGATCACCTCCCTTTATTCATACTTTGTTGCCTTTTTTGTAGTCATACACTCACCTGTATCCATCAGGTTGTAGGATCCAGTCCCAGAAAGGGTTTGCAGTTGTACCTTTGAGCGTAGAAATTGTATGAGTGAATTTCTGGCTGTATATTAGTTATTTGTGAGAGATAAATGTCACCTTGGGTTAAAAATAGTCATTTCAAGCTTCATGGTGTGAAAGCTGAGGGGTGGCATTGAATGTTCTGAATCCCTGATGTGCTGCCTGCTCTCTTTCCAGGGCCAGAATGCTCCAAGAACTTCAGCTCCACCAGTGGTGTCATCAAGTCCCCGGGCTTCCCTGAGAAGTATCCCAACAACCTGGATTGCACCTTCATGATCTTCGCTCCCAAGATGTCCGAGATTGTGCTGGAGTTCGAGAGCTTCGAGATGGAAGCCGACATCAAACCGCCTGCCGGGGTTTTCTGCCGCTACGACAGGCTGGAGATCTGGGATGGTTTCCCTGGAGGTGTGTTGGCATGTTCTTTACAGAGGTGTTACACCACAATACACAGTAGAATCGTTTATATCATCTGTGGCTCATTTACTCTATATTTACATTTTATTCAGCAGATGCATTTATTCAAAGCAATAGAAAGCAGGGTCAAACAGTCCCTGAGCTATTGGGGGTTATGATCAAGGCCCCAACAGTGAAACCATGCAACCTTCCAGATCTAGGCACAGCATTCTAACCCACTGAGCCACACAGCATCCCCTGGTCTCTCTCTGATGCAGGCTGTGTCCTGGACTGGGATTGGTAGGCTAGCTGTTAGAGCTCACATGATCAGCAAGCAGGCTGCCTCGCTCATACGTCCCTCACATCTCGAGGGTTCTGTGTTTTCCGCGTCAGCAAAACAGCCTGTAAGGTACCCACTGCGGTGCAGAAGGACGGAGTGGGGCCTCATGGTGTTACAAATGCACCTGCAGTTTTCCGAGGAAAATAATGACTTTGATTGGTGGGGGGGGGGGGCAGCAGTCGGTGCGAACATGGGGTTTGGAGGCAAGGAGGGAGAGGCGGCATACCAGTCACCCGGCGTCTGTGCATCTGCGGGCTGTTTGTTTATTATTCAGTTTTTCCAAACCTCTATCTTTCTTCACTCTCATTCTAACAAATAATTCCCCTGATTGATCCCCCCCATTAAGAATGATAGGAAGCTCATAGGTCACGTGACCCAGAAAGCTTGGCCTTATCTGGGCTCTCAAAAGCTTCCTTAACAGCAGCACTAGCGTGGCGTCAAAGCAGAGACGTCCAGACATAGCTGGGCCGGGCCCCGGGGCCTGTGGTGCTCTCCGGGGGCCCCACACATCCCGAAAGTGGGCTGGACGATCTGGGGTTTTTACTTGCTGACCTCAGCTCACAGGCATGCAGCTGCTTTCTGGGCCCCTGAAGCATGTTTGGGCCTAGGTGTGTCTCCCTGTACTTCGGTCGGGTCGGGGAACTCTGGGCCACCAGGAGGGAAGAGTAGAAACACAATGAACATCCATGTGCTTCTGAAACCGTGATGTGTAAGGGTCGTGCAGTACCCATTGCCAATCATGGAAACTCACATCGTTCTGGATACTGTGTCAAATCAAATCAAAAAACTTTATTTGAGGCATGTAGAGCAGTGTTGCACAGACACAGAACCAGACACTAAAGAAATAGAACAAATAAAATAAAAATAAAAAATCAGAAGTAATAATAATAATAGTATCATTTAGCTTTGGGCCAAACCAGCCAGCGGTTGACGCAGTAACACCTTCCCTCTCGCCGGCCGTAGAACCTAATCTTTCTCGTTTCCGCAAGGTTCCCCCAGGCTGCCCGTCACTCTGCAGGCCAAGAAGGAGCAGCTAGCAGTTGAGCCAAGGGTCTCATTTCTTCCCGGCTCATAACAGTGTCTTTGTTTTCCGCGCATCTGCATTGGGTGTGAATTTTAACGAGCTGTGCGATCGTCTGGAAGAGTTTCAGACCAGCCAGGTGTGTCTGAGCCGCTATGGGAAAGTGGAGCGGCCCAATTTGGCAGGCGCATCCAACAATAGTTTATTTATAAGTCAGATTCAGAAAAATCCTTTCGAATCCGATAAGGAGAACAGGTGTTAATTAAAAGATGACGAACGCCATGAGGAGTCGCGCTCATGCCACTTAATTATCACCTTTTATTTTAGTCTCGGGGTACAGAGTCATCGAGAGCAGGAGACCTCGGCTCTAGGGTCTTGGAGCAGAGTGAAGTTCTGAAGTTTGTGGCTCCTTCTTCGCTTGCGAGGAGGCGGCAGAAAGGAGCATGCCCCTGTGTTTGACAGGAAAGCTTTCTGGGAGGAGCAGGACGTGTTAGCGTGGGGTGGCTTCAAGGCCTGAAAAGTGTCATGTTAAGGCGGCGGCCGCGCTCAGCACGTGGGGGGGCAGCTGTGGCAACTGTGAAACTTTCCCCAGCAGCACCCCTTCTCCCCACCCATCCATGTGGGGCTTAGAACACTGAGGCTGGGAGGGAAATCCTGGCTAACAAGAGATGAACTCGACAGGGAGAGTGGGACATCCCCAATGTAGCCAAGCACAGTCCAGGACCTCCCTCCCTCCAGACTCTGTTATACTGCCCCGGCCTCTAAATACCTTACCTCCCCCATCCCTGCTGCTTTGTGAACATCTATGAACATCACCCTCTACTATCAGAAGTTACACCTACCTCCCCAGTAAATTAGCACCCTCTCTTTCATCTCCGCTCAGTGCCCGCAAATGACATTTCCTACATGGGGGGGGGGGGTCACCCATGGGAGATCACAGAAGCCCAAATCAGAGATAAGAGAGAACCCCCCACCCCCCGTCACCGCCACCTTCCTGTAAGTGTGAGCTCAGTCTGGCCAGCAGGAGGCATCGGTGTTCCTCACCTTCCTCCGTGTTAACCGTTGTTAACTGACCTATCGATTAATCTGGGCACTTTTTTCCAAGACCTTTCCAACTAGTGCCAGTCACAAACATCTATCAGATAAACTTCTCAGGGAAAAGCTTTCTTCTGGTGTGGGACCCAGCGACCTGTTGGCTTCCCTTGCAAATGGGGAACATTCCTCGCAAATACATATTCTTATTGGATTCCTGTGGACTTTAATTCAATTCAGTTTGTTTTTATGTAGCACCTTTCACGACAGAGTTGCCCCAAAGCATTTAATATGAGTGTGTTGGGTCTGTACACAGTATCTATGGGTGTGCTAAATAGACACTGAGATGCTGAGATACGTGCCTGCTAACCCAGGCTAACTCTCAACATGCAGTGTGTAGCGTGTTGATAGGAGTTGGCATGCTATACACGTTATCAGAAGATCGCTGGTCATTGAGCAAGGCCCTTAACCTCGAAATGCGCCAGGGACTATCTGACCCTGGTTCCTCAAAAATGCAGGTCACTTTATTTAGCATCTGCTAAACAAGTAATACATAACAATGTCTGCACAGTGGGTCCACACATCGGCCGCTACTGCGGTCAGAACACACCAGGCCGCATCATCTCCTACACCGGTATCCTGGCCCTGACGATCAACACAGACAACGCCATCGCCAAGGAGGGCTTCTTCGCCAACTTCACCGTCATGGAGAGGACCGTGCCAGAAGGTGAGCTCTCCTTCAGCTGGAGCTACATGTTGGGAGGGGGGGTCCCAGTGGACACGGGGGTATGTTTACTTAACAGGTCACTGTATTCGATGGGGTGATGGGGGACAGAAATGGACAGAGTGAATCTTGCTGAAGAGGAGTCCGTACTGGGCCATGAGCTGATTCTGCTGGATCTCTGACGCATAAAATCCCAGAAAGATCAGATTGCCTAGACTGTTCCCAGACAGTGTTTTTTTTTAATACAGACTTTCATAGACCTGAAATCCCCTGCTCCCACAAACCCTAATTTGAAAAACGTCCCTGGCGAACTGTGGAACTGTCCACAACTTCCACTTTTTTGCTTGGCATCAGGATCGACGGGCATTAAATAAAGCTTTAATTATCCCAGATGGTCAAAGACACCCACTGGGATTAATTCGCCTGTGTTTCTTAAGTAGTGGTAGTACTATTATTATTTTTAGAGCGGTGACAGTGACCCTCATCATCAGCTCTCCCAGCTGAGCCTGACACAATGAAAAGACGTCATGTTGCCACTAAACACAACTCGAGCCTGTCAGTAATGTCAGTTATGGGCCTGTCAGTAATTTCCTTCACTTCAAAATCATATAACACCGGCCAGAACACACATAATCACCGGAGATTTCTACACTGCCAGGTTCTTTATTTCACATTGCTGTTTTTCCTTTTTCTTTTATACTGTTATTTGGCCGCTTTGTGTGAACTTTCCTCCAACGCCTTAGTCGAAGTTCATTAATTTTAAAAATGGCTCACCTCATTTTTGACAAGTTGTCTTTCTCGCTTAATGCCAGTTTTTTTCCTTCCAGATGTACCGACCCATGCCACAGCTGGTCTTTTAAGGTCGCCGCACGACCGGTTTCCGCAACGGAAATAAATTAATTAATTCTCAGAGAGTCTTCATGACTGCATATCCCATTAGAGGTGTAGCCAGCACCCTGGCCCCCACCTTTTCCATTTTGGGGAGGGCGGTGCAGGTCCAAAGACCAGGAGGCTGTCAGAGTGTGAGACACCCATACTGCCACTCAACACCATGTGCCATGAGCTCACACAGATGGGTACCCCATCTGCTGTGCCTAATCGAACCCGCATTCTTGCACCACTGATAAACCCCCCCCCCCCCCCTCATGTGAGTTGGGGTGTTTGTGGGTGTGGCACCTGGCCAAAGCGCCCCCTGGTGCCGAACGTGAGACCCACGGAGCATTTCCACGCCTCGGCGCTCACAGATTTGGTAGCTGGAGATAGAGGCTGTTCTCCATGCCATCCCCAGATCTCAGAAGCCGTATCGTATGTGCTGTGATCAGGGCACGTGCTGCACTTGTTTAAAGAGCATGTTTGGTGGGCCACACTTGATACACTGCCACTGTCTGTCCTTTTTCCAAAGCTAGCCCTAAGACAGTGGATTTAACATCAGCTCCATAGAAACAGAGCTTCTCCCATTTCCTCTCACTGAGGGGCAATTTGAGGATTTTTTAAGGTTGGTGCCATAAGAAGGGCCATAATTTATACAGGGGGACCAACCTAATCATTAGCCAATGATATGTTTTGAATCGGTGATTGACAGGGGAGTGGCACTCCAGGGGCCAGTCAGCCTTCAGCTAGGACCAGCGCTCTGCTCCTGGTATCAGTAGCCCCCGTAAAATCCCAAATGCTTTTCAGACTTCGACTGCAAGGAGCCACTGGGGATGCAGTCCGGCGACATCACCTCTGACCAGATTGTGGCCTCATCCCAGTACAGCCTCAACTGGACCCCAGAGCGTTCCCGCCTCAACTACGACGAGAACGCCTGGACGCCGTCCCAAGACTCTAGCAAGGAGTGGATACAGGTGGGTGCCTTAGATACCCCCCCCAACACACAATTATGGGCTTCTCATGAATTAATAAAATGCAAAACTCAACCAATTAGAGTGACCAGGCTTTCCCAGAAAGGGCATCTATCCTGCACCCCACTCTAAAGACATTTACTGGAATAATCTGCACATTAATTGAGCTAGGGATATCTGCTCCATGCCCTGTTAGCTTAAGTAACCCCATCTTTACTCAGCGTCGAGGTCATCCTTGGGTAATATCGAGCGAGGGATACATTTTCGTTTCACAAATCCACCACAATCGCCTACGGTACCTGCTCACCGTCTCCCCCTGTTGGAATTTCAGGCCAATTGCGGTTTACAGAAGTGTAGGTTATTTTGACCCCTCGTATCTTACCTGAAATTGAGCCCTTCCTGTCAAGGGGTTGTCACTTTGTCAGGCACAAAGGACCCCGGGGGAAATTTCTCTGATCCTCCTACATCCCCCCCACCCCAACCACCACCATGATCGAAAGACAAACCGCGAGCCATTCTGTCACTGAGTCACAGAGCCACCGTCATTCTGATACACTGACACAGAAATCCGATCCCAGTTCATTCCTCCCGGAATTCTCCACGCTGCCAGCAGGTCCTACAAACACAAATGGCAGGGGGATTTGAGGCCTTGTTCACGTTCTGCTCAGAATAATTTCACGATTTAGCAATCGGCGCATTTAGCAAGCATCCAGAAATAATCGCAAAACAAATTCCTGGCGCCCCGCCGTCCCGGAGACGGAGTTCTGGGCTTTTGTGGACTTTGGCCTTAGAAGAACATGGTGTTTTCCACATTTAGTCTGCAGAGAGACACTAGGGAATGGAGAGAAGTAGAGAGAAACCTTCAGGCCTGACATATGCTGCCCTTGAGGTCTGAAATGGGAGGCCATATGCAGTACCCCAGGGTCCAATAGCCTGTCCCTTTCAGATCCAGGGTCCCCGTAAGTGAGGCTCCCTTGCAGCCATCAGAATACTCACCACCACCCCCCCCACACACACACACACTGAAGCCATGGAGATGTAGGACTGCCAGGATTTGCAACATTCGTCTGGGCAGAGTTATCAAGCTGAAGACAAGGACACTGTTCTTCACCATGCCCCCCCCCCCACACACTCACACACACACACACCCACCAAGCGGGTCTTGGCCAAATACCCAGATCTTGCAATCCCAGGAGCCTTTACCCTTAAGAAAAGTAACCACATTTTGTCTCAAATCACAGAGGAGACAGGGGAACTTGAGAGCCTTTCAGGATCCAACCCCTAGACAGAGGACCTGGGGGGCACTTTTTTTCGGGGGAGCTCTGGTTTCTAAACGGGTATAAATGATTTTGTTGACTGGGACTTGAAAAAACATCCCAATCAGCCTGGTGGGCACCACTTGTCACTTCATGTTTTATTCACGATAATTAAGTCAGCTTCATAAATATTTCCTCTCCTCCTTGTTAATCCTGTTTGTCTATTTCCGGTAGTAATGTGTCCTTAAACAGACTGCCACCCCGCCGCGTAAAGGTGATGCATGTACATCTGTAGTCATTGCCACTTCATACAGGGTTTTTTTGTCAGGAAACTGGCAGCAAATTTAAAAAAAAAAGGCACTGATCTCCTGTCTCCGGTCGTGGTCTGATAGGTATTGGAATTTCACTCAGCCAATCAAATGTCAAAGTTCGCATCTGTTTCCAGGGGAGCGTGAAAGGACCCTGCCATCGATGTTTAATTTATGACCCGTAGAGTCGTCTCTGCATGGCCTGAGCTCATTAAGCCATTTAATTACAACAAGTGTTATTAAAGAATCGAATTCTCTGCTCCGTTCTGTTTAAGCACATTCAAGCGATGCAAAACAACCTGGGATGGTGAAGGAGCGCCAATTATGTCGTCTGTTGGACCCCTGATAAATTCATCTTATTATCTTGTTAATTTCCGAGCGGGTGATTTCGGTGGGCAGCTATGCCGCCTGGGAGGGTCCATCTTTTTCGCCAGAATTTTATACTCAGTTTTATTCAATGGCTTGTCCAGGAAGTCTTTTGTCAGGCGTGTGACAGCAGGATAGGTTACCTGCTGAGGATCCTTCCCGAACGAACCGTGGGGGCTTGAGTCGAGGCTGACGTTGGGGGCCTCCAGACCCATCCTGCAGCTGCCACAGGCTCTGCACTGCATTGCCGCTGAAGTGAGGTCGGCGGGAGAGCCCATTCGCCCACCCCCCACCCCCGCCTGCAGCATCTTTATGGAGCCAGCCCCCTAATGACAGAAAACCTTCTTGCTTGAATGATCGTGCAGCAATTTAGGTGCCTCTGCCCGGTTTGAGGGAGGAGAGCAGAAATCCGAAAATGAGGAGCCCTCCTCAAGCATCGTGGCACCCACCCCCCCACTCCCCGCAGGATGTCATGAATAATTCCCGCACTGGGAGGAAGAGGTCCGACGATGAGGTGGGGGGCCGCGGCCGCAGAGCGCCATGACGACATGCGGGATGCGATAAAAGAAAGCGGATCTTAAGCCAATCATATTCGCTCAGACAGCGACCATTGATCACGGATGAGGCATGAATTATGCATCTAGTCTGAAAAAGTCAGCTGTCGATACTTAAAAGCACTTTTGCCCTCTGCCATATAACAGCGAGATATGGGTAACCCCTGAGCTGCATCTTCCATGGCCTTTATAATAATTGCTTTCTGCGCACATATAATTTATTTACGAAGTGGCTGCCATTTTCATAAATCCTGCTGCGTTGATATATTAGTGTTCGTTCCTTGTTGTATGTCACTGTACCATCTTTCTGTTTTGCTCAGTCTTAGGAGCATGCTAAGCATTGTGGGTAGCCAGAGTGAGGGGGGGTTCTTCTTGGTCATCCTTTTAGTCAAATTATTAATAAACGCACAATGACAAAATGGCGGCTCCTGATGAAGAGCCGAGTCTTTTGACAGGAATGGCTCGCATGTAGACTTAATACGGCCGAGATGTAAATGGCGGTGTGGGGATTTCCGTCACCTGCGCACCTTTCCCCGATCTAGCTGATCAAACCGTTCCCAATGTTTAAAAAGCCCACCGAAATGGTCCTCTGTGCGCTAATTAACACCCGCACCCTCTTGCCTGTATCCGGGAGGGAAGTCGCACTCGGCCGGAATAACCAGCATCCTGGTGTCCCGACGTCCAAACGCTTTTTCAATTAGCCGTGGTCGGCGGGGTGCAGCGGCGTCCTTCTCTCTGCTGTTATCGAATCGTACCCAGCAGTGCCAGGCACTGACTAATTAGAGTACAGGCCTCTAATTAACATCGGCTTCTCGCCGGCAAACCCCAAGTTCCATGGGCTTGGCCGCCACTTGCGGGATACGAGCTCCTCTCCACGGTGGGTCTGACCCACACTCCAAACAGGGTCTCTCAGATTCAGTAGGACGCTTTTACAGCGGGGAGATTTTTAATTTCTGCCATCTCCCAAAATCCACCCGAGTGGCTCAGAGAGATTATCCGACGCGACCGGAAACACAACGCGGCGCCCGTCACGCCACGTCCTTCCACCGGGGACTCGTGTCCGTCCCGGCATTCCGTTACCAGGTCCCTTTATCCGCCATCCTCACACCCACGCTGCCTCTGTTTGTTTCGGATCACTCTCACCCAGCCAAGAAGAGAGATTATCGCCGTTCGGGAAAGTTGTGTATAATTTGATGTCTCGTACAGGAAAGGGCGGCTAAAAATACTGCGGTAATTCTGCCAGGTAAGCCGGGTGATGAATTAGAGGTTGGGAACGGCACTGGCGTCTCTCGGCATCAAGTAATACAGCTTTCATGAAAGGGAATTAATTATACCTTTAGTTAATGGAATTTTTAGAACGTGAGTAACAGCCAGGTGAAATACATAAAATTAGAGGCAGCAGCTTCAGTTGACAGATGAAACGACGGTTTCGTGACCCACCCCCTCCCCACCAACATTGTTTGGTTTATTAGGTAGCAGCATGGGGGGGCGGGGGGGGTCAGCAGCAGGGTCGTGGCACAATCAACTGTTGCCAGGTGCTGCTTGCATTTGAATTGCAGAACGATTGCTCATCTTTTTGTTTTGCTTTGTTTTGTTTTGTTTTGTTTTCTGAGAAAGTGAGATGTAGAAAATCCATGGAATATTAATGCCCCGGACCTTCAGTTTTACTATCCAGCCCACACATGCAAACGTGGACAGCTGCTTTCCCCCCACGGTTGGAAAACATTGAGGAATGCTGGGAAACGTTATTTCCAAACCTCCTGTGGCTAAGTTTTGGGAAAGGTTGTGAACGGCGGGAATTAGTATCATCGTCCCTCGAGCCGTCGCAAAGCATCATACAGCCCACACAAGCCACCCTGCTTGTGGAGACTCGCTCGCTGAAACTTTTGAAAGCTGCCGGTTTAGGCGGAGTATCCACACAGTGGCGCCATTAGCGGCGGGGACGTGGATCTGATGACACACCTGTGCCTTGCGGCATAGCCTGCAAGGATGGCAGCAGCGGCCGATTCCTGCTCCGCTGCCTGGCGTTCCCGTAATTGCTCCCGCCAGTACGCGGCACCAGCTATGAAGCATGGTATTTTAAATGCTCGCCGCCGCAGAGCCGGGCGGAAGTGGGAATCTCCGGAAAATTCCATCGGTCGGAGCCGGGAGAGCGCTGGAGGTGCCAGAGATGCCAAGGTAGAGCTGGAGATGATGAGCGATGTGACTTTAATGGTGTCTTACGTGCAGATGGAGGGAGCCAGGCTGTATGCATGCCTGAAATGCATTGCGCAGTTCAGAAGCAGACTGATTGTCCTGTATAATACACTACTGCTTGGGCAATGTTCCCAAGACATTTACAAAACAGCCGTAGTGTCAGCATCTAAGTTCAACGCATGTTCACTTTGCATTCCACAAGCATTCTGGCCCCAGCTTAAAGTGGCCATTAGGATGAATGAGTCTCCTGCTTGGGAGTTTTGATGGGAAGCCAGTTTCATCAATATGTCGATGCGATTGGCGGGACCTGTCTTCCCCGTTTACGTCGACAGTGGTAGCCTCAGCTACCCGCGTCTCGCAAGCCACCTGTGACAAAGCCTACATCCCAACAGCTCTCTGTTCTTTTTCCTGGGATAAACTTGGTGGTAGTTGCAGTGTGCTTTGACCTCTCTACCCTGCCTGTGAGCACTACGCCCTCTAGTGGCCAAGACAGGTATGCAGAAATATGCCATGCATGTTTCTTTATTATTCTTATTAGCTCATGATGTAACCACCATGAAGGTAATCTGGTCCAAACCTTGCATTTATTTAATGGGAGATCTTCTCTTTAGCCAGATTCTAAATTAGTATGTTCTGCTGGAGCACAAATGCAAAAATCCTCCTTTTGAGTGGATGAAACAGCAAGACACTTAGCCCTAGATATGATGATGGTGTGGGTGCTCGACATGTCTGTCAGTG
>JAODJW010000001.1:30722308-30740774 GCA_026777045.1 Hyperopisus bebe
GGCTGGGGTGCCTTGGGGAGAGGTTTGGGAGCTGGAGCTGTGTTCTTCTAGCCGTCCAGCTGAAATATCCCATGCCAAGGATCACAGACTCGAAGAGGCCGGAGGAAAAAATTGTGAAGTTAAAGAGATGGAAAGAGGGAGGAAGCAGGAGAAACAGAGTATGACAGAAAGAGAGACATACAAAGGAGCCCCGGATTGAGGTTGCTGGGAGAAACTCCTGTGCCACACCCTGGGGCATAAGCATGAGTACCCTGTGCCAGTAAGATGGGGCCAGCTTGGGCACCAGAGCAGGACCAAGGGCAGATTTGTTGTTCCTAAAGCTCCACTCGAACAGTCATTTCGAGTCCCCCCCACCCACTTCCCTTCTGTAGTGACTGTTTGTGGCCAACAGGGGGCCTCTAGACCAAAGCAGCGCCATGTAAATATATGGATTGAGTGGTGGTAAACGCCAGCCTGACCGGGACCCAGGGCCCAGCTGTCTGTTTAGGGCCTTCACCCAAGGGCAGCTCAGAACCATCCTCAGCTCATCCATCCATCAGTATCCAACTGGATCATGAAACTATAGAGTTATAGAAATGTGTGATTGCTTCACAAGGTCTTTCTGAGTGATATAGGGGGTATACATCTTTGTTCATGTTTTTGTGCATTAATGAATTGTTTCTTTACAATTCTCTTTATTCATTATCCCACTCGATCCAATAAGCCCTTGTCTCCCATCGCAGGAAATTAAGGTTCTGTCTTTTGTCTTTTCCGTGATGATTATTATATTTCTTTTCATTATCACTCTGTCGTGCCACTTTTGCTTAATAAAATATGAGCCAAGTCTTCAATACCACACTTTTCTTTCAATATGTGTCCTCTTTTTTTGTGTGTGTGTTTGAATCCTCACATTCCGCTTCTGTGTCTTCCCAGGTGGATCTTGGATTTATCCGCATCGTTTCGGCGATCGGGACACAGGGAGCCATTTCCCAGGAAACCAATAAGTCATACTATGTGAAGTCATACAAGGTGGAAGTGAGCTCCAACGGCGAGGACTGGATCATGTTGAAGGAGGACTCCAAGCACAAGGTAGGACCATCTTCTCCTTAGAGCAGGTAGGGAGGTCAGCATCACCAGGTTGCCATTTTAACCAGGTTTTCTTCCATTGGTGTAAACTTAAGAATATTTGCACCTGAGGCAAATGGGGAGTTACTCCTCTCGGTGTGCCATGCACAGTGGAGGTGGGGCTCAGATCTCAGATCTTCTTCGCAGCAGGAGCTGGGCTACCCAGAAAAGGGATGAGTCACAGCAATGTGTTGCCCCCCCAGCTCTCTGTACGAAGCATGGTGCGTCACTGTGTATGAGGGAGAGTATTTTTGGGCACTATAAAACAACCGCAGTGAGCGGCCCACTTTTTTGTGAGCAGTGATGTAATTTGCATTGCATCCACCGATATGACCCCATTTGGTTGGGTCTGTGATGGGGGCGATAAGGAACTATAGAAAACAAAAAAAAAATTATAAACCCAGTCACATAGCTGAATGGGACGGGAGTAAACAGACTTGCCCCCATTAGATTGTTGTAGTTAAACGGCTAACCTCTTAATCAGTCTTTGTTGAGAAAAGTCATTCCCAACCCCAAGTGAACCTGCCGGTCATTGTGTAGCTAAAAAGGGAGTGTTTGTGTGTTTGCAGCCACATGGAGAGCTCATATACAAAGCTGACAAGCTAACCTCATTGCCCACATGCTTGTCTGCGAGTTCTGTGTACCCCAGGCCCTCTGCTGTAACCTCCCTGGAGTGAAGTCCGTCTTTAAAGGCACGGCTGTGGGGTGACGTTGAGGTTCTCTCCGATCCTGAAGCTCTTAAGTGCTTATGTGCAGAGAGAGGGTCCTTTTAGCCGGTGCTGATCACGCAGTTTGCTCTGAAAGGCCTTTTAACGGTTAGCAGCAAAGTGGAGCATCAGCAGGACATGTGGGAATTGGGAAACCTATTATTAATTTCCCTCTTACATGCAAGTGACGACCCTTAACTGTAGCCAGTGACAATGCTAATGTTTCTCCACACCTGTCTTATGTATCCAGCTTTATGTTCCAACCTGGGCCTCATTCAGCATAACCATGACCTTATTTTGGTAATAACTGGCTCAAGGGCCAGTCCCATAGAGAGCAAGTCACATAGTTCTGAGCAGTATGGAATGCCACAAGCAGTATGTCAATACAAGACAAATTAGCTGTCGTTGCTAATGGGACACAAGGAGAAATGTGTCAACAGTGTTAGTGGGTACTGACTGCCATTTCATCAGAATGAAAAATGGTGCATTTATGTCTGCGGGGTAGAAGGTACCTGCTAAATATTTGGGAGGAAAGCAGTTAACAGAGTTTAACAGAGTGGACTGGCGAACAAGCAGTACTTGGATATTCATCTTTGTAGCTGGACTGACTGGCCTATATGTCAGCCATTCTTTGAGTAATCACAAATAATCAGCGTCATTTTCACTCTTGTTTGTCTGCATCTCAGATCTTCCTGGGCAACACCAACCCATCCGATGTGGTGATAGCTGAGTTGCCAAAGCCCACACTGACCCGCTTCATCCGGATCCGGGCCGTGAGCTGGGAGGGCGGCATCGCCCTTCGGTTCGAGCTATATGGATGTAAGATCTCAGGTGAGTCCTGGCCAAGGCCTTGGCTAACATTGGCTACATGAAAGTACACATTGTCCTTTAATTGCTAGCTGTGAAAAGATCTCATTAGAACAATGCCGAAGTACACTGATGACTCTTACATGAAGTTTATTATGTATTTATAGTACCTGATGTTTCCAAAATCATTTAGACTGAATGCCACTAAAAGCAGGAATGATTCAATGATCTCTTGCTGAGTACTGCCTGTTCCTCTAACCGGTCTTCACTCGCTCATTTGCATTAATTTCTCCCCCCACGCACCCCGTCCCTCAGTAACGTTTTGATCACTTGTGGCGTCATCTTGCCGCTCCGCTATTTCGAAGCTGTTGTTTGTGACTGCCGACCCTGCTGCATCTGTGGGGGCGAGGTGCAGCCCTTCAGCAGGCAGCTGGAGCATCTGTGTTTGAGGGGGCGGCCGGCCCTACGGAGGTCACCAGTTGTGGTCATGCTGTCCATGCAACATCACCTCTCTGCATGGCTAGCATGACCCCCACAAGCACGGAATCTGAAGATACCCCCAAGGAAGAGATGCCCCAGAACTTCTGCTCTCCCTTAGTCGTTTACACCAAATGGCAGTGTGTAATCCTGAAGCCAGGCTGCTTGCATCTATTTTACTTTTGGGTTATGATCCAGCGTAAACTGATACACAAGGATGCCTGTTAGTAGGGTATTCAAGTGACACATCCCACTGAGGGAATTGGACCACTGCTGTAGTACTGAGGCCTCCAGGGAGAGAAACAGTCAGGCATTCTGAGAGGCAGAAGCAGCAGCGATACCGTATGGATTATTTTAATCGGTTAATGTGCCTCTCGGCCTGAATGCTGCTCCCACATCTCAGAGGGTTTGCTGGGTCAGTCTTCACAGCACGCTTTCATTTTCAGCCCCCTTGATTTCAGAAAATAAGCCATTTTTTCACCTGGATGTAAAAAGGCAACTGGTTTGCAGTGTTTCCTAGCAGATTCTGATAAAAATGTGACAGCTAAAGGAGAAGGAAAACCTTACATAGGTGCTGGTTTTCCAAGGCCATGAAATTCTGGTTTGAAACAGTCACGGTCTCACTGTGTTACTGTGCTGTCACAGAGGGGCAATTCTTCATCACAGATATACAGGTGATATTTATGTATTGAAATAAAGAAATACATTTCCCTTATTGGACAGCTCACGTTTTATATTATAACTAACCATAAATACTACCAGGTTTCTACCTGGCAAAAAAAAGTTTATATTCCATCCACAAGAGTACATCATAAAAACAATATTACTTATTTGATTAAGTGTTTACAACGAAGCCTCCAGGATGCAGACAGCTTGTCTCTGTATGCTGCTGGTTACGGTGCTGCAGGCATCAAATGTGGAATTAATAATTCTCTGGTTAGGGGGGATCCTTTTTGTACAAGACAAGAAGCATAAAGAAGGTGAAGAGACAGAAGGTCGGGTACAGCTTGGAGCTGAGCACTGTTCTGGAAGTGGAGAGACATTCTGAGAAATGCTGCAGGCCGTAAAAATTAGCATGCAAGGCATTAGGAGACACTGATTGAGGTGGCAGGGCCAGATAAAATGCCATCACCGACACTGGCACGGGAAACACAGAGCTGGCATGAAACCCAGAGATAGGGACAGCTCCTGTCTTCAGCTTGCTGCTCTCTTTCCCTACAGTCGCATTAAATCTCTGCGGTTTTCCTGTGGGGGCGTGAGCCTTGCTGTTAACATCCTGTGCAACGTGAACACACAATGTTCCCAAGGAAGGTTTAAGCACACGCCGTCCAGGTCCTGGACTGCAACAAAACATTTGTTCACCTTCACACTCCAATTGTTGTTTGCAAGGATATGAAGACATTATTGAACAGTGGCTCAGCAGAGGAACGGGTCAGGTGGTCCATTTATTCAATCCAGCCTCAGCTAACAATGCACATTTCCTCTAACGCTGAAAGCATGGACTTTTTCAGTGTCCTCGTAACATTTTTAGACTGTTTCCAGGGAGGATACTTTGCAGCTGACGTTGTCTTCCTCTTTTGCTGTCCCCCATGCAGAGTACCCCTGCTTGGGCATGCTGGGAATGGTGTCTGGCATGATCTCTGATGGTCAGATCACAGCTTCCTCCCACATGGAACGCACTTGGGTGTCAGAGAACGCCCGTCTGCTGATTGGCCGCTCGGCATGGACTCTGCCACCACAGGCCCAGCCCTACGTCAACGAGTGGCTGCAGGTGGACCTGGGCCAGGAGAAGCAGCTGAGAGGCCTCATCATCCAGGGTGGCAAGCACCGTGACAACAAGGTGTTTGTCCGCAAGTTCCGGGTGGGCTACAGCAACAACGGATCTGACTGGAAGATGATCCAAAATGCCAGCGGGACTGGCAAACCTAAGGTGAGCTGGATCGACATGCTGTGCCAGGGACTCATCTTCCCTATCCAAATGTATATATTTCTTTCATAGAATGTTCTTTATGTTTGCTATAATAGGAATTCATAGACAACCTTAACAGCGCTTTTACCAAAATAAACAGACCTCTGTCTTGGTTTGGCCACTGGCAGCCAGGATTTAGCTGGCGGTTTCCCTTAAACATCTTGACACACAAACTGAGCACTTTACGTCAAAGCAAATTGTAACATGTGCAGAGTTTAAGAGACCTACATGCTCTGCAAAGGCAGCAGATCAGTAGTGATGGCCAAATGAAGCTTCATGAACCATTTGCTGTATTTTCTGACACCATTAGATGGTGCTCTCTACTCGAAAAAGGGCTCAAAGCATGCCCCAAAACAAACCAAAGGTGCCATCTAGTGGGATCAAAAAAAATACAGAAAACAGTCCATTAAGCTTCATTTGGCTATGACTACATAGGATGCAATGTCGTGAGACTACCAGAGGGTGTCCTGGTTCTCTTTTCCATGCATTTAAATTATTGTGGGCACAAAGAAAATTATCAAGCCTCTTCATTCCTTAATGTCCTCGCTCAGCTACACAGTTCCCCCGCCCCCTATTAGAACAGCATTTTAAACAGATTAATTTTTTAAATTGAATCTGGGAGAACTTTTAACAAGTCTTATCTCTAATTATCGTCGCGAACGAGTCTCACTTTGCCTGACTCACCACGTCACGTAATGGGAAATAATGGCTGGTGCGATAAACAGTCATTACTAATTTCGTGAGCATCGGTGGATTGCATCGGCCATAGATAAGACCGTCACGTGCCTGAAGCTTTGGGGCAGCTCAGTGAAGAGCAGATTAGCGTTTATTTTAAGCTGTTTGGGAAAAATGCTGCCTGGGGCGACGGCTGGTCCCAGTCTGGGAGGTTGAATTAGACGCAGGCGCCGAGCGGGAAGATGAAGGAGATGTGTGAGATCTCACATGATCCGGGCACCTCGCAATTCCCAACTCGATGTTAGCTTAGCAGTCAGGCTGTCCCTTTAGGTCTGGTTTGGATCCTGAGCTTCAGCAATGAAGCGATGGCTGAGAGGTGAGGTCAACGCCCACTAAATATTTGAGAAGGAAGCAGTTTTTAACTGAGTGGACAGGAGAGGAACCAGTACTGGGGTCTCCAGAACGCATCCACACTGAGGCGTTTTCCCAGCAGAAATCACTAGGTGCTCTAACATGTGATTTATGAATGAGTGAAACAGACACCCCCTACTTTTGTTCTCTTTTTTTAACAACCCCCCACCCCCAGCAGCCATCAAAAACAGAGGAAAACATGTTCTGAATCTGGGGGCCTTGAAATTGTCACATTGGCTGGAAACAGGGTTTCATCTTGAGTACTGAAGTCAACTTTCTGCCCTCGGTGCCCAGGCACTAAAAGCCATGAAGCCCAGTGTTCCTGCCCACACTGGTGGTTTTTGGAGGTCCTGCATAGCCTGACCTGTTTTTACTGACCCCCTCCACACATAGGGCATCACCAGCAATCCGTGACAACAGGATCCACCCCCCCGACTCTCAGGATGTACTCATTAGCCAATTCATATTATGCCAGGTTTGAGCCCCAAAGTCCAGTTTGTTTGACTAAGTGTGATCACTCTACACCAGGGGTCACCAACCTTTTTGAAACTGAGAGCTACTTCACGGGTACTGAGCCATACAAAGGGCTACCAGTTTGATACACTCTTCTTAAATCATGTATAACAAACATGTTTTAAATGCTTTTAAAAAATATATTGTCATTTTCAAATCTATATTATTGCAAATGTGATTAAAGAAGCAACAGGATAAAATTAAATTTTAGACGCTGCTCACTGGTGAGTTGTGCTTTTTTTGGAACAGGTCCATGGGCAACTCTTGTGGTACCATGTTGGTGACCCCTGCTCTATACCATGCCCGGGCACACTACACTTAACCATGCCCTGGTGTGCTTGAAGAGCTGGGCCAGAGTACAATTAATAGGACTTTGGCACGGTGTGCATAGTGTGATCACTAGCCATTCCTGAACACGGAACACAGAGAGATAATGTAAATAATGTGACTGACACATGCATTTGCACTATACATGAATCAAACCCAGAAGGAACTGATCAGGTAGACTGCATAGATTGCATCATTTTTTATCCACAAAACTACTTTGCTGGTCTCTGCAGAACACAGCATAGCAGAAAAACCTGTAGTTACTGATGCTAGTTTGATGATGTCTATGTAGCCTGTTTGCTATATTATAAGATCTTGCTATATTATAAGATCCCTTACGTAAATCACTGACTTGAAGCTAGGGAGATCATATTTAACTAGGTTATATTTCAGTATTCTATGTATTCTACACAGCATGATGTCTGCAACTCTGACATAGGATATAATTGAGTTTTGGCAGTGATTCAGACATATTGAGTCCATCATTCTGATTTGATGATTAGCAATATTTAGTGTTAGAGATGCCTGTGAGAGTATGATTAGTACTGGTACTAAAGGAATGTAATACCAAACAGCTTCCAAAATGCGGTACAACGGTAGCATTTCTGCACCAGTATCCCCTACAGCACTAGTCTGTACAAGCTCTTAGATATTTGGTAAAATGTGGGACTATCTTCTAGTACAGGGTTATTCAATTCTCTGTTCTCGAGGTCCGAGCCCTGCTGGTTTTCCAGCATTCCTTTACCTGTCAGTCAGGTATGAAGCCTCTGACCAATCAGAATCAGTAATTATTAAACTAAGTATCTGGGAGAACTGAAAACAAGTCCTGGATTTGGAATCGAGGTCCAGATTTGAAGAGCCCTGTTCTGGTATGTGTAGCATGAATAAATAAAAATCATTGCGTTGCATACTTGATAAATTTGTGTCTGTCATCATGCCCAAATGACTGCAAATAAGCCGCAAAATAAGGACATAAATCATGGATTCCATTGTGCTGTGCCACAGCGCTTTCCTTTGTATATTTTCTTCAACACGAAAATATCGTATAGTGATGATGAAAGCATGCTCAGTCCCAGAACCTGTAAGCACAGACCAGCGGGGGAGTGGGGCAGTCGTGCTTGGGCACGATACAATACAACTGGGACAAGTGTGAGTACGCCCTCAGATGCTGACTAAGGATTCTGCCCCCTCCCTCTCTCTGTACCCCCCTGCAGATCTTTGAGGGGAACCAGAACTATGACACGCCAGAGCTGCGCATGCTGGAGCCCCTGCTGACGCGCTTCCTGCGCATTTACCCGGAGAGGGCCGCCACAGCCGGCATGGGGCTGCGGCTCGAGCTGCTGGGCTGCTCGATCCCGGGTGAGTGCCCCCCACCCCGGTGCCCCCTTCAGGCCCTGGGTCCCACAAGGGCTTTAGCTCCGCCCCCACATTTAAGGGTGACATGCACTGCTGTGGTGACAGTCTGACCTATGGAAATCCACCCCCCAGCTTAACTCTCTCTTAGAGCTTGGGAGAGTGTTCTTGGATGGGCAGTGGGGTACCATCCATAGATGGTAAGCGGGGATATAATGAGAGGGCCCAGCCCAGTGGGGCGGGCGGCGCTGCTATTTTTATAGCCCCTACAAAACAGCAGATGTTGGTGGCTTCCTAATATGAGCCAGTATCAGTGGCCAGTGGGTGGAGCTGTGAGTGTGTATGTGTGTGTGTGTGTGTGTGTGTGTGTGTGTGTGTGCGTGTGTGTGTGTGAGCGGGTATACCTTACCTTATGGGGACACAATGTCCCTACGACGTGATGAATACCCGTTTTTTTTCCCTTATGGGGACTAGTTTAATAAAAAATCTGTGACTGCAATGAAATAACTAAAAATGCAAAAACTTGGTTACTTATGGTTATGGTTAGGGCTAGGTAGGCGTTAAGGTTGTCATTGTTGTGCGTGCATGAGTGTGTGTGTGTGTGTGTGTGTGTGTGTGTGTGTGTGTGCGTTTATGTGCGTGCATGAGTGTGTGTGTGTGCAGACATGTGCGTGTGTGTGTTTCTGCGTGTGTGTGTGTGCACATGTGTACCCACTCACGCATTTCCTCCTCCTGCTCCCCCTTCCACAGAGCCCACGGCCCCTCCCACCTCACCCGCCGCCGCCTCCACTGCCACCTCCGACGAGTGTGACGATGAGCAGGCCGGCTGTCACAGTGGCACAGGTGATGACTACGACACGACAGGTGCTAACATCACCTACATAGCCCCCCCCCACTCACCTGACACTCCCTCGGGCCCCCTTTGCGTCTCCTACTAATATGAGCTGAGCTGCCTGTTTGTTTGTGATCTCACCTCTTGTTTTTCTGCACTGTAATAATTATAGTTATTATAACCCTAATTATTATTACCCCTCAGCCATGACCAGATTAAGCAGTTAGAACATGGATAGATGGGTAATAATAATGATAATTATTAGATATAATAATAATAATTAGTAGTAGTAGTAGTAGTAATATTGTCATTATTATTGAAGCAGTAAGTGCCTCACAGGTCCATGGCTGCAAGTGTGAATCGGACCTTGGCCACAGAGTTAGCCATCCCCCCGCCATGATGCCGCTTTTCTCCTAAATGCTTCTGAATAATTTCACACTCCCACGGCAATGCACCTGCCCGCCTCCTAGCCCGCACTGAGGTGGCCTGGGATCGCTGTAACACTGTTTCCTCTGTGCTTGGCAGGTGTTTCCACGGTGACGGAGACCACTACGGAGGTGCACACCGTCGCCGGTAAGAGAGCCATCCTCACTCACCTGCTCTCTCCACCAATCTCCCTCTCTCTATCATTCTCTATTCCTTAACTGTCTTCAGCTTTTCATCTGTACGATTCTTCTATTGCCGCCTTGTGACATAATATTTGTAGAATATCACAAACATATCATATGAATAATACCCCCCATTATTGGTACCCCCTCTTGTCCCGTGCCATGATGCCCTCCAATCACTAATCAGCGCCAGCCTCGCCTGCACATTAACAAGCGTGAGCTCAGCAAGTAAGGGTGTCACCATAGTGACCTTGGTTAATTGGTGGGGAGAGGGAGTGTGATGTCTCACTTTGTCCTCATCATACGCGTCCCTGGGTCCGTCTCCGAGTGAGGCTGTTGGCGTGCTCAATGGGTTTTTAGTATTGAGTGAACCCCCCCCAACACACACACACACACACACACATACAAACACAGAGTGAGACATATACAAACACACATACACACGTACAAATGTACAAAAACACATACAGAATAAGACATACAAGCACATACATACACAGAGTGAGATACATACAGACATACATTCAGAGTGAGACATATACAAACACACACACACGCATACAGAGTGAGACATATACACACACACACGCATATAGAGTTAGACATACAAACACACACATGCATACAGAGTGAGACACGTACAAACACACACACACACAGAGTGAGATACATACAGACATACATTCAGAGTGAGACATATACAAACACACACACACGCATACAGAGTGTGACATATGCACACACACACGCATATAGAGTGAGACATACAAACACACACATGCATACAGAGTGAGACACGTACAAACACACACACACAGAGTGTTGATATATACAAACACACACTCATACATTCAGAGTAAGACATATACAAACATACACACAACCTCTGCACTGGAATAACGCTGTTACCAAGAATCTTTCACAGCACATTCCTGTCCATTTCTCAATCCTAACTGCCTAACTGCATGGATATTTACTTAACTGTATGTTTTTTGAACTGTAGTTTTTATGTCTTTGGGTCTTATATCCATGTCTCAGTATCAAGGTTAAATGTCTTGCATATTTATACTCTATTTATTGTAGTTGCTTGCACTACAACCAGCGAAATCGAAATCTCCCATGGATCATATAGCTGAAGTTGACTATAAAGATACCGTGACTTTGACTTGACTTGACACATGAATTACATCACTGCAGCACCTTCAAAGGCTCCCAGAGAGAATCAGTGACAGGCGTTTTCTGGGAAATATGGCGGCGAGCCAGGATTGCGGTTACGAGCCTGATGTTATCCCGCCTTTGGCGTTTATGAATAAGCACTTAAGTGCCAGCAGGAACCAATTAAAATATTGGGTTAATAGCTGAATATCGGCTCTCCTCCTCCGTGGGAAAACGGTGGCGTTCCTTACAGATACGCATGAAGTGGGCTCGCTGAGAGGCAGTGGGTGGCGCTCTCCTGCATCTTGGGCAGCAGGATCCCGCCCTGGTCAGCATCATGTTCCCCTGAAGGCGTTCACTCCGCCACATATCTGTGGATACGGACACCGGGGTCAGGGACATATAAGGCCGTCGCACAAATGATTCCCACCCCACACCGCCCACAGCCCTGCTTGTTAGAAATGGCACCCTCTGCACACCACAGCAGGAGTGTTATTAAGACCCAGGCCATCTCTTTTTCACACCTTGTTTGTTTAACCTTGTCAGGACTCGGGCTCTGTGTGCTGAAAGAGATCATTAATAGGATTCGGCCACTCGGCCGGCATTGGTCTCTGAGACCTTCCAGCTGACTCCTTGCTATCTCTTCATCGTCCTTCTGCTCATTTGGGTCATAGGCCTCTGCTGCCATCTAGTGGATACGAGAATTAATGCCACTTGTTTACCCTGCCGCTTCCAAACCTGAGGTCCTCAGTGAAGGTAACGGGAAGCTTTCTGGTTGCAGGTTACCACTGGTTTGCGTGTGACTTTGGCTGGGCTGGCAGCCCCACCTTCTGTGGTTGGACATCAGAGAAGGACAGCAGCTTCAGGTGGCAGATTCAGTCCAGCGGGACACCAACACTAAACACGGGGCCCAACATGGACCACACAGGTATGGTGGAATCAGTGATGACAGAAAGAGAGGAGAGGAGGTTGTGTGTAACTGCAAGGTGCAGTACCCCCTAGAAGCAGCAGGCTGGAAATACTTGTGTGTGTCGCCCTCTGCAGGAGGTTCGGGAAATTTTATCTATACCCTGGCCACCAGCGCCCAGGAGAGCGAAGTAGCACGGCTGGTGAGCCCAGTGGTGACGGCAAGGGATACAGATCTGTGCATCTCTTTCTGGTACCACATGTTTGGCTCCCATATCGGCACCCTTCACATCAAGCAGCGCAAGGAGTCCGCCAGCGGTGCTGCTGATATCCTGCTGTGGACCGTCAGTGGGCACCAGGGTAGCCGCTGGAGGGAGGGCCGGGTCCTCGTGCCCCGCTCCAGCCAGCCCTATCAGGTACTGACCCAGAATTCCCTGCACCAGGGCTCAGTCCCTCTCTCAGCCTAATCCCAGAATTCTGTGCACCGGCACTTCCAAGATTTGAATCCTGCCAAGACCTGACACATTTGGCTGAGCCTTATGCAGATCATCACAACGCAGATGCTTGGTAGCTCTTCCAAAAAATGCCAGACACAGAAGTCACAGCAGCATCAGGGTCTGGCTGTTGTACAGCTGTTCCTGGTAGAGTGTGACCTCTAACACCTGCCCCCTTCAAACCGTGTCTTCCACCACCCCCCAGGTCATAATCGAGGGTGTCGTGGAGAGGAAGAGTTGGGGTGACATCGCAGTGGATGATGTCAAGGTGCTGGAGGGCCTCAGCATGGACGACTGCAAAGGTGGGCTCCTGTCCAAGGGCTAGGGGCAAAAAGGGGGGGGACACGGGTATCTTCCCCCAGTTCATCCATCACCCTCTCCTCTCTTTCCCCCACAGACCCTGATGATCCCACGGACTCCATGCAACCAGACGATGATTTAAACGACATCAGTATGTCTCCACGGTTACCTAGATATAAAAATCCAACATCCATATTATCCAGTCATGACCCTCCATGTCCTACCTACCCACACTCAGACCATCACACATACTAAACTGGGACAGATCTAAGGGGTGGCCATCACAGTGAACTCACTCAGTCTAGTCTGGTCACCCCAATGGTCAAGGTCTGTCTCCACCCATGCAGGAGAGGAACACCAATAAATGTTACATACAGCAAACACATCAACCTCATGGCTGTAACATAGGATTTCACCTGTATTCTGGGCCTCACACACCTCCTGTAGGCTGCTGTAGCTTCTGAAGGAGAGGAATATGTCCATTTTGCCTAATGTCATTCTTCTGCCTTGCAGTCGTGGACATCACCGACTTCCCCAACATCGAGGACGCCAATGAGATCAGCGGAGCAGGGAACATGCTGAAGACGCTGGACCCCATCCTGATTACTATCATCGCCATGAGCGCCCTGGGCGTCTTCCTGGGGGCCATCTGCGGGGTCGTCCTCTACTGTGCCTGCTCTCACGGCGCCATGTCAGATAGAAACTTGTCGGCGCTGGAGAACTACAATTTTGAGCTGGTGGATGGGGTGAAACTCAAGAAGGACAAACTCAACTCCTACTCGGAAGCATGAGGGTGGGGTGGCAAGGCCCCTCTTCCCTGGAGGAAGAGCAAAGGGAACTTTCCAGTCACCCCTATATGTGCAGCAAAAGGCCTTGAGGTTACGACTGAGCCACGCCTTTCTCAGGAGATGCAGTGAGCAAAACCTTTCAGTAGGAGGCACTGTGTACAAAACTGAAGAAAAAAATCTGTACAGTTAGAGGATATTTTAATTTAGGGGTTTTTCTGTTAAAAAAATTCTTCATTTTAACAATCGGATGCTGGTGTTGAGACCAACTGAGACAATGTTTAAAGTATTTATCGTTTTTTTCTGGAAGGAAATTATTTTTTAATTTCAAAGCTGTTATTTTTTTGTATAAAGACAGGTATAAAAACCCAAAATGAACCACACTGACAAATGTGTAGACTCACAGACCCCCACCCGCCCCCCTTGGGCCGTACATGGTGCCTCCCACCCCCATGCCATGCCAGGGCTTTGACTCGTTTAGGGCCCCTTCAGTGCCTTTACTGCATTCTAGTGGGCTTCTTTTTGTTATTTTGGAGTGGACATCGCTTTTGTTTAAGAAGCTGGTCAATCGGCCAAACAAAAGAAAATATAAAACCCTAGAGTGTCGTCACAACCCTACATATTGTACATAAGTCTTAATATATTTTGCTATCATTTCCTAAATCTGTCATGCCCCTTTTCCCTGGGTTGTGTTCTGTAAATAATTGGTCGTTTTGTGAATGGTAATTTTTCTGTTCCTTTATTTTTGGAGTGAGATGTCACGGCTCGGGTTCGAGCTGGCTTTCTTTTCCAGGGGGACCGATGGACAGGTCCTCCTGGCACCGTTTAGCTGCATGACGCTGGTACATGCAGGAAAACCCAGCAGGTGCTGATGTGAAGCTGTCTGCATTTTGGTCGGTATCCTGGTCAGTGTTCACTGGCCCCATTTTGCCACAGAAAGACGTGTGTTTTGTTATACCAGTTCACACAGTGAGCGTTTTCCACCGGGAAGCAAGTGAGGGAAGCCGTCTGTCAGAAAGTGTAGCTGTGGTCCTCCTGAATAACCTCTGGACTGATATCAGATGCATCTCACGCCGTGTTTGGCCGGTACCTCGCCAGTACCTGAGTTGGACGTCCTCATCTTCTGTGCAGGGTCATCATCTGGATTCCATGGCCAAAAAAAAAAACTGAGGAAGACGCCCAAAATGCCTGCCTTTGTACCAAAAAATAAATTGAAGAGCTGAACCATTGGGCTGTTTTATCCGTGGAGTGCTGCCCCGCCTGGACTGACCCATGGGGACGAAAGCCAGAGAGTCCCAGGCAGTCATTCATTGGCTGACTTTAACACCACAGCAAATGGAAATCAGAATGTTTTAAAACAAGCAGGGTGCTCTAGATATTGCTGTAGACTAGACCTGATGGATGTGTCAGCATTTCAGTGGGCAGGGTGCATCTGGAAACTGCATGGACACCATAACATCACCCCCCCCCAACCCCCCCAAAGAAGCCAGTTCATTCTTCTGTTTTAAACAAGTAGCCTGCTTCATATCTTTACCAAACAAGTATCTCCCTTCAGATGAGGGGGCGACATCTGCAGTGTGATATTACACTATGGACCATAGGGAGCGACAGACCTCCCCCCCCCACCCAAGAAGCTTACTTCTGACACTGTATCTGACAGTCCCATCACATGCCGTCGGTGACTGAGGAGACAATACTTGATTTGTTCATATATTTAACACCCTAGAAAAAAACTACATACCAAGCCATTGGCAAGCCATTCTAATCACTCCTCATAGGGGCTTTGTGGCTAGATTACCCAGGGTGCATTGCAGATGCTTGCAGAAATCTGCACGGCCATTTACCAGACACTCAATGGGGGGCAATATCTGACCAATCAGAGCCTTTCTCTCTTACAGACCCAAAAGACACTTTGCAATTGGGCACAAGATCCCGAGTGTTGTTGTGGATATGTTTTATGTTTGTTTGTTTTGTGTTTGACACCTATAAACCCCTATTCCCAACGAAAATACCGGAATGGAGTGTAGAAAAGGCCGTCAGTCTTGTCTGGTAGCTAGACGAAAACGGATTACTGTAGGGTCACAAAAAACAAGAAACTACATTGCACTGATGAATCTATTTAAAATGTTTATGTGTTTATAATAATCATTTGTAAAAAAAAAAAAAAGACAGTGTTACAATTTTTTCATTTTATATGGTTTCAGATTATCTGATATAATTCTGAAATGTAAAATTATTCAAATGTTTTCATTATTGAAAAAGGTAAACAGATTTCCTATAGTAACGTTTCCACTTAGGTAGTATATTATCGCTTTGTTTTGTATTGTCATAAAGACTTTGTGCAAATTTTTTTTACAAAAAAAGAAAAAAAGCTTTTATTTTCAATACTGCTTCTGTAATTTGCTGTTGTAAGAAAAGACAAATACACAGCAAAGCCTTAAAACTTTAAATAACCCTTGTACTCCAACTCCCAGGTCAGAATCACGAAATTACCATGTCCCAGACTAATTTATGACTACTACATTCCAAAGATTCAGCTGGAAAATAAATGTTTTGTTACGATATGGCAGAATGGTTCTTATTTTTCTTTTGTTGCCATCTTTGTGTTGGAAACATGCTCCAAACTTCAAGGCATTTGACTGGAAATGAGCGCGTTTCACGTGTGAGAGAGAATTCAACCAAAGATGTAGCAGGTTCGTTGTCTTTTGTACCGCGTACTGGACTCTTTTCTTACCGTGATGTGCTCCCCAGACCCTGGAGGGCCGCTACCTTTCCACCAGATTCCATATGCACTGCCAGTGACGATGCTGGAGGGAGCCTGAGCAGGATCTGTCTCAAACACAGGAAAACCCCACCCTAGAATATAACAGGAGAGTTTTTTGTGATTACTAGTCTACAGGAGAATTATGAAGATTGTGGTGGAACACCGCCCCCGGATCAAACATCAGCTTTATCTGGGTCAATAAACAAACTCAGAAACTGATGATCCAGGCTCTGATCTGAGCCAGCTTCAACATCTATGGGTTCCAGTTGGACTAGATTGAACAAGCTGGCGAGGTCTATTCCCGATTCCAATGTCAGACATGAAACTTGATCCACAGATGTTTTTTTTTGTTTGTTTTTTCTTGTGCAATAATAAATATGTTTAATAATTCGCTGGTTCTCTTCTATCCGGAAATCCATAAGCAATATCTCCATGTGCAAATGAATTGCTGTGACGTTTCTGTCATTTTATTTTGGTTAATTACTACATTGGTGGTATTAATAAGAGAAAAAAAATGATGTAGCGAGTTTGACACCTACCCTGCGTGGGGTTGCTATCGAGCCATATGGACCGTGTGACTTCACGCCTATTACCGCCGACGCCCGGTCCCGAGGTATTGCAAACGTGCTGCTTTTTGCTTTATTTAGATTTACACATCGTATCGCCTTTAGGGAATTGCAAAGTGTCGCGGGTGGGAAAAAAAAACATATGTTGGCTTAATAGCTTCAGCGGTTTTCTGCGGAAAAAAAACGACCCACCGGAGGTGTGAAGAACTCAGGATGGAATGGGGGTGTTTTTCTGGGGAGGGGGGAGAGTGTAGGAGAGAAACCCTGTGATGATGAGGGAGGCCCGTGGATGGATGGATGGGTGGATGGATGGATGGATGGAGAGTGATGTTCAGGTTTATTGCAGGCAATGGCGTAGTGGAGAGTTTACTATTTGGGGGTTGAAATAATTTAAATGTAAATATAATGTTTAATAATTTAAATGTAAAGTTCTATTTTTTTGAGGGACCACTGAAGCAAAGTTAAATATTGGGGGTACAAGTCCCTCCCTGGTTCCTCCGTCCCTGATCAGAGGGATTCTGGGGACTCTGGGGGCCCTAGGCACAAATCTCCATGAGGCCCCCCAACTCCCCCTCCCCTGGCATGGTAACATTTATTACCTTCTTTTTACTGTGAAATGTAAATGAATAATATCCACTAAGGGAATTTAATAAACACATGACCTTTATTTGAACTTTTGTGAAAACAGAATACACAGAATAAGCAAATTTGTCGTTGCAATATACTATGTAATCGATCGCCCTCAGGGACCCCCTCCCAGCTCGGGGCCCCAGGCTGTTGCCAGCCTTGCCTGTCCTGTCACTCCACTTCATCCGCTTATTGTAGGACAGAATCATAATCCTGTTAATCACACTTCCGGTCTGAATTAAGTCAGTGGTTAGGACTCTGCCTGTGATCGGAAGGCCATCGACCAAGGCCCTTAACTACTAACTGCTTCAAGGAACGGTGTATACAGTGGTGATTCTAGACCATTTCAACTGGGGGGCAGACTAGGGGCATTTGTTCTGTTTGGCTGGGGCAGATGCATTTCACCTTAATGTCGTCCAAGAATTACTTAAACTAGATTGCCAGCATTAAGAAGAAAAAGACTATTTCAAAAATTTATGTTATTTATGCAATGCCTTGAAGTCACATTTTAAGGTTTTTCACCAAGTGAAGCGACTCGACCACCATAAATTTCATGTTGTCACAGGAGAACTACAACCCCCACCCCCAACGTACGCACCTGCATGTTCATCTTCGAAATTAGTCTCCTTTATAGTGACCACATTGGTGCACATAATTGATCTGCTGGAGTAAAATTAAGGTGCAGTAAACTGGATTAATACCGGGGCATGCTTACAAGAGAATCTGATATCATCCACCACAAGGGGGCACAAGTGTTCAACATTGCTGAATGCAGTCAGGTTAAACTGAAATCAAATGGACCTTTAGATATTGCAGAAAATGTGCAACAGTTGATATGGACAGAAGTTATGTTGCAAGTCATTTTATATATTCTCCCAGTAAGAACTTATGGCGTTTCTTCCAGACGTTTGAATCACCTCTTGATTGCTTCTTGCCATTCAAACTGAGATGAAAGGACCCACCCACCGGCGCTTACCAGGACTGCCTGTTGAACATAGTGTTTCAAAGGTATGTCTGATGGACACCAATGAACAATGGAGTACGAGGGAGTCTTTCAGGAAGCTGGTGATGTATCCCTAGGCAGGT
>JAODJW010000001.1:30740874-30775819 GCA_026777045.1 Hyperopisus bebe
AGGTCTAATGAGACTCGAACCATAGTTTAATGAACTCTAATGAGACTCAGTCCAAAGCCCTGAACTAGATGATTTATGGACTAGCTCATCAAGAACAAAACAGTGATCCACAAATTTAGGGAGGACAGCTGCTGGGTCTCCATCACATTGTTTATTCATGTGGTGATTTAATATTTGAGCTGCATCCAGGATCAAGAATCTTTATGTGTTGTTGTGCAAGTGGGTTACAGTACAGCGAAATCTAGTATCAGCCTCCATAATGTAAATAACGGTAACACTTTACTTGAGGGGGCACAAGTACTTAGTATCTCATAAACTCATGAACAAATATAGTTGCTACTTGAGATAAGATGCATCACGATTCAGTAATAATGAACAAACATGAGATCAATATATTACTTGTGTTATTCATTAGTTGTTCCTTCAGTACTTCCTTAGTAGTTCCTTTAGTTGTTCACAAAGGTTTACAGAATTAAATATAGTATCTAGGATAAAGCATGCATCATGATTCATTAATAATGAATTAACATGAGATCAGTATGTAAATAAGGCTTAGTTTGTGGTTAATTAATACATAAGTAATGGCATAATACTATATTTGTGCCCTGTCAAGTATAGTTGTCAATAAATAACTTGCAACCTGTAACATGGTGTATATAGTATACAAGAGTTTTGCGTTGCTGCTGCAGTGTTCAGTAACAGTCATGCAAATACAAATAAAAAGGTTGGTAAGTTCTGCAGCGTTGGGGGTGGGGGGTTGAGGTACTGTGCAGTTTGTAGTTGAGCAGGTAGAGTTTAGCATGGTCTCAGCTCTGGTGTAGAAGTTGCTCCTGAGTCTGGCTGAGTGGGCCTGTGTGGACCATGTTCTGCGGGGAAAATGAGAAGATACCCCTCTCGAAATCATTCTGATCCCTTACAGGACACCCCCTGGCATCACTGTGCAGGGGCGTGGTACTGGGCATGTGGGTGTATATTTCCCTTTACTGTTAGAAGGCAGAATGACCCAGGATCCAAGACTGCCTGTTGGAGTTTAGCGATGATTATGCAGGGTGGTGTCACAGGGGGTCAAAGGTCACCGTGAGAGCGCTATACATGGTACACACCTTAACATTTGAAATCGCAGGCATAGAAACAGTTGCCTGAGAGTGAAACCATGAACTTCCTGAGAGGGCAGGCCCAAGCCCTAACCCACAAACCAACGTGAGATATCTCATTTGCACCTTAAAGGCCACAGGTGTCAATAGGCATTAGGGCTCCTCTGTGAACTGGCCCGTCTAAACCGGTGTAGTTTGGCAGAACTTTTCTCACTTCGTCATTGATTGGGAAATGGTGTGCAGTTTAGTGAGTTGGGATGCTGTGCATGTGATCATAAGGTTGTTGGTTCAATTACCAGGGTCAGCAGAGTAATTTCACCCTTAGATCACTAAGTAGGATACTGGTTGTTTCAGAGAGTGGTTGATCTTGCTATCTTGAAAAATATATATATATTTTTTTCGAGATAGCATTTATATATATATATATATATATATATATATATATATATATATTCACTTTGGATTAAAGCATTAATAAATTAAATGCAAAAGGGGTAAATTCATTAGAAAGCTAAACAAATTACAATCATCAGGGGCCAGTTTCAGAATACAGGATTTCTTGCTGAGCTGCATAACTTTTCAGATTTCAAGTATAGTGGGATAAATGTAAGTGAACAAAGAAAAAGACCATTTAATAAGTTACCTGTGTTAACGATAATTCTTGCTTTCTGACACAAGCCCATGGTCATAAAATATGGGGGGATTGAAACCCCGCAGTAATTAATCCTATGGATTGAATAACTGAAATAAATAACCTGTGTATAATTTATGGACAGGCGAATATAACAAAAACAGCTCGAAAAATACTAAAACCTGTCTTTGTGTTTTGGAATTTTGTAAATATTTTAAAAACTACATGAAGGATTATGCCCAATTTCAGTATTTTGGGATAGCCTCTTTCTTTCTAACTGCATTACCACTTATGGGTCATAAGAAACATTTTGTCACACAACATCGCCACACATTTGGGGAAAAATCTATATTTTATTCATACAACTTGTGCCAAACCTGTCCAAAACAGCTCATAAGAAAAATGCTGCCCCTGTGTGCGCTGCCCCTCCCTCTATGTGTTTTTCTGCAAAACAGATTCGGTCTGCAGCTATGCTGAGTGGCGCATTGCATGCTAAGCATTTGTAAATTGTCTTATTGCTTAACTTCTTGGCGTGGCAGTGCACACAGTACTTCCTGCCCTGTGTGGCCTTCACCCTGGAGTCCACAGCAGAAATGTCAGTGATAGCGGCTGAGACACACATCTGCTTCTGTGGCTGTGGCACCGGCACCACTGCTGCTGCGTCCTGCTGGGTCCCCTCCTCGGTGCGTCCACAGGCAGACAGCTGCTCACACAGAATCTCCCGAAAGCGTTTCTGTGCGAGAGCCCTCTGCCTCTTCTCCCTGGCGATGGCTGTATGGATGATGAAGCTGTTCACCACCGCAATATCCAGGAAGTGGTAGAAGAACTTCTACCACTTTGTAGTCTTCTTTGACACAGTGTAGTGCTTGATGACAACGTCAGATAACCGGCCAATGCATGGCCCTGGACCTCTCAGTACTCCCAGTACTCAACCCAAAGTTACGCCCTTGAATAGGCCCCAGGAAGTACTGCTGACCCAAGTCACTTAATATTAAAGAGGTTTGCACAGCAGGAGAGACAGGCCAGGGCATAGATTTGGGGTTGTTTGTGCCCTAGCAATGTTGAAACCAAACATAAGCCCTTGAAGATAGAGGTGCAGTTTGCCTTACAGTCAGCAACTGTATTATCACGTTATGATGGTGCCATATAACCTCTGCATTAAACAAAATCACAGTGCTAAAATAGGAAATACAAACATGATAATGGCACCTTCCACCTTTACAGAAAGGTGATGAGTTTTTCCACACAGAGAAATAGGGACACCATTATCTAATCTGACTCCATTTAGATCAGAAAAACATCATGGACTTTAGTTCAGCAAATGGAGCATAAAATTCAAGTAACAGTGCAGCAAATCATGGATTGTGAAAATTACTGGAAATGATTCGACACAATAATAGAGTTAAGATGGGAGTACTGTGGAAGAAAAATGCAACAGACAAAAAAGGAAAGACAGCAGGGATGGTAATGGCAGTGGTTAATGCTGTCCTGACATAATTAACAACTTCCTGTTGAATGAATAAGAATTCACAGCCAATTATCCTGTACAGTTCAAAAACAGCTTCGCTACCTTAGCTTGCTAACCCCCATCTGAATTCCAGACAGTGTCAATCTTCACAATCGGATCCTGGTGGGAGTATTTTATTGGTCCCGTGGCTGGGGGTGGGGGTGAGGGTTTGCTTTGATCTTGGCTAGGGTGAGAGGAACATATCAGCCTCCATATGAGACCAAACGTGACCCCGGGATTGTCTGCCATAACCCTCTCGAGTGACTTTGTTTCCATAAGCTGTTGTTTCATTACAGGTCTAAAGTCCATCCTCAGATTACAGCAGGTTGGATGTTCACCAAAGGCGAGACACCTCTTTTGTTTACAGTGGTTTACCAGACGCAGATCACCATGGAAATAGTGGAACCTTTGCTTATTTTTCACTATGGTCATGTCAGCTTTGAAAGGAAGATACCCAAAGAGCCAGGACTGCTGTATCTCCAGGATTCCACACACAATGAGAGGAAGCCTTTGCCTGACAGGGCTTCCAGTATCTTCCTTGTGGTTCATGGAATGGATCTGCTGGATCCTGCTATTTAAATAGTGTGTTTATTTCATGACCAGGGCTGGACTGGGATTGATCTTGTGCCCACAGCCCCACTCTGGTGTCCCCATTATGAATTTTGCTGATTGGGGGGGGGTGCCATGATATTGTTGAGTGATATGTATATATAAACGCATAATCCTATGTTTCCATGGTTTTCCATGGGCTTCTAGGTAATTTTATCATGGAAGGAATGTCCTCAGCAGCTTTTCCTGTCCATTACCTTGTTTTTTAATGCTTTTATTCCAGGCCTTTGATCCATGTGGGATCTAATGAAGGTGTTTTTCTTTTAAACAGAAAAGCAATGTGTGTTAAATTCATCCTAATAGGAGAGTGTTTAGGAAAACGCTTCAGAATACAGGGGTTTGTTTTCCAGATGTTCCGCAAGCTAGAATTTGCACTACTGCGCAGCCCATTTGTGTCTATGGAAAAGCACCACAAGAGGGCACAAGTGTAACCACAGCCCAGTCCAGGATATGTTTGGGAAAACTGATGAACAAATGGAGAGGTGGCTCAGTGTTTAACACTGGTGAGAATCCCGCCTCCATGCTGTGTGTGTAGTTTGCATGCTCTCCCTGTGTCATGTGAGTTTCCTCCGGTGGTCCTAAGAAACTAAAAGGCATCTCTAAATTGCCCTAGGGTGTGAATGTTTGTGTATATATGTATCCTATGATGGACTGGCACACTATCCAAGCTGTTCCCCAGCCTGGTGCCCTATGCTGTCTGGAATAGACTTCAGGCTCTAACCCTGTCCAGGATAAGTGATTCTAGGAAAAAATTAATGTTGTCAGATAAGAAGTGAATGTTCTGGTTACGTTTGCCTGTCCTTACACTAATCATGCCCCTGTTTTGTTCCACACTTTTATAGCAAAAAGAATATAATTTTAATCGTATGTAGTGTGTCACTGTATGTGCTCCTTAATTTAAACTTTCTGCCTTAATTCTGTACTTCTAATCTGTGCTTTTGTGTTTCTTTGTTTTTAGCAGAAGAACATGTAGAGTAAGACTTTTATTGCATAGTGGACCTGACAGTTTACTGTGCATAATCTTGAAAAGGAATATATTCTGTACAATGCAAAGGATGTGGTTAAGAAGTTAAAAAGTGGGTTTAAAATAATTCTTAATGTGCAGTGAAGAGTGTATTTCTAGGGAGGAGGGAGCTGCTGCCCCCATGTCCTGTGAAGATCACACCGTCAGTCTCGACTCAGCTGTGCAGACAGTACAAGGCAATGACTACCATGGGTTTACCAGTATTACTACAAATAAGACACTGTTATGGTTCACTCCTGCAGCCTGGTTAACGGGAATAGCTCAATGCAGCTCCTGCTGTGATTGAGGAGACTTTGTTTTGAGTTATCAGGGGTGTGGATTACACCTGTACTTTGTGTGAAGCATGTCCCATGTTTGGGCACAAGGAGACGGAAGGGATGGGCCTCCACCGTGCCCTGCAGTGCTGAATTCTTCTATTCCTTTAATTACACTGGAGAGTGACTCAATGCTGATTACAGAGCTGAATGACAATATGGATGACTAATCCGTACAGGGCCACACACCTGCTAGCACACGCTTGTGGTGTCTGATACAGAGATCCAAAGCTAGGTATTTTATGCTAAGTCTATCGCTCAAAAGTACAACAGCAATGACCCTCTTGGATCTGAGCTTGCAACCTTCAGGTTAGGAGCCTATGGCCTTTACCACTGTGCGGTCAGCTTCCACACCGCATCATAAAGCACAATTCCTCTAGTTTTAAGTCAGAATCTAAGAGGTGGTTAAAAAAAGAGAAAGGTGTATAGCTTAGCGGGTTGGGTGTGTGCCTGTGATCATACGAGCACCAGTCAGTTTGAATCCCATGGTCAGTGGGGTGATGTCATCATTGGGCCCCTGAGCCCAGTTTCTTCAGATACTGATCGACCATGCTTTCTCAAAAAATGTATGTCGCTTTGGATAAAGGTATCTGCTACAGAAATAGTAATGAAAAATGGGTTTCAGTGGAAGTTCAGTGGAAAGCTTGTGTGTTTTTACAGAAAGGACCTTCCTTTCATCAACAACCCGGTAATCCTAGACAGCCTAACTGCATTTTCAGCTTTTTCCATTTTTTTTAACTTTCTTTGCAGATGGAATTCAAAATAAGGTGTCAGGAATCTGGCAGACTGCTCCAGCATGGAAAAAAATAAACACTTTTGGAGGATCGGCAGACAGGAATGCCGTCTGCGCAGGCGCTGGTTAGCCGGTCTGTTCCTGGATGTAGCAGGAACAGTTCAGGCCAGAAGGAGGGAACAAAGAAAACATTCCAGACCTGAAGTATACAAACACGGATTCCAGGCACAGCTGGAATAAAGTGATCATGGGGCACAATACGGAGTTAATGCCTGTTCCTTTAAATATGCGAATTCCAAAAATGGGTGCTGTGTTGCATTCTTGGCACAACATGGATGTTCTGCTGGATCTGTGACTATCCTATGTGGTCGATGGCAGCGCACACAGAAATGTAATAATTTGCAGTTTAGTGGGTGTGACTAAGTGGGTGGCAAGGGGGGGGGGGCGGTGGTTAGTGAAACTTTAACTAAGTTCACAGCCTGGTTTAAGCATCTTTCCCTGAGCAGGGAATCAGCAGTCAGACCCGGATCCTGGACTACCATCCCAGAATGGTCACCTTCCGCCCTCTAAGAAACGACCACAGGAAATCGGGTTGTGTGATCCTTATCGAGAATAATCAACAAAGGTAGTCATCCACCAAACCCTCCTGATTCATCAGCAAGTTGTGAACATACTAAAACAATACAGAACACAAAGAAACTTTATCTTAATCTCTGACTTCAATCTCTCCACATGCTACTGCTTAACTTCAGAGGTGTGATTTACTTTTGACATACCTGTTTCAAAGCTTCTCAGAAACACAAATATGATTAACAAAACGGCGCATGTGATTTTCACAAGGAAACTTAAAATAAGGCTGAAATTTGCAAGGATTAAAGCAGATAATTTCATAATTGAAGTAGCTATTTCCCAGCAGAATAAACTAGAGAAGAAGCAGAGAGAGAGAGTGTGTGTGTGTGTGTGATCTGAAAAGCATGTCTTCCAGAAAAACAAAGGGAGGCATGACCAGTAGCCCTCTTCTTAAATAATAGGTCACAAAGCTTGCCATTAAGATCCGGCTGATCGCAAGTGACCCTCCAAACACAATCGGTCCATTGAACATTCAGCCAGACTCACAAGGCTGACGTTCTGCAGGGTGTGTCATGGCCCGAGAGAAGACCAGCTGTAAGAAAATCTGAATTAGCTCTTTCTCAAGATCTCCTGTCTCAAAAAAAGGATGTTGAGTAATGACACACATCTCGCGGCCCCCTGCCATGCCCCTCGACAGCAGCAGCATTGTTTATTTTTAAACTTAGGTAAACACAGATATGTGCATTTTACTTAGCAAGACGCTTCTATCCAATGCAATGCACATTTTTTGTGAAGTAGGGTCATATAGTCCCTGAAGCAATTTGGAGGTTATATTCTCCATTCACACATAGTGGCAACTGTGTATTGTTTGTTTACAGTACAAAGAAGTTCATCGCCATACAACGCATCACATCACGAAATGTACATAAAAATTTTAGGCATATAATGTACAGTATAATAAAAAATCACATTTTTGAAATTACTGTACTGTTTTTGACTGTTACCCAGTCTTTTAATGTTAATTGTTTAGTTTTTTGGGGGATGTTCTGTGGTTCTTTTCCGTGTTTTGGCGTCCAGCCCGCCAACAAGCATATCCTCAGTTGTGCTGTTTTACTTAATTTAGCATTATTTGTGTATCATTAAGGTTATTTCAATTTAACGTCTATATTCTTGGTCAAAGAAAAATATGAAAATTAAAAAAAATCAGTGTTTCTGAAGTTTGGACGGATTATTCGTATTCACATTATTTTAAATGGGAAAAATCGATTCAGGTCGCGAATTTTTCTAGTCACGAACTGAGTCCTCGAACGAATTAAGTTTGTGGGCCGAGGTACCACTGTACTTCAGTTTTTCCCTACAGTCCAATGACACGCAGTTAAGCAAACTGGTCTTGTTAAGCTGTCCATAGGGTATCGCAGTGTAACTGGCATCCTTTTTAGGCGGTCCCCTGCCTTGTGCCCTTTGCTTCCTGGGATATTCGGTAACGAAGTGCCTGTACAAAGAGTTAAAAATGACGTGGCAGTTCTATTTACTCCACTGAGTATTCCTACTTAGAGGACAGGGACTGACAAAGAAATCACCAGGTGGAAAAACGTTTTGAGATGACCATCATGCGAGGAATCCATCGTGAACTAAAGCGCATCTGCGAATCTGTATAAGGGAATTAATCCCACTGTATGGTAAAAAATGTAACTGCGAGAAAAGCCACAGCGGGCAATCTTCTGTCAGCCGGAAGAGGTGGTCAGATGGTCAAAAACAAGAGTATTAACCCGCTGTGTCGGGTTATATCCATTACCGGATTACTGCGGAAGCTTGCATTCACCCAGCCTTACGTTTGGTCGCCTTTTCCTAAGCGCAGCATTTCACAATCACCCCTGGTACCAAGAAAACCCAGACAGAACTACGCGGACAGCAGCTCGGAAGCGAAGCTCGGATTTGGGCCGGGCACAGTGACGCGTTCCGGGGCGGGAACATCAGCTCGCTTCTAGCTGTAGGGCACTCTGCTTAGGGCTTGTTGAGGTACCGGGACGTATTTCTGCGTGTGGAAACAGCTGGAGAGGTCTTTCCGGACGCGTTTTTTATTCCATTGTTACTCGGTGTATAATATAACTCGACTTTGTTCTTTTTTTGATGCGGAGAAAATGGTTTAAAGGACTACTTAAAACTTTTTTTTCTGTTTCTAACCTACTAGTTAATAAATAATCAGATTTTGCTGACGGAAAGGGGAGTTTGGAAGAACGGGACTCGGGGTGTCGGAGCGCCGCATATGAAGACGCTCGCCGTGGGACATTTCACAAGGTTATCCGTGGATCATGCTAAAACGTTGCGGTCCCGGCGCCTTTGTTATACCCACAAACGCTAACAATCACCATCTGATTTCATTGTATAGTTTTAAAATTATGTATTTAGTTATTTTCTGAGTTCGCCCCTCCCGGCTCTCCGGATCTGCTCGCTTTCCAGCTCGTAGCCGCAGGGGCAGGAATGCGGTCGGGATATTTCTGGGTGGGGATGGGCGGTGTGAGTGTGTAACTAATTCACCCACCCGGGGTTTGTTTTATTAAGTATTATTAGTTTGTTCCGTTGTGCTTGATCGTCATTAGATGTTGTGTTTAGCGCAGTGTGTTTAGGCTTTCAGTTGTGTAAAATGTCGGCTTGACCGCCGAAGATCCCACCCTGGATGCATCGGGCAGGCCTGGGTTGGGTAGGGTGGGGGAAGGGGGGTGATTTATTCGCATTTACAGTCTGTGTAAATGGCTTTGGTTTTGTGCGGATCAGCGATTGCTTTGCTGCTGGAGTTAAACTGTTACTTTGTCGCTTAGTTGTTATGTTAAACTTTACTTACCCCGTGGTATCTCTCTCACTTTTGTTTTTTTCGGGTGATCATGTTTTTTGGGGTAATTTGAGTTTTGTCTGGCTTTTTGTGCCGTGTGCCTCGGTCGGTAATATAACGTCTAACGGGCTTTAAATTGAATGCTATAACCTCGTTTTGACACGTTACTTAGTTAACTTTGAAGGGAGGGGGCCAGCAAATCGGACTTTACCCATACCGATTCGTTTTCAAACCCGCTTTAGATCGGTCGATTGGAACACAATCTGTTGTGTTTAATGCCCTAACGAGCTTTTTGCATTTATCCCAAAACACGTGTGCTCAGTGCACCCTTATTTAAATCCCGATCTGCCCTTTACCCCTTCAGGAGATCATGTAGCTCCTGTGCTTCAAACGCTACTGTGATAAAGTAACGCGACTGACTTGCTTTATAAGTGTAACTGAGAGTTTTCCCATGTGCTACTAGTATAAATAGCCGGATTACCTTCTCCATTTGCAGTGTCTGTGTCAGTGGGGCACGGTGCTTATCGTATGAATAAAACGCTACTAGAATTCGTTTAAGTAGATATTTTGGGCAGCAGAGTTGGCTTGCTGGTTGGTGATAAGCTGGTAACTGTTGCAGCTGTTAAACACCAAGATCTACTGCTTTCAGTGAGATTTTGCTATCAGGAAGGTCGGTTTTATTTGCTGTTTGCCTGCAAAAATAAAACAGACACACACACTGATTATTGAAGTGTCAGTGATTTTCTCAGTGTGGAGCCCGAGGCTTATGGCAGTTCCGTCTGTGTGACTGAAAGTCCTTGATCATCGCCTACTTGGAATTTTTGATTCACAAGCCGGCATTTTTGGGAATTTGCTGCTGCTTTTTCCAGCTAACCACTTAAACTCTGACTTGTCCGGACACTTCCAACTAGCCCATGAGTGATTAGCTGGCGTGTTACGATCATGGATTTGTAACATAAACTTGCTTGTTCAGCTGCTTTCAGGAGCTGTACCATTAAATAAGAAACTTAACCGAGCACGTCCCGATTTTTTTTTTTAAATCCTGATTTATAAACGGACCACATCAAATAGTTGTGGGGTTTTTTGTGTCTATTTGTTCATGCTTTCAATGAGTCTCATTTGTTGGCGAAGTCACACCTCTAAAAGATTATCATTGCTTGTTTAAAAAAAAAAAGAGGCTGTGTGTGGTCAGAGCTGTTAGAAAAGGCTGTATGGGTGCACTAGCTAACTAGAACACAAACTGTAGGGCAACTGTATTTAGCTCGTTGACAGAGATGTGCCTTTATTTAATCTTTGCCTTGGCTGATTTAGATCTAGTGTAGTTGTACAGTATGCCTTTATGACAGCCTTGCCTGCATAACATCCTTGCTGGTCTGTATGTTCTCATACCCACCAGTGAGTGTGCGCCTTTACTGGCTCTGTTGTCTCTCATGGGCTCCCACACAACTGCAGTCTTTTCACCACAGTAACTTGTTGACTTGAAGTCGCTTTCTGTTATGCATCGGAGTGGCCAACAGGTGGCGTAGTGATTAACGATGTGGTCTTGAGCCTGAAAGGTTTTGCGTTTGAGTTCCATTGGGCCAACGAGTCCGCTAAGCGTAAATAAAGCTTGTCTCACGGGATTTGTTGCCCCCTCCTTAAGAGATTGCCTGTCCACAGCTGATGTTTGTGCCATGCATTTTGAATTGGTAATCAGTTATGACGTGTGATGAGCAAACGAAGGACGCACACTGTCCCTCCTCCCTGAAAGGTTTTAATTAAGGAAATGGAAGTGCTGTTTTAAGAGAGGAGGGAAGGGAGGGGTGAGTCATAAATGAAGAACTGTGCTGTGACCTCAGGCTTTGGATAGCAGCTCTTTGCGGGGGGGGGGTTGGGGTGCTTTACAGCTAGAGAGAGAGCATCCCGTTGCTGATTTTTCCCTGCAGAGGAAGCGACAGACCCATTGCGACATGGTCACCAGGCCAAAGGGCTAGGAAAGGCATGCTTCCTGTTAGTGGTTATGCAGAAGGGGGTCTGTCTTCTGCAGATGCCCCCCACCCAAGACATAGTTAACACCAGGAGCCACGAAAAACTCAAACAAATAAGTTCTGTGGCATCCAACGTTAAATCCAAGTAGGATCTATCGTTTTCCTTACTGAGCCACATTAACTGGTCCGGTCATGTGGGAGTTTGTTTTTGCCCATTGCCCCATGACGTTCAGTGTGTTTGGGGTGGTCCATCATTTAAAAGTATGATGATGGTAAGTCAAAATGTCAGGCAAGCAATAGGCTGGAGTGGTTGATCTATTATCCAATGACTAATGCAGTATTGGATTTTTCTTGAAGCAGAGTATGAATTCAGATGAGGCTCGTTAGTGCCACGATTCTAAAATAAAGACCGAGTCATTTTTCTTGCTTTCTTCTGCTATTTGGGCTGGTTTCCTCTTACACTTGTGGTCATCCAGCATGGAGAGTTTCCTGTACCTTAATCTTGCTCCATATTTGTTCAAAAATGTGGTCTGAGGTGGGAGCCAGTGCATGTCTGTGCTGATAAGTGTTACCAGGCTCCTGCTGGTGAACGTTGGAGGAACCACATGTCTGGGGCTCTGACAAGCTGCTCCGCTCTGTTTAAAACCTTTGAATGTTTTGGCCACGTCTTCTGGCACATTCCGTTTTCCCCATCAGAAAGGTGTCCTTTCCTCTAGCACACCACCCACGGACCACTGACATCTAAGATGGCAGTAGATGGCCTGAAATGGTCTAGTTTTGGGCAGCAGCCGGTCAATGTGATCTTCAGGGGTCTGATCGACCCAGCTGCTTTTTATAGAGGCTGTCTGGGTCTGGTTCTGGAGCTGCCAGCTTTATTTGGGCTTGGTCAGAACTGGGGTGATTTTATCTAATCATTAATTTTCCTTTTTTGTTGGTTGGATGAGAGATGCACTTGATGTACCGTATTGATGCATGAAATAGGGGTCTGTGCAATATGAGATGCTGGCTGCAAGAAGGGTCCTGATGCTGCACGGCCGCATTGATTTTTTATTTATTTATTTATTTATTGCATTTTGAAATGATTGTTATTAGAGGTTGCTGCATCCTGTACAGTTTCTGCAGATCCTCGCATCGGCGAGTCATGGCGGTTGTCAAGTAGATGCCTAAAGGATGATTTATTGCTGATTCGTGCTTCTCCGCACAAGCGCAACATTCACATATCCACTCTGCGTATGCGGACACAGAAACGTTCATAGTTCTCCAGTCAAGCGGCCTACTTTGCACATGCGCACAACATGTTATATTTATGTTTTAAAAATAACAATAGAAATGTGTTGTTCTGATATTCCCTGCACACGTTTCACAGCAGTGAGGTTTGTGTCCGTTTTTCTGTGTTTTACAAATTCGGAGAGCCAACTCGCCCAGTTGCCAACTTTAGTCAGGCAGCTGGCATAAGACTTTCAATTCGAGACAAGTCTGCACACACATACAAAGGCATTTACATGTATGCAGCAGTTTTATGACCTTGTAGATAGTCTGTAGGGTTTTCAGTGTACCCCAATGCTCATCAAAAGCATCCGTGGTATTTAAAGTGGACGCTAGTGAATCATTCATGTGCAGTGTGTCCAGAGTTGCACATACGTCTGTCCTCTCCCTTAGTTGTCATAATTTGTGGGGTTTTTTTGAGTCAGGTAGAGCCTGTGGTGTTAGGGGGAAGATGGGTGAGGACTGGCTGCACATTTCCTCCCCCTTTTCACATGTCCAGTATATTTCTAGCTCTTTCTGGGGGAGCTGTGGCTAGGCAGTCGTCTCTGGTCACTGGTCGCAGACTGAACTAGTGGTCTGCTCCAGATGATGGCAATGGCCTCAGTGCGCTGTTTGGTCTGCTCCTGGTGTTTGCTTGAGTTGTAGTGTGAGGGTGGATTATTTGGGTTTACTACCTTCTCGCTTGTCATCTTTTGCGCGTCAGAGCAAAAACAAGACCCTTCTCAAAGTGCTTGCTTTTGGGACTAAAATTGTTTTGGTCTGCTAACCTAGTACAAGGGACCAAAATTTTATCTGTAGCTATCATGATGGATCCCACCCCATTCTTTTTTTTGGATGCTTCCATTTTTGCGTTTTTGGCTGTGGTAGGCAGTGATGATAGCAGGGCTCCCCTGACTCGGACTTGCTTCCATACTTTTTTCCTGCACTGTGAGCAGTTTCGAGGCATGCTAAAGCCTGAAAGCCACCTGGACGCCTGATTTGGAGGCTCGCTGAGAGGCGCTGGCTGACCCGATCCCAAATGGCGCCAGCTCAGCGCATGCCAAGGTTCAGACTTGGGGCTCAGCCCGTATCTGGCAAGATTTTTCGATTTTCCCCCGATTTTATTCAGAGCAGCCGTCTACCTTGAAAGGCAATTCTGGTTATCGCTAACATTCCAGTCCAAAATGTCGGACAACCTGGAATGCATCTCTGAGAGAACTACTGAGAGGTCAGGGTGGGGTCAGGAGATCACTACCCTTTTTAGCATCAAAGGTGTGACTGTATGTTTATACTCAAGGTCTGTTTTTAACGTTTATGGGTGGTTTTGACACACCTACATGCCCTCAGTCAAGCCAAAGTAAACAAGGAATAGGTCATATGTAGAAACACCTTTAAAGTAATTCAAATTTTTCTACTTGGGGGGTTTTGCATGTTAGTCTATTTATGTAATTTATGAAGGCTATGGTCTTGCCTGTGTTCACTTTTAAATCACTTGGCATTCAGTGCTGGGTTGAGCGCCATAGAAATTCTAGGGGACTTCAGTACGTGACCTACAGAAACATACGCTTAAAAGTATAGTTTTAAAAGTAGGATTTAAAGGGAATCTGCTTTGTCGCTCTGTCACTGTCTTGTGGCACCTCAGGCAGAAGGATCAGCACTAAGCGTAAGTATGGCTCAGGGCTTAATGCAGACAGCTAGGCGTTGGCCATGTGAGAGAGGCGGATCTGAGCAATGGGAGGTTTCTGTGGTGGTATAGTTCAGCAGAGCTTCTCAGATGAGAGTCTGATATGCTACAGCTGATGTCTTCAAAGTCTACAAACACTACTATATGTGGCTGCCATGGCGGGACGGAAAAGGTTCTGGCTTTTGCTGAGATCACACTGTCGCTAAGTAGAGGTTTATCGTTCAGTCACATGCAGGCAGTGTAATCCTAGTTGATGACTAAATGGAAAAAGCAGGTTGAACTGTACGCTTCCTTCAATCCCAGCTTGCTGTTGGATGCGCTTGGGGTGATCTTGGGACGCTCAAAGCAAATCGGATGTCTTCTCGCCGCTCTGTCTGCTGGATAGTGTCGTCTCTGTTCGGCGCCAGCTTGTAGGTGTCACAGCCGGCCACTCTCATTCTGAAAGCACATTGTGTAGTGGTTGGGGGAGGTGGGGGGAAAATGAACAGGAACTCTTGTGTGGGTGGAGATTGTGATCTACCAGGAGTGTAGTTGGGGGAGGTGGCATTGAGCGTTCAGAGCTTTTGCTGGAGGATTTCCAGTTCTACAGTAAAAAAAAAAAAAAAAGGCTCTTTCTCTTTTGTCTAGCACTTGTGTGATCTGATGAAGCTTCCTCTTCCCCGGCATATGACAGAAGGCTTCTGTCTTGGCCTGTAGCCCTTCTTTTTTGTGAGGAACCCCTGGACTTTGGTCCAATCCGGTTTTATCAAACTGCAAAGTCTGTATAAACAGATGAGTCGAGTCCTAGTCATGGCCTGTAAACCTGAGTCAGATGCTACTGACTCGCACTTTTCCCAAGAGTGTGAATAGGCCCCAGCACCACATTCTTCACGACTGCCGGCGCAAGGCAGATTTAGAGATGCAGTCTGTCCCAGTTGTGCGTCTTGGAGGAAGTTGGCTGTCGGGGGAGCATGTAGGAAGGGTGGGGGCTGGAGTGGAGGATTTCAGGAGCTGGGATGGCAATGGCAGCTTGACCAAATATGGCTGTAGACAATCCCAGCTCCCAGTCCGACACTTGGACTGTAGTGCAGAGCGCAGCTCGGCGAGGATTCAGTCGTTCAGGAATGTCAGGACTGTTCAGGCCTGATTTAGGCTTGCATCTTTGGCCCCGCCCCCATGAGTCAAGTTCCAGACACTCATTACAGGAGAGCTAACAAGTCAGCTGCTAGTCACAGCTTATTGAAGTGTTGGATGTCGACCCTTTGCTATATAAACAAACAGCTGTGTTTCCTGCCATTTGAGTCAGTCCTTACTGGATCACGGGCTTGATAATATGGGCCAGGCCCTAGATTGTAAGTAGACTATAATTGGAGATGAGCAAGGAATTTCAACATAAACTGAAAGATCCATCTGAAGCAGATCAAAGGAGCAGTGGTGAATTACCCCCCCCCCCCCCCCCGCTCAATGTGAAGGTGGTTGATCATGGAAGAAAAGCTGAATAGTAAAAGGATTCAGGCCGTTTGGCGTGGGGGTGAAAGTCATCACGTTGAGCAAAATCCCAATTGTTTGTTTTCTGAAAATGCTGTAGCCGTCTTTCTTGTTTATCGGAGACTCTGCGGATGATTCGTACTTGACATGTAAACAGTAACTGGTACTCCTGATGGTCTCTGGCTTTTCACCACAAATCCTTGGTTCTCTGAACAGTCATAAGATTAAGGCATACGGCTTTCTGGGATTTGTTACTTAAGCCCCATCCATGCGACCAGAAGCTTTTTTTTTTTTTCCCCCAACAAAGTAAAACAGCTGTTTTTCTGAAGACTCCCGTCTCTTGAAAAACAAGGAATGGCATGAAATGGTCCAGTTCTGGTGGAATTCTGGCATTCTTTGCTGACGTAGCTGGTTATATTTAGCTAGTGGGATTCAGATATCAAAGAGGACCTGTACCTCCATTACATGACCTAGTGCTTATGTTAATAGTTCTGCCAAATGGCAAGTTGTTGACGTTATAGTCAATGGGATATTAATGTTACCCGGGTCTGTTTTTGGTCTCTGGCGTCAGCCTGTATGGCCACATGGAGCTCTACCTGCCTTGTTTTCAGAAGTTTTTAGTTTCTGAAAATGTTTTTGAAAGCCAGTGTACCAATAAGGGCCTGTTCACATTATTAAGGAGGATCCTGACTCCTCTGTTTTTGCTTGCTCTTTGAGCACCATCAGTTGCAGATTTACGTAACATCACAGCCTTTTATCTTGAAGCATTTAGCCTCTTGGTAAATTGGTTGCAAGTTCTAACGAGCATCCCAGTAAAGAAAATTCCAGTGGAGTTTAATAACTTTTGGCAGCATTTGGAACTGTTGTTCTTGTGGCTGCAGGCATGGGCTTGATGAAAATGGCTGAGTTGCGTATGGTTTTCAGTCTGAATATGCTTAAAGTGCCACATTATGTTACATGCAAGACATTGAGGATGACTCGTCATTTTGAAAGACCCCCCCCCCTTTTTTTTTTTTAACAAACTCAAATGCTACTCTAATGCCATTACCAGTGACCTCTATCAGCCAGCCTATCATGCTGCGAGTCAGAAGATGTGATCTAATCGGTGCCTTCCTCCTGATTTATCAACTGTAGTCATGACTGAGACTCCCCTTTCTCTCATGCACAAAGATTTCATGCTGATGTCTACTTGCCCCCAGCCATCTTTTGCTAATTGCTCCATGTCTTCTAAACTGTTTTTCCCTCTCCTGCTGTCCATTGAATATTCCCACCAAGCTTGAGCTCCAGGTCCCCCGCTGCTGCTCCCGGTGTTTATTGGTCCTTTGGGTGAGCACTAGGCACGTTCTAACCACAGTTAAATGGAGGAACTGCTCCCTGCTGGGGCTGCTTCCTGTGTCGCCCCTGGAGACTGGTTCTATTTAGAGATGCGCTACCTCTGGGCACACGGGAATGTGGCTGGAGCAGAGTCCCATTTGTTGAGTGAAACCGTCCCAACTTAGCAACCGGATATACTCTTTTAAATACATCTTTATGATTTTGGTCCATGATTTGAAGATGCCTTGAACCTCCCACCCCACATTGGCTTATTTTGTTTTTATCCCCCCCCCCCGTGTTCTGTAGATGGACCCAAAGATACTGTGTGTGCTGTTGGCAGTAGCTTGTTTCTGCAATGCCCAGCAAGGTAAGCATGTGTGTCTCTCTCTCTGGCCATTTTCACACCTGGTATTAACATGCGTCTCCACATGCGTCCCAACCGACCGCTTTTAATCGGGTTTCACTTTCTAGCAACTTATTCAAAATAGCATGTCTGTATGCAGAATCTGCTGAACATTAAAATGAAACAAAAAGCTATTTTCTCATTCCAGGGTAAACAAACCGCCTAAGATGTAAGATCTTAGATGAACATCATAATACTGAAAATGAAATAATTATCTATAAGTAAATGAATAAATATTTTAATACTCAATGTTTAATTTCAGTGAAGAGGTTCATTGTTTTGTCTGATATGCTGAATTAAGTCTGACTTTGAGCAAGTTAAGTAAAAGACGTGAAGTAGTCAGGACCAGGTATGACTGAATTTCTGACCTGGAGTTTAAGCCCCAGACAGCTCAGTATAAAACTATATCAGCAATTACACTGGTGTTATATGTTTCTATTAATACATCCATTGCCTAGGACATGGAACGCACATTTTTACCTACATGCTTTAATTTTGCGTTGATGTAATTTTTACCGGCATGTTTCACTAGTATTAATAAAGTGCGGAGCAGCTTCATCAAAGTGTGCATTAAATACATGATCTGTGCAAATTCCGAAACATCTTTAATAAATCACGTGTCACACAATTTTTTGTTCCTGAATTTGCGTGGAACATTAATGATGCGCACTATAACGTTTCCGTGCGAATGGGTCGGGACAGTCAGATATTAAACTAATTTCCCAGCAGATTCAAACTTGTTTCTTGATGTTGTAGGGAAAAAGATGCGTTGTTCACAACATAGTTTAGTACATGATGGGCCATTCTCCGCCGACATATGCTCTGGCCTGAATCATGTCAGATACCCTTTGCACTTTTAATGCGTATGTAGGTATGTACACTCGCACTAGGATGTCTGTTGAGAAGGCGGTCCTTCAATGCGGCCCCCGACACGTTCATACCTCCGAATGTTGTTTGAACGAGCGGATCTCAATGTGTTTTCAATCCATTTTGGGCACGTTCGCACCTGTATTTAGCGCTGTCTGCTTGTGATCGGATCACCCAAGACGCATGTTAATACTGCCAGGTGTGACCAAGGTCGGGGTCTCTCACTTGCTCGCTCACTTGCTCTCACTCTCTCTCTCCTGTCTTTCCTTTGCTCAGCCCCTGAAATGCAGCACATGTTGTTTGTGGTGAGGGCCGTGAATATACCACACTTATATCCCACTCTCTGTTTTCAGAGGGTTTGCCTGCACCATCTGATTCATCTCGTCTCCCCCAATGGGTGAGGCGCGTGCACACCACCTTTATTGGGGTGATGTCACTGTTCAGGAGACCCCTCCCTCTCCAGCCTCATCCAGGATGACACAAAATGGAGGGAGTGGAATGTTCCATTCTAGGCATCCCTCACCAAAAATGTATTTTCCATTTATAGCCGGCAGCTGGTTGCCAAGACAAGTGAGATGTCTACACTGTGGCTTTCTGAGTGCATTAGAAGCTCTGTTGAATTGTATTGCTTCATTCCTCCCCTTTTCCTGCTTTGCACAGATGGAAACGAATGCATCAAGGCCAACGCAAAATCCTGCGGGGAGTGCATCCAGGTTGGGGAGAAGTGCGGCTGGTGTACGGATCCCGTAAGTACTTCTGCTAGGTATTTTCATGCTCCTGAGTTTCCTCCTTGCTGGAGTCCCCTTCACCGTTGGCAGATTGTGCTGGAAGGACAGGACGCTTCCCGTGCTTCTGTTCCAGTAGCGGCCAGTGGCCTTTCAAACAAGGGAAGTTGGCTAGTCACCCCCCCCCCATGAATGCTATATTTATATGTATTTATATTTCTCTGCTTATTTATTTACAGTAGGATATGTAGAAATGAAAATCAAAAAAATTAAAATGAAGACTTCACTTGCCGAAAATCCGCATGGGACTGAACTTGAAACACTCCGATGCTGTCGTATCATTTCAAAAGGCTGTCAATCAAAGAGGTGCAGCCACTTTCCTGACAGTTCCTCCAATCATCATGCAGCAGCCCAGAGTCCTGGCCCGCCCACTGCCCCATTGTCTCCCCGAGATGCCGAGCTTCCCTGGAAATTAAGCTTTGAAGCATTTGCCCAATAAAGGTCTAGCTTTGCTGCATTGGAAACATAAGTGTAATTGAAGTCAGGTGAAGCTGTACTTCAACGGGTTTTATTAGATTGTGCTGCTGTGGGAATGTAACATATGACAAATAAAAAATCACGGTAGACAACCCGCAAGAAATTATTGTTGATTCTAAACGAACTAGCAGTTCTAGCTCTTTGTAATAGCCCTATAAATACAACAGGGTATATTTTACAAAAATTTTCATAACATTCTAGAGGAGGTGGAGCTTCCCTTCATTAAAGCAGTTGCCAGTCAGGCGGTGCATATGGTTGTAACGAGATTTTTTTGAGACATACCAGCATCAGAACCAGCAGTCAGTTGGGGACCTGGGCCCAGTCTAGTTGCAGGAGGGGCTGGGGTGTACCCCTCTATTCTGGTAAATCATGGAGACGAGTGAAAGTTAGTGGAGATCGAACCCCAGAATGAGGACTACTGCATTAGCTGAAAGTGTTGTTCTTGATAAATTAGAATAATATACAATCCCCTCTTTACTGGGTAAGCTTTTCATTTTGTACCCCCTGCCCCCCCGTTTGCAGGACTTCCTGAAGCAGGGTGAACCCACCTCGACCCGCTGTGACGAGCTAGAGTCCCTGAAAAAGAAAGGCTGCAAGGCAACCCTGATTGAGAACCCCAGGGGCAGCCAGACTGTTGACAAGAATGTTCCGGTCACTGACCGCAGCAAAGATAGCCTTAAGAAGCTCAGTCCTGAGGATATCACGCAGATCCAGCCACAGAAGCTAACCCTGAACCTTCGATCTGGTGAGGCTTTCCGCCGTAACCTACTTTACGGGAAACGGTAGGCTAAGGACTTTAAGATGAAGGTCAAGTTTCTCATGATAGCTGTGGCGGTGTTTACCAGCACACCCAGCACATACTTCCATGAGTCCCCTGTTGATCACAAGAAGTCACCACACTTGGAGGCAGAGGGATCCAAAGTAACTTTTTGATTGTGGCCTCAGAACTGACAAACCCATTATTGTCTGTTAGTTTTGGAGGAGTATTTGGTATGTCATTTGGTGGGTCACTTCCTTGGTTTCTTGAATTCTGGAATGCTTATTATAGGTAAATAGTTGCTAACTGGCAGGGCTGACCTTATCTTCATTAGTGATCTTGTCATGTCAAGTTGGAATTTTTGCTAATGACTTGCCAGGCTGCTCTGTGAATGTAATGATGTCTTGTGCAGGTGAACCCCAGTCTTTTAACCTGAAGTTCAAGAGGGCGGAAGACTATCCCATTGACCTCTACTACCTTATGGACCTCTCCTTCTCAATGAAGGATGATTTGGAGAATGTTAAAAACCTGGGAACAAGCCTAACCGTAGAGATGTCCAAGATCACTTCAGATTTCAGAATCGGTAGGAGCAGTCAGACTGTTTATCTTTTTGCACGTTGCACAAACACCTCCTCCAAGGGTGGCAAGTTAATTTATCTTTCGACCTTAAGTTTAATAATTCATGCTTCTTTCCAGACAACTTGCAAAGGCAATTTAGGATGTTTTCCCTAACCATTTAACATCTTTTGTTGCTATTTACAATCTACCTGAGCTGTTAGGCTAGATGTTAACCACTGCATCACTTGCTCGACCATTGTTCCACGTTCCTTCCCTTCAAGCTTTCCTGTTTTCTGTTATCCTTGGCTTGGCTTGCTGTCTGCACTTCAAAGGCTGACTTGTGTTGCTGACGGTCCCATGGTTGACCTGTTGTGGCATTGCAGGCTTTGGCTCCTTTGTGGAAAAGACTGTGATGCCATACATCAGCACCACACCAGCCAAGATGTTGAACCCATGTACCGGCGACCAGAACTGCACCAGCCCCTTCAGCTACAAGAACGTGCTGAGCCTCACCAGTAATGGGCTGCGGTTCAACGACTTGGTGAGCAAGCAGCAGATCTCTGGGAACCTGGATTCCCCTGAGGGCGGCTTCGACGCCATCATGCAGGTGGCAGTCTGTGGGGTAAGTGTGGAGTCCCATGCCCTTTTCACTTGCAGTAACCTCCCAATCCTGGATTGGTGCGTTGAGCACTGCCATTAGTTCTATATGTGTAACTATATGATGAATACCCTCCCCATGAACTCCTAGGACCGCATTGGCTGGAGGAATGTGACCCGCCTGCTGGTGTTCTCCACGGATGCCGGTTTCCACTTTGCAGGGGACGGGAAGCTGGGCGGGATCGTTCTGCCCAATGATGGGAAGTGTCACTTGGAGAACGATATGTACACCATGAGCCATTACTATGTACGTCTTCTGCATGCAGGGAGGGGGGGTTTGATGATAAAATAACCGCTGCATAGTCCTGTTTTAAGGCTTGCCCGTGCCCCCCTCTGCCCCCAGGATTACCCCTCAATCGCCCATCTGGTCCAGAAGTTGAGTGACAACAACATCCAGACCATCTTTGCCGTGACAGAGGAGTTCCAGCCCGTGTACAAGGTGACCGTGGTGTCTGTGTTTCTTCACATCTGTGTGAAGATCTGAATCTTCAGTGAACCTGTAGTGCCTGGGCCCCTCTTCACCCTGTTGATTCCTATCTGTCCCAGCTGGGGGTGTGTTCAAGCTATCTACAGCTATTACCTCTCGTTCATAACAGCTGCTGTGGGTCTGAAGACAGACTCTAAAACTAGACACACACTCCCCCCACCCACACCCCACTTAGCTGCTGTGCTGAAACCCACATTTAGCCTTCAGAGCACCCTTGCACACTCTCTCAACCTTAATGTCCCCCCCCCCCCCACACACACAGGAGCTGAAGAACCTGATTCCGAAGTCTGCCGTGGGGACGCTGTCCGCCAACTCAAGCAACGTGATCAATCTGATTATCGACGCATACAATGTGAGTTTGGGTGTCCATGTCAGGAGAAATGTTACCCCTGGGGGGTGCACTGACTCATCATAAGGTTCTCTATAAGCCCCCCTTTCCCCACCCCCTGCCCCTGCTGTTTAAAGTGCCACTGAATAATCTTATCAGCATTAATACAGTAAAACTCTAATTTGGGGACCTACCCCACACCTCTCCTCACACTGAAAATGTTCTGTTGGTTCACAGTCTCTGTCATCAGAGGTTATCCTGGAGAACAACAAGCTTCCTGATGGCGTGACCATCACCTACCAGTCCCACTGTAAGAACGGCGTGATCGGGGAGGGTGAGAACGGCCGCAAGTGCTCCAACATCTCCATCGGCGACGAGGTGAGGCCAACGCTGCACCCCTACCCCCAACCAGGGGCTGACTAATGCATAGGCTATGGGCCTTTGTACTCGTGCAATATTTGTGCGACGCAACTATAGGTCACATGATAGCTGAGAGGTCGCCGACATTGTAAAACGTTTTTTTGCGTATTGTGCACACAAGATATTATCCTAAGCAAACAATAATTTAACCTTTGCGCACAATATATATTTCTTGCATGCATAAGATAACATGCGCGCACAAGAAATCAACCAAACATGAGTAGTGGTCACAACCCTGCTCCTGAAGGATCTACCACAACAAAATGAGAAGACAAAAAGTGGTTTTCATTTTATTTTTTAATTTTTCACATCTGACTCATACATGAGTGGAAAATTAAAATGCAAATGGTGTTATTTCATTTTAATTTAAATTTTTGCAGGATTTTTGCGCACAGACTTTGGAAACTAAATGGCAAAGTGGAGACTTCTTTTTATCATTTTCATTTTATTTTTTGCAGAAAATACCTCCCATAGATTTAAGGTAGTCGGGCGAAATGTAAGTGAATGAAAATTAAATCAGAGTTACCCGGATAAGCAAAAAATCTTGCTCTATAGCCCAGGGTCCCACCCAGCCTTGTGCAAGATGGAACAGTTAGTTAAATGAGCAACCCCTGAGTGTTCATCCAGATGTTAGCCAAGGGCCCAAGATAACTGCCCCGTCTCCCCTGCCTCCCAGACACATCCTCCTCAGTGTTTCCCCTAGGTTAACAGCTTGGGGGGGGGGACAGACAGACACCGACAGGATTCATTGTGTTCATGTGTTTCTTTTAATGACAGCAGTAAAAAAATGCAGATATTTTTTCTCACGTGCGTGAGCATCGGGGCGGAACTCCGCTATGCATGATACAAAGAGCAAAGGAGAATTGTAAACGCTCAACAGTGTAGAGACAAAAATGACAAGCTGTTGTGTAAATGAGATAAATAACATAAGGCCATTTAGTTTGTTTAATAAAAGGACAATGTATAAACCTGTTCTGTTCTATAGGAAAGCTAACTTTAAATGACTTCTGTTGTGATCTGGCGCTATATAGAAAATAAAATTAAATAAAATTAACTTGACCTTCAACATGGTCAGGGCACCCCCCTAATGTAATGGTAGGGGAAACACTGCTCCTTATCTGTCCCTTGCTTCTTGTCAGAGTTGAGGTTTTCACACCTACTAGGTCCCTCGGGCTGATGTGTTGCATTTCAGAGAAACAGTTTCCTGAATGCACTCTCAGCAAGCGGTCTGCTGCACCTGCCGTGCTCCCATATGCACCCTGCATTCTGCTTCATGCAAATCAGGCAGGACACTGAAATGAGAAGATTGTCTGTCCTCCCCCAGGTGTCCTTCAACATCAGCATCACGGCACACAAATGTCCCAAGCAAGGCAAGACGGAAACCATCAAGATCAAGCCGCTGGGCTTCACCGAGGAGGTGGAGATTGTCCTCAAGTTTATCTGCGAGTGCGAATGCCACAAAACCGGAGTGCCCAAGAGTCCCCTGTGTCACAACGGCAACGGGACCTTCGAGTGCGGGGCCTGCAGGTACAGCGCCACAGGAAGTCCCCACATTGGCTCCACTAGGGTATTGGGTTAGCACTTGATGTAACACCCTAGGTCTGGTGATCACAGGGGGGTCCAGTAGCACGTCTTGGTAACTTGGGACCTGGGCATGGTGTCCTGATGTAGTCATGGGTCCAAGCAGACCTATTCCAGCCCTAGGCGTATGTGAACTAAGCGACCACCAGGACCCCCACCATCTGATCAACCTGTCAGAATGGGCAGAAAGATGATAAATGACAGCTAGGTTCATCAGATTTTGCTTAGGGTCCTGAAAAGGGTTGGTCCTACCCTGGTCTCAAGTGTTTCAATATCGCCGTCCCCCGCCCATCCCACACCCCCAGATGTAACGAGGGCCGCATCGGCCGGCAATGTGAGTGCAGCACAGAGGAGGTGAACAGCGACGACCTCGATGCCAACTGTCGCCGTGACAACGGCACGGACATCTGCAGCAACAACGGTGACTGCATCTGCGGCACATGCGAGTGCAAGAAGCGGGAGAACCCGGAGGAGCGCTACACCGGGAAGTTCTGCGAGTGCGACAACTTCAACTGCGACCGCTCCAACAACAAGCTGTGCGGAGGTGGGCCCCGGGGCCCGTCCAGGAGCGCTCTGCCCTCTGCCTGGCCACTCTTCCACCATTGGGGTGTTGTTTATGAATTCTAATGTCACTTTGAGCCGCCTCAAAAGATTTTGCCTACTGGCGGGGTCCCCTCACTCGATAGGTAGACTCTGGGCCTCCTCCAGTCCAGGGTACTGGGAAACATGCTTGTTTTACCATGTGACCTCAGTCAAGTAGCCAATGACAGCTCTGGGTGGGCACTCCGCTCTGTGCTTACCAATTTCTAATGCATCTACCTCTCCCACCCTCCAGGAAATGGCCGCTGCGAATGCAGGGTGTGCATCTGTGACGCAAACTACACGGGCAGTGCCTGCGACTGCTCGCTGGATACCACAACCTGCCTGGCTTCCAACAAGCAGATCTGCAACGGTCGCGGCATCTGCGAGTGTGGCACCTGCAAGTGCACCGACCTAAAGTTCCAGGGCCCCACCTGTGAGATTTGCCCCACCTGCCCCGGCGTCTGCCCTGAGCACAAGTAAGTCTGCACCTCCAAATGGTGACTCCGTCCTGCTGTCGACCATTTTGGCCATGGTCAGAGTTTGCCTGCTGTCAGAATAGGTTTCATTTTTGTCTTTTCTTTACTTTTTTTTATGTGTGGCAAAATGTAATTCTCCTGAGAAATGACGTGTTCGCTGTTGGTGTTTGGTGGCTGAAAATACAGGCAACAAAAAGAGCTGTAACTTAGTAGATAGTAAAACCACTTCCTGTTTTGGTCGTCTTTGGATCCAGACAGCATTCCTCCATTCTGCTGGGTCCCAGCAGCTTTCTGGAGCTTTCTGTGGGAAAATGCAGTTGTGTGTTGGGTATGGGTTTGTTTTTGTGTTTTTGTTTTTTTTTTGAGGGAGGGGCCTTCGAAATGTTATTCAACTGAAAAAAAAGGTGAGGGTGCGTTGAGTCTTGGTGTAAGTTAGAGTGACGTAAGTTCCTTCAGCCATTCTCGGCGTGGATCCCAATGCCATCTGGTTTTTCCAGCATCGCTGAGCTGCCTCTGCCCCCCATGAATGAGGAAACTTTGTTTGGTAAGCCAAGGCTGCTCTTGGTACCCCCCCCCAGGGACTGCGTGCAGTGCCGGGCCTTCGGAACGGGCGAGAAGAAGAGCACCTGCGAGAGGGACTGCAGCTACTTCACACTGGAGAAGGTGAAGGACCGTGATAAGCTGCCCCAGCCCGTGCAGGCCTTCCCCCTCATGCACTGCAAGGAGCGCGACGCAGACGACTGCTGGTTCTACTACACCTACTCCGTCAGCAACACCTCCGAGAAGATAGTGCACGTGGTGGAGGAGCGAGGTGGGTGCAGCTCTCAGTCTTTCTATGGGGGGGGATGTGTAGCCCTGCAGATTAGGGGTCTGTGTTGGCTGGGAGGGAGCTAACATGTGGACTGCTGGGGGGCCCATGAGGACTGAGTCAAACGCTGGCCTAGGCGTGATGTTAATCGTTAACTGTAAATGTAATTACACAGGACAGCTTTAATAATTACGCAGTAAGGCATATGTATTATGTGACACTGAATAGTGTGGATCACATAGCCTAAATTATAAATTCTCCCCCCCAGAGTGCCCCACCGGTCCGGAGATTGTGCCCATCGTAGCTGGGGTGGTTGCCGGGATCGTGCTTATTGGCCTGGCCCTGCTGCTCATCTGGAAGCTTCTGATGATCATTCACGACCGGCGTGAGTTTGCCAAGTTCGAGAAGGAGAAGATGAACGCAAGATGGGACACGGTGAGGAGCCCCCGCCTGGTGTCCCCGACTTGCCCTTTTGACCCTCGTCCCTCGCGCTTCATTAGCCTGCTCCATCGAGGCCCCTAGGTTGTCGTACTGCTAGTGCCCCCTAGTGTGTCCCGCCAACAATGCAGTTATGTTAGAATAAAATGGAATTTCCCCACATGTAAATAACTCTGTACAAATACAAATTAAATTTTAAATCATTGGAGTAATAGATGTAGCTATATAAGTGAGTTGAGGAATGTAATTGGTAGGTGCTGTGTTTTGCTAAGAGATGCTAAGCTAAGCAATGCTATGCTAAGCTAATCCGTTTCTGGTACCAGCACAGCAGTCTGAGGCAGCTCTCCTCCTGATGAGTTTAGCAGGCTTGTCTGCAGTCTGCTCACCCCACGTCTGTATGCTTAGAGCCATGGATGCTGCCTCGAGTGTTTTAAGTACAAGCCTGGCTTTCCAGTGGCTGCTTGGCCAACTTTGCAGTGATCTTTTTGTCCATCCTCTCATGGGAGTGGCATCTGCCTCTCTTGGTGAGGTGCTGCTGCCCCCTAGTGTTCCTTCAAGGCACATCAGTTTGAAGGACATCAGTCTATCCCAGTTGTTTGTAACTCCATCTAGTGGTAGGTATGAGGTGCTGTAGCCCAGGCTGCGTGGGCTTTTAATTGGGGGGAGCCGCATTGTGGAGTCACGGCTCTGGCCAGCTGGGCCTCACATGTAGATTAAGCGTTTTCGGTGCCCAGGTCTCCGCTGCATGAACAGTGACTGCCCTGGCAGGGGCAAAACTGCGTAAATGTCTATAACCTGTTACATTCGTCATTGAACTGTCCCACTGTGCACCAGGAAGTGACTCGCCCTGTTCTGAGCCCTCCCTTCATGACTGCTCGTCCTCTCTCTCCCTCTATCTCTCTCTCTCTCTCTTCCTCATCTTTTCTGCTGCCATCCTTGCCATCTTCCCTGTTCTCTACCCATAGCAAGACAATCCCATATACAGAAGCCCCATTAATAAGTTCCAGAATCCCAGCTATGGACGTAAAGCTGCAGTACTATAAGTTTGTATCTCCTCTCCTTTCTTTCTGCGCTTTCCTGCATGATTCCTGTGTCCCTGACCCTTTGATATCCATCATATTCTCATCTACACCTTTGTAATATTTCTAATGACCAATGAGATTGTAAGAATGAACCTTTGGTTATGCTTGAATGGATATGCAGTTGGCTGATGTTAGTGTTTGTGTGTCCAAACTCTGATGAATGGGTAAATACTCGAGGTAAAGGGAGAATTACAATCCCCGTGATAAATGCCGTAAGTCTGCACCATGTTGCCGTGGAGACTCATCTGCGTGCCGATTGGTTATTGTGCATGTGCCATGTGGGCTTTGAACCCATCGTTTGCTGTTGAAATCCCACTAAACATTACTAAACGGACTAGGAGGGTCACAAAAGTCAGCCTTAAGTGCATGAGATTTTCTGGTTTCACCAAAGTTTGAATAAAGTTTTTCTATTCAGAGTGTGTGACAGTTTCCAGAGGTCAGCTTAGTACTCAGGGTTTGCAGGTCGCTAAGTAGCATGAGGGGTTTTGATGGTGGAATCCCAGCATCAGCGTGGATCTGCACGATCCTATAATCAGTCAGGGGTCCCAGTGTTTGATCGCGTGTGAGGCTGTCCCAAAACATGCCTGTGTTTTCTGACTCTCGTCTCTGCCTTACAGGGAGAAAACCCCATCTACAAGAGTGCAGTGACGACCGTGGTCAATCCGAAATACGAGGGCAAATGATGGTGCCTCTCTCTAACACTGTACCACTGTATGCAAAATTGTTTGGGTTGGGGGGGGGTAAGGAAGTGGGCTAGGAATCACCTCTGGGGTCTGTAGTCACAGTATTATAGCTTTAAGTTAGGCCACTATTTTAGTATGTTTCTCTAACTTTTTTTTTTTCTCATGCATTGATAAACTGTACATACATGTATAAACTTGGTTTTTGTTTTGTGTTTTTTTTTTTTTTTTTCCTTTAAGTTGTAATTTGAGTTTTAATTGCAGGCCTGGCAATGCTTCAATGGTGCCTTTTATTTGAGATCTCAGACTTCCTCAATTACGGACCATTAGCCATGGTGACAGCGAGGACCTGAGATGCGTAAAGGAATCAGCCACCTGATTATGTGATTGTGATCATGAAGGTTGCTTTTGGGTGGGTTCATGATTGGTTTCAAATAACACGACTGCAAAGTGAAAGAGCCTTTTTGTTTTATGGTTTAAAAAAAAAATGTAAATGTGGTGCCTGTTTCTTTCAGAATGTGTAATGGAAAGGAGTTGAGTTCTGCAGGTTTTGATTTTGGAAGCTGTCAATGTATAAAAATCTCAGGTTTGTTTGGGGTCTCTGTTTAAGCGATGCCAAAAATAACAGCCTTATTTGCAAGAGTAAAGCCTTATGCATTTTTAGCCTTTTACGTCATTTTACATCAATATACATGCAGAGGTTGCCAGCCCTCTTTTCTCTGTGTGTGTGTGTGTGTGTGTGTACATGTGTTTTGTTATTTTGTCATCCCCCCCCGCCCAGCCTGGTGCTTTTACAGATTTGGACTCAGGTGTGAATAATCTCCAGATGTGCCATGGAGTGTCCCTAAGAACGTCAGTGTAAAGAGGAAAGGGGAGAGCCTCCATCTGATGCAGTATCTCTAACACACCTGCCCACGTCTCGCTTTTTAAAGTGCCTTTTTATTTCCGCCTCATGTTCACTTTCGCGATTGTTTTCGGAGTTTATTTATTAAATAAAGTACCAAAATCCCCACACTTCTGTGCATTCTTGACTCTTAATTGATGGCAACTTAAGATGTTTTGGCTTTTTGATCATTTTAACACGTTTTGAAATGCATTTTAGTCTAGGCCCATGGTAGGGTGTTTTACTGTGCTAAATTTCAGATTCGTCATGAACAATGCATGAGTTTTAAACTTCATATTTTTAGCTGATTCTTTTATCCAAAACAACATGCATCTTCCAGAAATTACGGTCAGTGACGCAATGGTGAAATCTCTGCTGTCTCTGGGATTTGAATCAGTAACCCTCCCGTTACGGACACAGCACCCTGACCCACTGAGCCACCCACTGCCCGCATCCCTGGAGCTAAGTGGTTCAGTGTGTAGCACTGTGACTTGGCATCGTCAGGGTTGTGGGTTTGAGTCCCTCCCATCTACTCTGTGCGTGTGCAGTTTACGTGTTCAGTGTCTGTGTTGAGCTGGATTTCTCTCTGTACTCTGGGTTTCACCCACAGGCCAAAGAGCCATTAAAAATGGCAGATAACATAGGCTTTACACTAAACCCACAGTTCTTTTAGGATACAGTTTTAAAGCTGTTGTTTAGTTTGAAATCTTCATTCTTGGAACCGCATTAAGGTTCGCATTAACCAATAAGATTGACATTATGAATGTTTGTTCACCCGCAACCCTGATTGGGATATGTGGTTGCAAGTTGGATGAGTAATTCCATTCAGTTCCTGAAAGTGGGAAATGAATCCAGCCAGTAATCTGCAGGGTTGGTATTCCAGAAGGGAGAACAGGCTGAACCCAGCTGACCACGTGTGGGGTGACCTTGTGGAGAGGTGAGTTTTTTTCTAAAGCTGCTGAGATTCCGATATCACACCCCCCCTCTCAAATACACACATACCCACACCACAGATGGTAGATCCAAGGTCCTCCTGGTGAATATTATTATTTTTAATCCACATTTAAAGGAGTGTACGGTGTATGTGTCCTGGTGTGGATTAGTTCCCCATCCGGTTATTCCTTGGCTTGTGCCTGTAGATTCCCAGGATAGGCTCCAGACCCCTACATCCCTGAATTGGACAAGTAGGTATGGAAGATGGATGGATGGACATTTGAAAATTGCACGGGGCATGTTACAGCTACTGTTTACAGTACAATAGCTATTTGTACTTTGATGCACCACTAGGTGGAGCTATTACATTTGAAGACCAAAGGAAACCAAAGACGTGGTGCAGATTCAGTGACTCTAAATGTCTGTGCATTGTCTCATTATGTAACATTTCTGAACAGTTTAACTACATGTGCTTTTTTTTTTTTAATGTGTTGCTGTAGCCTAACACTCACATCGGGGGTCTTTAAATTGCCTATAGTGTGCCTGGAATCTAAGATTCAAGATTATTAGTCACATGCATGAATGTACACCAGCAGAGAAATGAAAGTGTTGCCACTCCAGACTGTAATAAACAAATTAGAAGAATGATGGAATAAAAATAACATTAACAAAATAAGTACTAAAATATAGAAATATATAAAAAGTAACGATGAAATGTTAAACTATTCGAGATTCCTGGCTGAATGCATTTATGCCTTGTTGTTCAATAGAGGACATTTGAAGAATGTTCTGCATTGGACCTGGAAACCGCGTTTGAGTTAAGGAGGCAGGACAGGAGGAAGGGAACCGTGAGAGATAGAGAGGCTCCACCTCTCTGGGGGGCGGGGGATGTGATTCTAGGCTCTAAGGCTCCCTGCCTCTGCATACATGTGGCCTGAAGCAGGACAGCCAGCAGGGAGGTAAGAGGTTGGGGCTCTATGTTGGGCTTAACAGCATCTGAGGCTCAGTGTGGGCCAGGGCTTACGGAGGGAGCTGCTGATCCCCACAACCTTTCCCCACCGGTAGCTGTATTTCTTTAGTCTTAATGTCCATGATTTTTGTGTATATATGTCTCAGTATTTATATTCTGCTTATAACTTTGTCACTTGCACTATGACCAACAAGAACATTTCCCCTCAGTGTGTCTGACGTTGACAATGAAGAATACTTTGACTTTTATTCCTGTTTCATTTTGCTCTGCCAGATGATACGACAGGCCTTGGTTGTGGGGCTCTTTCTGTGTCTCTGGCCCTGGGTCCCAGAGGCTGATGGTAAGGAGCTATGTGGCGGACATTTGGGTCGTCGGGGTTCTGGGGCGGGTGCCATCCTGGGCTGATGGGCCTACCAGGCTCCGGTGACCTCAAAGGGACCCTCTCCGTGGTTCTGATGCCCTATTCCTCCTGTGTCTGCCAACCTGCCCTCTGGACCGTACCACTGGAGGTGACCGGGGGGAGCCGTTGTGCCACGCCATAGGGGTGACCGGCTGTCAGGAGTGCCTAGCGTCCGGGCCGCAATGCGCCTGGTGCAAAGCAGAGGTATGTGCGGGACACCAGTCCGGGTGGGGTGTCCACATCACCCTGTCCACATCCATCGTCACTATACTGTCGTTTAATCCCTGTTAATATCGTCGCACACAAACTAACACTCTTTAAGGTGACCGCTAGTGCTCTCTATATGTAACTGGGGGTAAATCTCATCACAAAATTAATTTCAATTCAATTTATTTTTATATGGCACCTTTCACAACACAATTGCCCCAAGGCACTCGACAAGTATGCATGGCAATCCATTATTTAATCATTTATACAGAATGGTTTATGAAACAGGGACAATGGATAGAATAAAACTGTTACACTTCGATAACATCTAAAGGTCTACCAGGAGCACACTGGAATAGAGATCTCTAATTTCCTTCTTTTGTGTGTGGGTCATAGATCATGTTATTTATAGCTGGGGGGGTGTCAGCATGCTTTACCGAGTCCCTGAGGTCGCCTCCCCCCTTTTGCATGTGAAAGGGCTTCGTCAGGCTTGGCCAGCACACCTGGGAGCGTTGTGGTACAGTCCAGGCCCTGCTGGCTCGGGGCTGCCCCCCAGCTGCTCTGGAGGACCCGCGGGGCTCCAGCGTGCTGCTGCAGGACCGGCCCGTCGCCTCCCGCCGCAGGGACCCCGGGCACCAGCCCCACGACGTCACACAGCTGCAGCCACAGAAGGTTCTCCTGAAGCTACGACCAGGTATGACCTGCTTTTAAAAACTTTTTATGTATTTGCCACACACTTTTATCCAAAGCAAGATACATTTTTTCAGAAAGCATGGTCAGACGGTCCCTGGTGGAACTGGGGGCCCCCGTGATAACATCACTCTGCCAGCCCTGGGATTTGATCCGACGACCTTCCGATTGCAGGCACTGTGTCCTAACCTGCTGAGTCCCTGTGAGCTGTGTTGTCAAAGTCCCCTGCAAATTTTGTCAGTATTCCCAGGGTTATTAATTAAGCTGATTCCATTCTCATGGGGAATGTGGAATGAGGTACCATAATCACGTTCTCTCCCACATTGGGGTGTTCTTGGGTTTACTGGGGTTCCCAGTTCTCCGCTTTACAGGCCACTTCCTTCTGGGCAGGGGAACCCCAGACCTTTGAGGTGAAATTCCGACGTGTCGAAGGCTACCCTGTCGACATGTACTACCTGATGGACCTGTCCTTCTCCATGGAGAATGACCTCCTTAATGTGAAGAAGCTGGGCACGGACTTGATGGAGGAGATGAGGAACATCACGGAGGACTTCAGAATCGGTGCTGGCCTCTCAGATTCCCGGACTCGCTTTTATTTCCAGAATATTCAGTCAAAATGACAAATATGTTAAATGACAAGAATCAAGACTTGTAGAGTTTTGTGGCGCTTCTCCAGAAGGATATGAGATTATTGGCATCTTTAACCTGTTTCTCTGATATCTGGATTTTTTGCACTTTGTTTAAAAGCAGCTGTTTGTGACCCTTTAGGATGATATTCAAGTCATTTATGAAACCAGTGATGGTGGTTATCTTCCGGCCTGCAGGTTTTGGGGCATTCGTGGATAAAACGGTGATGCCGTACATCAGCACGTCTGAGCAGATGCTGAAGAATCCCTGTAAGAGGGTGGAACCCAAGCCCTGTGCCCCAGCCTTTGGCTTCCAGCACGTTCTGAGCCTCACCAATGATGGGAACCTTTTCAGCCAAATGGTGGGGGAACAGCATATATCAGGAAACCTGGATTTGCCAGAGGGAGGGCTGGATGCACTCATGCAGGCCGCTGTCTGTGAGGTGGGGGTCACGGTGGGGGGGCGTGTCTTCTGACAATGCACTCGTATGTTTTCTTTCCGGCCATTGTCTGCATGTGGAACGGGAAATCGCGTAGACATTTGAAGTTCTCGTAAGGACATTGTTGGGCACAGTCTGGTCCCCCCCCCACAGGAACAGATCGGCTGGAGGAACGTGACCCGCCTGCTGGTTTTCTCCACGGATGCCGGCTTCCACTTCGCAGGGGACGGGAAGCTGGGAGGGATCATCCTGCCCAGTGACGGAAAATGTCACCTGAAGGACAATGTGTACACCATGAGCACGCGCCAGGTGGGGGGTCCTATGTGTGCGGCCAGCAGGCTGCGCTATGGAGCTTGGTGTTGATCATTCATTGTTCATGGTGGCTTCTCAGGAATCATGCTTAAATGTCAATAAAATAAGGTTGGGTGATAATCCTATAGCGACCTCCAACGTAAGCCTGACTGTCAACATTTGACTGATTAGCTCCTGGGTAAACAGGTCAAGATCCTGAGAAAAAATTGATCATAATTTACCATCCATTTTTAAGAAGTGGCCCAACAACAGAATCGAATTTAACAGCTGAAGGCTTTGAGTACATGTCGGTCCTTCCAAGTGCTCCCAAAAACTTACTTGCTCCAACTTATATAGTGTAAGAGCTATTTTGTTATCATTTAGTCATTCCTGTTCTTTGAAATCAAACACCACACCAAGCTTAGGTGCAGCCCGAATTTAACCCACCTGTTACAGGAGGGTCTAATACTGAGATGCTACTGAAGGGCCTGATTATCTGCATCAGGTATGTTAAATAACGGTTGCACCTGAGCTCTGTAGGGTAATAGATCTCCAGGAGCAGGAATGAGTTTGTTTGACCTTGTTTGTTCTGGATAAGGTTGCAATTCTGGGAATTTTTAAGCTAGAAACATTCCATGGGAATTAACAGTAAGATATGGGAATCAATGGGAATAAACCGGAAATTTGCAAAATTGCATGTTAGCCTATAAGAGGGAACTTTGCCATATCTGACAGCTTGCGCAGAGTTCCACAGAATTCAATATTTCCAAAATTCCAAAAAACTTTACTTTTTATGGAAAGTTTCCGGAAAGATTCCATTCCTTTGCAACCCTACTTCCCATGGAGGGTTTTTGGAAAGTTTCTGGAAATATTTGATTTCAGAACACCAAGAAGTAACTCAAACTGTTTATTCACTGGGTAAACACAACATACACCAATCACGTTTCAAGACACTAAGATCAACATAAATCTAACGCAATTGGTCACTTTGTTATAAAACTACATTATAGTAGACATTGAAGACAACACACAAAGTGATACAAACCCCAGCAGAAGATACACATGGTATTTGTGAGAGAGATTTGGTTACAGATGCTAATCACAGAGTATGACACAGGAGCTCTGCTTAC
>JAODJW010000001.1:30785593-30804656 GCA_026777045.1 Hyperopisus bebe
ATGGCTCTTATATTAAGTACACGGACATATAAGAACGTAAAGAGGCAATAAAAGTAAAACAAAATTAAAGAAAATCTGATGCTTTGATAAGCTTCTTGCCGTTGTATCATAAAATGTAAAAAAAAATGTTTTAGGACTTAAAAGCAGGTGGTGCTGCGGTTAAAGACGTTGACTTGCAGTCGGAAAATTGCAGTAGGAAACACCGTACATTGCATTATAGACAACACGCTCATTGTAAATGTCATTTTAAAACTTGAACCTCGTTTTTTTTTCTAACCATATAAAACACACTGGACAAAGTCGCGCCCTTTGCGCTGTTTTATAACCTTGTCGCACTACGGGGCTGTTTCCCGGGGGGGTGTCTGCTCTCGGTATCGTGGTACCGGTCCGGCCCGGATCACATGTTGCTGACCCGTTGGTGCGATCCGTGGAGCGACCGGGGGGGAGGGGGAGTCTAACCCCTAACTTTGGCTGCTGACTGAGCTCATCAGCCCCCGTCTCTCCACAGGTGATTGGTGCCACTCGCCGTCCAATCGCAGCGCGCTCGTTTCGCCATCGCAAAGTTGTTAACCCCATACCGGAGTGTATTCCTCCGGCTTGATCAGCTTTAATCTCCCCGGTGCTCTTTCCAACCGCCCCCTCCCCCCTCCTTCAAACCCTCCCGTTGATTTCCATAATATTTTACAGGCACCAAGACGCGTGTCGGTTCGGCGGGTCTGGGAGATCGCTTCGCCCCCGGAGATGGTGTCCGGAGGGAGCCCGACAAATGTCTCCCAGTTATTCTGCTGCATGGCGTTTGCTGTTTGCCAAACACCTACCAGTCTCGTTTTTTTCTTTTTGATAACCTAGTTGGCCAGGACAGCTAGTTACAATGTTGAGTATGATTTCCATCTCCCATCCGCGGCGTTACTGGTAAGTTCTTGCTGATTTTATATATAATTTATATTTTTCGCATTATAATCTCGTCCAGTACTGGCGTGTCACAGTTGTAGTACCGATTGCCATTTTCTACGTGTGCTCATGTGTAGCGAGCATTATGTCTCTCCGGCTTGGCTACATATGTATTAATTCCGCCCATGGTTGTCGCGTCAAGACAATACTTGATTTTTATTTGTGTTTTTTTCCTCCTCTGTTGAATGTTGAGCCAAAGTGCGCTGCTGGGTGTTTTTTTTTTATCAGTATTTCCTTGCGCACATATCGCCCCGATTATAGACAAAGAGTCGGCCGCGATCTAAGTAAAGGAAGGTGACGCCGTCTTTTTTTGCTCGAATCTTATAATGTGGGGGGGGGGGAAACTTGCTGGTTTGTCTTGTCCGACTTCTCCCCCCCGCCCCGGCCGGCCGGAGCCCCCCGGAGCCGCAACGCAAACTGCGTACGCAGCGCGCAGCCGCTTCACCTTTGTCTGGGTGCGCGCAATACACGCTTGTGTCTTTAAAAAATAATTAAAATAAAAGAAATTTAAAATGGTGTGTCGATGTGGATAAGCGGCCGTGGACATGCTATGAAAATGCTTTTTTTCCCGGATTTTGCGTGGTGGGTGCAAGGGGGCTGCCCTTGTGTTAAAGGTGGAGGTTGGCGTGTTGACATATCGTGGGTAACGTGCCGCGTTAAGTGCGCGTTTCATGTTAACTAGCTGAGAGACTGGTCAGTAAATGCGCGGTTAACGTCAACTAGCTGAGCAACTAGTTAGCAAAAACCCGTTTAGTGTTTCATGTCAAAACTATGATTAGGGAGGGGGTAGGGAAAGGGGGGCACGCGGTTCGGTGTGGAATCATTTATGGCTTTTTGGTTTTCGGGGTGGCGCTGTGCGAATACACATGCGAATAATTTAAAATATTTAATGACAAATAGAAGTGGGGCATAGTCCGTTGTGACACCGTAATGTGACATGCGTCAGATCTGGGCTATCAGTCCGGGGTCGCGTTGTCTGCTCATCATCTTAAATAAATACATAGGGGAATATACCCCCAGATCCCTCCTGACGCCGGATCTAATTGCAGATGATTGAAAATCGTCCACAGGCTGCATTTAAGCCGCTACTGGTCATGCATGCGTTCAAGACCCGATGTTAAGGTCTGCTTTGCCGATTTGAAATCTTTCAAGATGACATTTCCTGAACTTGACCTAATTAATTGTTTTTTTTTTTCTTTCAAATGTATAATGCAAAAAATGGAGTATACCATCTGGGGATTCAAATGTATATCCAACAATATTCCTGCACAAGGGAATTGGTGAGGACAAAATAACTATCCAGAAGCGATTTTTTCCTTTGTGCTCAAAGAAATATGACCTGTGTACCCCGCAGCTGAAGAGTGTTTGGTGGAACAGGGTAATACATGCAGTATATCTGTGAGATATGATGCTGTAATCTCCCTGGGGATTGCAGTCTGCTGTTCTCTGGGAGGTTACGTCCCTAGTCATAAACTGACCTGACTGACAGTAGGCGAATGCAAATTTTTACAGTGTTGCATGTATAGATGTGATAAACCATCAGAGCTCTTAATACATCTATTTTAATGCTCTTGCTAGTGCTGAGATTTTGTTTGAAATGGAGCTGTGTACTGCAAAGGGCATGCTTTTCTTACCTCTACTTTTAATTTTCCCATGAAACTGGACAATTAAGATGCTTAAACAGCCCAGTGGGGGGCAGCTTGTACAGTAATGGAAATGGGGGGGGGGGTTAAACATTACTGCTTGGGGTGGGTGCAGTTTTATGTAAAATGTCCTGGATGTTTTCTGTATTGCTAACATGTAAAAGCCTGCCCTTCTCTGGTAGGGATGAACAGTTTGGCAGTGGCAGCAAGGCATGTTGGGTAATGCACGGTTGGCTGTATTTCTGCAGCCCATTTGTCTCTGGGTTTGCAATGAACTGGTAACATGGAGCTGGTTGGTGTGGAAAGCCCTGAGTTCTGTCTCTAGGCTGCTTTCCACCAGAGGCGAAGTGATTCAGCTTCTGGGTGTGGAGCTAAAAATCACATTAGTGGCAGTCAGCTGGAAAAATGGAAGCCATAACAAGCCTGAACATGGTGATTGTGGTGAACGATTTGGCTGGAGTCAACAGACAGAGGGGTGGGTCGCAGTTGTTTTTGTACAGGTTAGTCGGATGTCCAAGAAATGCCAAAATATCTGCTAAGTAAGACCATAGACCTATGTCACTGGGCAGTGGTGGCTCTGTGGGTTAGGATGCTGTGCCTGTGATCAGAAGCTCGCCAGTTCATATCCTACAGTCGGCAAGGTGTTGTCACCATTGGGCCCCTGAGCAAGACCCTTAACTTCCAGTTGCTCCAGCAGCTGGCTCACCCTGTCCTCTCAAATGTGCATCTCTTTGGAGAAAACCAACTAAGTAAAGAGAATGTAAGATACAGGCTGACATTTCAGCCGGGTTTGCAGCTCCTACAGGGTTTTCGGGCCTGGCTATTATTGCCAGGAGGGGCTCAGCTGCCTTTAAGAGCCATTTGCTCTGGCAAGATATCTGTACAGATGGGTAAAAATGACTGATTATCATAAGTGTCAGTTAATCGACAAAAACGGTGTTAAAATCCTTTGACTTTAAAGAACCAGCTTGATGGATCAGGCTCCTAGCGTGTCTATTAAGTGTGGATGTATTTATCGCAGCTGGGGTCGCTATCGCTGGTGTTGGAAAAAGAGGGTTTCTTTGAATGAGTAAATGAATTTGCCTGGCTGGTGGTAGCAGCCATCTGATTTCAATCCAAGGAAAAGCACACAGACTGTTGCTCTGAAATAAGGCTCTGTAGTCCTGGGCTTCAGGCTTGTGTCTTACCCACTTAAATGTCCTCTGTGGTGATGCTCTACGTGGCTGAGATGTTTGGTTTCCTGATCTTAAAATTTTTGGTACAACATGCTGAAGTGGTTAGCTTAGCCTTACCTAGCCAAATTCCCAGTGGAGGCCTAAATTTTATTTAATGCCCCTTTTGCTGTTTTCCTGGTGGTAGTTTGGAATAGCCTCCTTGGTATTATAGATTTCCCTCAAAGTGTTCTTTCACATATTACAGGTGGAAGGTCTGTGGTCTCTGCGTAATACCAGTCTTGAGGCAGGTAGCTTAGCTTGCTAAGGGGCTAGCTGGTCTTGGCTGGGTGAGTTGTATTTCTGGCGGCATTTCCTTGGCCCATGTGGTAGCCAGCTGTCCACCTTTAACGAGTTCGAAGCTGGGCAGAGAGGGAGGACTGTGATTTTTAGATGTTTCCTCTGCCTGCTTGCCAGTCTTTAGCCTGTTGGGATGGTTTAATCATCTTGAGTGGTCACGTGCCTGGTGGGCGGAGTCCTGGCCACAGTTCATTCCCTGGGTACCAGCACAGCCTGTGGTGGCCCAGAGTATGCAGTGGGTTGTTTGGACTAACATTGTGCTGGTTAGTCCTTCTGGCTGCTCGGATGACTTGGATGCTTGTGGTGAATCTGTTCGTTCCAGCAAATGTTTTTTAATGAATTGGATCTTTCTACTGTTAAAGCAATGACTTCAAAGTGTGTTCTGTGGTCTGTCCTTCCCGTCTTGACCTCGGTGCTGGTAGGATGCTTGCAGGGTGGACACCAAAGCTCGGTGATCTCCCCTAGTTTTCATTCACCTGACATGTGCCTCAGTGCAGTTGGACCTCCAGCTCCTTGTTGCATATGTTGGCTAGTGTGCTGGCTTTCTACTGCATCGTTATCCACCTCTGGTGACTCAAGTGCATGATTGTACTTGCATTCAGCTTCTTAACTGATTATGCCAGCACGATTGAGTCCAGTTAATGGGATTCGGTATGTGCCAGATAGCTGTGGTTCACTGTATTGGTGTCGGGTACTGGCTGTCCCAAGCTGATCTCTCCTGGACAAAAAACCCTCCCAGTGCCCATGGGTGAGTCATATAGGCAAGTTCTCTAGGCAATAATGGGTCTTGAATCCATGCAAGAAAATTAAGTATTCCGTAGCGTAGAGTGTTCTCAAGGCAACCATGGATTTAATGATGAATTATTTTTAATGAAAGGCAGTCTGGTGGCCTAATTGATGATGGACTTTAGGCCTGTGGTTGTGTGAAAGTGGCTGTTGCTTCAGTGTAGGGTGGTGTCTGGCTCATCCAACCCATTAATTAATTCGGTTTGATTGGATCTTTACAACATAATAAACTGATGTTCTAGGTACCAAGGCAAAAAACTATTGCTTCTTTCAGAGGAGTAGGTGCCATTTCACTATGTGGAAAAAAATGTCAAATGTGTTTCATTGATTTTACTTTGTGGGCTTTGAACAATGGTGAGGAGAGAGCTCATTCCGCTTAATTTGCATCAACCAGGCATTTAAATACTCAAAGGTATATAGCTATCAAGTGATGTATTTAATTATATAGTATAAATTATAATTAAGAGCCAAAAGCTTTCTTAGAAGTACAGCAAGTCAGAAATCTGAAATGCCAGGGTATTTCATGGTGAGTGTGTAAAATGCACCAGTAAATCCTAATTATGAGTTCAGATGGATTGGGGAGGGGGCAAAACAGATGGTGATGGGGGAATCGACTGCCGCAGTGGGTATTTAAAAGGATGTTGCGTCAGAGAGGCTCTCTGTTACACTTCCTGTCACTTGACATGGTCCATCATAGGGCTGGGCAATTGATCGAAAATTAAACAAAACCAACATTCGGAATCTCTAATCAACATAATCTTGCCCATGTTGTTTACTTCATTTAAAAAAATTCTGTTAAACGAACACTGGGGAAAGTATTATGTCCTTTCCCCTTAAAAACATACTACCGCATGTGTTGTCACATGACTCCGCCCTGTCCAGTCTACAACATGGAGGAGAACTCGAACACTGAGCTGACCGACTGAGCAATTCCAGCAACTTGTACCAAAGAAGAATGCTGTCTGTTTGAACACATTGTGGCTTTAGTGAAGACTGCAACAAAAAGAGGTCAAATGAAAACACTGCGAAAAAAAATTGTTCTAGCTACCAAAGGTAATACCACCAAACTGTTTCAACACTAGCAATATTTAAAATGCAGTGGAGACTGCTTATAGTGATCATGTTTATAGTGATCAACCGCTGTTATGGATCAAAAAGCTTGGGACAGAATCATTCCTGTACAAATACTGTTTCAGCAATTTGCTTACAGTCATTAAGTAGTCTGTGTTTTTTTTTTTTTAGTTTGATATCTCTGCTTTGCCTTGCGGTAACCCGTCTGCTTCTGGCTAGCTACCTAAGGCTAATGCTGCATGCACAGAATACCTGACGGAGAAAAAGTCATTTTCTCTCAATGAAAAATACTCATCACACCATATGATAAACTGCCAAAAACAAGCCAACAAGATGCAGTAACAAAAGTACAATAAGCTATATTTTATGTACAGTACTGTATTGTAGCATATTTGAATATTACACAGTTCAGTAACTTGTGCAGTACAGTAATTTGAAAAGCCTTTGAAACAGCTGTACTGTATTTTGAAATTGTCAATAAAATTCAGTAAATAGCGACACTGTCCATTTTATTACCTTATATTTGTATAATAAATATACAAATGTGAATTACATGGTAATCTGCCTGAGACATAAAGAAAAAGAATCTGTTATGATGATCATCAATTTCACCAAGACAGATGTGATCACTATAAATGATTTGTTTGCAAGAAATGCAAACTATTTATATTCTACTTTTTAGGGAACTTGCTTGTGACCTTTTTTATAAGATGTTTTAATTTCAAGTGTTTTGTGCTTTGCTTTCAGTTGTTCAAAATATACAATGAATAAGCATAAATTGTTCATCTATGTTTCACTTGTTTTTAAATCATAAAGATATACAATCTCTCATCGGAAAGCAAATCCCAGCTTCAATAGTTAACCATATTTACAGTACAAACCATGTCAATGAAATGATGGCAAAAAACAAACAAAACACCAGAAACAAAATAATCGTGATTGAGGTAAAATGTTCAGTTAATTTGATTGATTTGAGGTCATATCAGTCTGTCATGTCTTCCATGGGTCAGGGAGACCCCTAAGATTATGCTCCTTTGAGCATGAAGGTGTCTGGGTCATAAAAGCTTTCCCTACCCTTCCAGGTAGGGAAAGCTTTGGGGGTGGGGCCAAGGAGACTGATGGGACAGCAGGGCATTGGATGTCCCATCTGGGTGACAATCGATTTCTCCATGAAGCCCAGCCCGAGCTCCTGCTACGTCTGTGCATAGACACATGGACTTTGTTCTGCTATCACCATCTGTAATTGGATGTATGCATTTGTTGTAATGCCCCTCTGTAAAATATCACTTATGAAATGGGTTATCAAAGCCTTCATTGTCTACTGTTGATACTTCATGGTATTTTTGGTGTTTGTGTGTGTAAATATATATAAAATCTTGGCTAATTCAGACCCATGAAGCTCTTTTACTAAGGCATGGTTGACTTTGCCCCAGCCATTGAGATTCAAACCTGTGACCTTTCAGTAAAGTCAATTGGACTGCTTTATGTTTGTTAAAATGGTTGAAATCTCCTGCCCCCGCATGGAAGGATAAAAGCTGCTCTTCATTTTGCCCCCCCCACCCCCCTTGCTTCCCTCGATNNNNATGTGTTCTGCCCCCTTATTTCCCGTCAAGGTGGCAGGTGGCACACGCCACATTTCGGATGTCATCGCCATGACCTCATTTCTGCATTGCATTAGAGGCTCTGCTGCTTGATCTGGAGGTGATTGGCGCACCGTTAGTGTTTGTTACACTGCAACATCGGCAGCTATGGCGACGCATGCTTTAGGGCCAGCTGCAGCGCCCCCATTAGGGCTGAGCCTCCTGGCTGAGATCTTTTGCTCTGGAACACCATCTCAGGGCCTGTTGAAATTACATGCCCTGAACAAAACCAGAGGGACCAGTGTGTGAGGCAGACAACGTTCACTTCCCCACTCTTACTGCTGAGTATGTCTCTGCTGTTTTCTGGAGTGAACCATCAGCAATGACATCACTCCTCACGTTCTGAAATGCTCAGAAGCTCAACACTAGCCGTTCACATGTGACTGTGTTCTGTATTCTGCATAATCTGTGTTCTATTCAGTACCCTTTCTCTGTCTGGGTCATAGACTACAGTAACTGTAACAGTACTTTTAAGAGAACTTTTGGGTTTGGGTCGGGGTCCATCCCGAAAACATCTCCCGAGACCCAACAGCACATCGATTCTACCGAATGTCTTGCCATTCATGGATCTTTCTTTTGCAGGCCTCCATGATGCTTTTCAGATATCCTGAAGAATGTGACTATTTAGGGCCAAGGATGGGTGTATTCCCCCCAAGAATGGGCAGGTAAGCTGCACTTGTATTTATCTGACAGTTGGGGGGGGGGTATCCTCTGTAAAATGTCTCTCTTTTTTGGGGGGGGGGGGTATTTGAAGCAATATTGTGCTAGAAAAGCAGGTCTAATGAACACGGCATATGGCACAATTCCCTTCTTTTTCCAGCTCTTGGTTGCCATCTGGTGGCTGAAGGTGAAATTGCAGGGGGTGGCTGGTCTGATAGTGAGAGTACAGCTCTCCCAAAACAGAACTCTGACTGTGGCAGTATGGGTGATATGGCTCTTAATTTAGCAGATCTGTATCATTCTTTTGAAGTGGTGAGAGGTCCCTCAGGGCCTCCTTAAGTGTTCTCCTTGTCCTAACTTTGTACTTAAAATGGTTGTTAATGTGGATTTGAGTGTGACTTGGCTCTCAGGACACCTCGTATACAATCTCCCCCCCGCCCCTAAATTCTTGACACATTTCCATGTTAAGTGTTGGTCAGTAATTAGCATGCATGACCAAGTAGTGGTCGACATCATCAGAATGTGCAGTGATGCTGTACACCTCTGCAATGGGGAATTGATTTGGTAAATATAGAGTAAAATAGCCCTAGTATGAATGGGCCTTATGCAAGTTACCCAAGGTGTCCATCTGACAGGAGGGGTGTTCTGTCGTTTATGCTGTGTTACATCTTCAGTGACTGAATAAAACCCAAAGTCATAGAAGTTGTCATCTGGTATTTCTAAAGTTAATGTCTGTTTACAGTGTGTACTTCACAGATTCTTGCATTACCTGTCACCTTGTCCGAGCATCATGTGACCTTGAATCTGTATTACTTCCTGTTAAAGAAAGTGAATCCATGGACCAGATGGCGGAACACTTCAGCTGGATATTGTGTCCACTGTACATGCATTCAAGTTCTTTTCCTGCCTGGTGTATCAGTAGACAGCAGGTAGCAAGAAATTTTAGGAGAACTATCCTGGAAGTTGCAGTTTGACGACTTTGAAGGGGCTATGCTTTTGCACATTTTGAATTATACAAGGACAATACCAATTTTTTTTTTCTCTTTCATACAGCTTTCAGTCACATTGGGGGGGAAAATCTGTTGAACAGCTTGATGTGAAAGTGCCCCCTTTGCTGTGTTGGCCTAAAACTGGCCTTTATAAAGAAATACACCAACCCTATGCTGTAACGGGTGATGAAAATTGCACGAGATCACATCAGGACTGCCACGTATTTAGGAAGCCGGGCATGTGGTTGAATCAGAGAGAACTCATTTTTGCGTGACTGTTTTGATTATATTATGTTGAAATAGTTCAAGTGTGGGGAAAAATAAACAACCAAGTTATAAAGTATATCATCCAGTCTGGAGAAATGTGGAAATTTAACAATATGCAGGTAAAATGAAATGTGCCCTCATGCTTTTTACTAAGTTCAAAAAAGAAATGAATACCTATTATGCTCTTTATCCCCTCACCCCCAAGCCATTTTCCCAGAATGTTCATTTAGCTGCATATCCGTTTGTCATCATTTCTGGCTTTGGTTTGAGCATCTCGTAATTACATATTTGTTCACAAGAAGGAATGTATATAAAAACAAAGTAAAGGAGCAGCTTCCGGTTTTCATAAAACTTATCTGGGAGACTAAATTGCAGGTGTAATTTCAGACTTAAGACACAGCAAACTTATTGGCGAATACTGTAAATACTGGTGTTCCAAACGAAAAGTACTTATAATGCCCACAGAGTGGGTTTTTGTAGATGACGAACAGGTTGCAGACTAATATACTGTATAAAATACTTTGTTCTTTTTTATCAGACATAATCTCTACTTCTCAAAGTGTGGCCTCCCGGATTAACATGTTCGCCAACTTACTAAATTCACTATGTTGTAATTTGTCAAAATTTGGATATGCAAAATTAAGATTTTTAATACTTTTAATTCTTGAAAAGCATCTATTAGTTTTTAGTAAAGATTTTAAGAACTTCTAATTATTGTATATGGGGATTATATGCACATAAACGCCTTTTTGTAAAAAAAGATTTTATACACGCTTGTGTTGTAAAATCACTGAAACGCAACTTTCTTATAGTGAACAGCAGACACCCCGCGCGCTCTCCGCACCGCCCCTCGCACAACACCCAACACCCCCCACCTTGTCGCCGGGCGACGCGAACGCGCACGCGCGCGGGCCCGCGCGGGAATGGCTGTCGCGTGACGGGAGGGGGGGCCGGGCCGCCAGGAGCGAGCGGACGGTTACGGAGTTTTTAATGTCCGCCATGTTGGCCATGGCGTACTGAGCCGGGGAGAGAGAGAGCGGAGCAACGGGAAAAAAACACATCGAGAGGGAGCGACCGAGATCCGGGCCTTCCCGGCGTCGTCCTGGAGAACACCACGGACGCATCAATGAAAACTAAAACTGGAGCGGCTACGCTTTTTATGGGATCGCGTAGATTTATGCTGCGTCTTTAATCATAAGAATGAGTAAACTGTCGTTTCGGGCGCGGGCGCTGGACGCCGCCAAGCCTCTACCCGTCTTCCGCTGCGAGGATTTACCCGACCTGCACGAATATGCCTCGATCAACCGGGCAGTACCGCAGATGCCGACCGGGATGGAGAAGGAAGAGGAATCGGTACGTTTAGCCGTCCCGAAGCGGGAGTCGGATAATGACACCGGGCTATCGGTGTATGAGGGGCGCCCCTGTCCTGTCTGCGCAGGTTTGCACAAAATGGCCGCCATGTCCCTCTTTTCAGAAAGGCGCTATTATGATGCGCCTCGACCGCGCCAGCTGGAATAAAACGCCGCGTACACGGACATAAGGTCCCGTTATCTCTAAACCGTGTGTTAAAGGCCATTTGCGGCGGCTCGTTTGTCTTGGAATCGGTTCGCCGAACACAAAGGGGTCACGTGACGGGAGTCGAGCCCGCCATCTTGTCCGCGGTCTTTCTGCTCCGGGGCGCGCCTGTGCCGCTGCAGCTGCGGCGGGCCGCAGCCAGGGGGTGCCGTCGAGCCGAACGGGTCCTGGGAGCGCGCTCGCCTGTCTGTCGCTCCGCGTGGGAGAAACGCACGGGCGATAGAATGGGAGACGCATGCAACTTTGTCGTTAAGTTTAGAAGGTAACACGTATTGGGTAATTATTCAGATGTCGAAGAAAGCATGACTTGTTATTGCGGATCAATTACAACTCTGATTCGGGTTTTAGTCTTGCGTCTTTGCTAAATACCTATTCATGAAATGTGTGTGAATTCCCACCTTCCAGTGACCGTTGTGATAGATTCTCCTGGCAATATACATTCTGTAATCAGTGGTCATTGAATTGTTCATTCTGTAACGAGCATGTCCTGCCAGTTTGTGGGGTTTGTTATGCATGCTGGGTGGGTGTCCTATACTCTGTTTACATTCTGTCAGTTGTGACTTGCATGCCTAGAATGAAAAGGCTACATTGGCCCCTTTTTGGTGAATTAGCCTTTCTGCTTCGCGGGATGTTTTGCTGGAAGGGTGCTGTTTCATTCTTATGTTTTTGGTAGAATATAATCAGACTTTGGCAGGTTTAAGCGAACACAGTACTGCACCGTATGGGTCACAGGAATGTATGACACACTAGCCTGCGATCTGGTTGTGGAAACCTGTGATGAGTGCTGCATTTGTGTGGCAAGCCTGCAGTTTTCGTTTGTGTAATTGGAGGTGACCCCCTTCCAGCATCTTTGTATTGATACACCACATCAGACCAGAGCTGGACACTGCACAGATGCACTACCATGTCCTCTTTGGCACTATTCCCAGTGTGCTGTACCCTATGCTTTGGGGCACACTGACTCTTTATTAGACCGAATTTCAAAAGTTGCTAGGTTTTAAATAGGGTATTTGTCAGGATTCTCCCACAAATGCACAGTTCTGAATTATGAATCCTGTTGTTATGTGTTTATAACACGATTGTGGGCAGATTCCATTACACTGGGATGCAGACACAATTTGCATGTGTCAGAATGGGTATCCTGTGCTAATTAATGTTTAAAGTTTCTGCAAGAAATAAGTCCCGTTTTTGGTGATTGGTTTTGGTTAACCTTGACTGTATTTTTTTTTTTAACAGAATGGCAACTTTCAGTCCTGTAGCACACTCTCTTAATTTATTAGTGGTTAATTTTGCTCTTTGTGGATATGCTGTAATTGTCCCAAATCAGAATTGTTTTATAGTTTCATCAGTCAGTGTTGGCTATAGACTGTTTTTTGTAAGGATTGGCTAATAATGCTGCATTTTAATTTTAGATAGAAGCTCTGTAGTAGTGTTCGTATTAGGTTTAATTTGTGTGTGTTCCACTCGCGCACGTGCTTTTCACAGGAACATCAAGCTGTAAAACACCTGCCAGTAGCTTTTTGGGATTTTTCCCCACAATGGCTCGCTCTGTTTGTTTTGTTTTCTGGTTGAAAGTGTGTCACGTCACAGAATAGCAGCTGGTTAAATTTCCCCATGCCCTGACAGCTTTTCAGGTGTTTCTCAGGTAGTTTGTTCTCACTGAAAGGACTTTGCTTGATAGGGTGAAAATTTACTTCCTTGATGGAGCCAGTGGGACAGGTTTAATATTTCTACAATACGTTGTTTTCGTATCCATTCAAAGTCGTTGCTGCATTTTAAATTTGAAGGGGTGGATGAGTAGAGCCCCTAGTAATTGTGTTCTGGATGTGGGCCCTGTTGAATTTGGTGGAGGGATGAGAGGGGCCTGCTGTTTGTTAGTTCATTCTTCCTTTATGGCAAGTCTGACCTCTGAAACTCTGAGTCCTCTGAAGAAGGAATGAAGGAGTGCAAGCTTTCTGTCTCCAGTGGGACTCCCTCTCAGCAGGGGCACAGGCCTGTAGTACTCCATTGATTTCAGGGCAATTGAGACGGCATATGACCTTCTGTCATTCATCCAAAATGTTATGTTACACACACCTGTTGTTTGAACTCTGGGAACGAGAGGTTTTTCTGATAAGTCTTCTAAAATTGTTCAGTACAGGCAAATCAGAGGGAAGTTTCTGTGAAGCTGTTTTCGCTGCTAATATTGGTAATATGGTAAAACATCTAACAAGTATGAAGTTGTCCCTGCTTGATGATGACTAGGGGTGTAACGATATATCGCAGTATGATATTTCGCAATGCTAAAATGTTACGATATGACATATTTAGTTGTTATTTTGAATACAGAAGGTTTTTTATTAAACCTTAATGTGTATTGTATGTACAACAAAGTTATTGAAATTTTGTTTAATGTTTTTGAAATAAAAAACTTTGTTTAAAATATCGTGATACATATCGTATCGTGAACCCATTATCGAGATTTACCGTATCATGACCTGGGCATATCGTTACACCCCTAATGATGACCACTGGCAGGCTCTGCAGTGACACTGGAGGTGAATTTTGCTGGATTTGTGTGACCTGCATGGGCGCCTGCTTAGAAATCTTTCATGGGCAGGTCTGCCTGAAACACAGGGTAGTTGAGTGATTTTCTTTGAGTTTTTCTGTCTCATATGCATGTCTAGAGTTTCTTGTGCTTCTGTGCTGAGGTGGATTTCACGGTATGTCGGTTTTGATGTACATTACAATTGGGAGCTTCTGAAGGCCGAAATCACTGTTGTGGAAAGTGACTGCTTCCTATCTGGGAAATCCATCCTATACTGCATGTGCTTTTGGTCACAGACAGTTCACATGTCAGGTCTTCATGGGGCAATATTCCCTGTTCCGTAATATTATGTTCGAAGTGTCTTGAACCCAAGTTTTGCATGACTCACACATCTGTGAATCTGCGCATTGACTGCACTACCAATTGAATCTGAGCATGTATGTTTCTTTATTATACATTTAATTGTGGAAAATTACCTACAATAAACTTTTGGAGGGATTCAAAACAAGTTAAGCAAGCTTGTCATTTATGGGTTAAAAATTGTATTTTTTTCCCGCAACATTTTGAAGGATGTTCCTGTAAAAAAATCCAATAAATGTATGTGCTGACAAGACACACAGAATCCCAAACCATTGTTCTTAATTTGGCTTCATTGGGAGAGCTGATTTGGAAAAGATAAAGGGTGGGCCGCATGGTTATTTTGAAATGCTGCTCACCTTTGGCAGCAATCCATACTACATTTCTACCCATAAACAGTACACTGGCAGTTTCTCACTTTATTGCTGTAGCATAAGAAGCTGGATCTTGGTCTGATACCAAAAGTACAACATGACTGCCTTAATGGTGATTTCATACAGAAGATTAAGTTGTGCTTAACACGCTTAAACTGAAGCGAAAGGTAATGGAAAAGCAGGCTTCTTCGTCTAGGTGACTGCTCACTCCTATTCATCTTTACCCACCTGCAAATAGCAGCATTTTAATGGCCCAGAGTAAAGCAGGAGTCCTTTAATTATGCTTGTGATTTTTTTTTACTTGTTTTAAATGGTTTGCTTTTAATCAGTTGTGCGCTGAAATAGCACCAAGAACCATAGTCTCCTCTGCCAGAATATCCGCTTCTAAGAACATAAAAATGAATGACAGAACAATTGTGAGAAATCAGCTTTTGCTACAAACAAGATTTTGAGATTTGGTTCATGTGCTTTTGAATGTACATGTGCTGATGATCTCTGCTGCAGATGTCTTTTTTCTGTTTATTTCCAAACTCCTCTTGGTATTAACAAGGTTAGGGTTTTTGCATAATTGATCTTTGGACCTTAAGGAAAATATTTGAGTGGGCTGCTTATTGAAATTATTCATTTGAGCTACAACTGTGTGTCATCCTTCTTCGAGTGTGCTAAAGAATTTTTTCCAAGGATGTTTCCGAATCTGTATGCTCTCTGCAGTGTTCTGAACACCATCCAAGCTGCAGTTGTTCACTGGAAAGTGAAGCTTTTCAGGTGGAGAACGTTTTGAATGTCTGACTGCAGAGTAGTACCTGTGTGTTAAATGCTGTGTTCCATTTACCTCAGAGGTCGGAAGTTGGAGCTAGGAATAATGTCACACCGTGTTAAGTGCGTTCCAATACAAGTCAAAGGTCATTTAATAATACTACTTCTAGCGAAGTTCATTGTTAGGCATTACATGGTATTTTTTGCATATAAACTTTTGTGCGTACAAACCCTGTAGCAACATGTCCACAGGTTGGACAGCATTGTATGTACGACTTTTTTAATGAGACAAGTTTGACAAAAGTGCTAACAAACAGTATAATATCCACAGCTTTCACTTCTGAAGTGAAGGGTGCAGCTATCTTGAATTCTGGGGTTGGGATTCCTCCAACTTTCCAAGTCGGAACTCTGACTTCAGAGGACGTTCCAGTTGAAATTTTTGACTATGAACTCAGAAATTTCAACTATCCAGTTCAAATGGAACAAACTATAATATGTCATTTGCAGGAGGGTGTCACCTTGAATACCCCCTGAGGAACGGGCAGGGTTTAATCGAAACCCTGCACCATGGATGGTATAAAGCACTCTTGTAGTGATTCAATTTAATCAGCATACAAACTATCGTCTCACTGATAACTAGGGCTGTGCTCAAAAAATCAATACGGCAAAATATCGTGACATACTTTTAGACACAGCACGTCTGTATTGGTGCATGTATTATCGATACAGCCAGTTTAAGAACTTTTATTTGGCAGGCTATCCAATGGTGCAACAGCAGTTGTGAAAGTGCAGTGCGCAATGCAGCCGCAGGGTGCCAGCCAGGAGAGTAGGTTTTATATTAACATTTGGGAGATGGGTATATCGGGGTCAGAGGTGTGGTGTCACCCCGCCTTATAAGGCGATTCAGTGGTCATGCTGTGTACAGTTAGCCTTTTCCATGAACTGTTGCCGTTAAATTTCATTTTATATATTGTAAGTATATCTTTCCATTTTACTGTTATTAATTTTTTACTAATATGGTAGTTTAAGAGCGTTAAGTCCCACATTATGAACGCTGGATTTGCGGGAATTAAATGCCCCTGTCACACTCCTGCACCCTGTATCTCTCTCAAACAAATCCTAACTTTCCGGGAAAAAAACAGAAAACACACAAAATAGCAACTTGAAGATATCTATTTGTCCGTTCAGAATTATCCATTCAGAATGTCTCGTGATATGTATTGTGATATGTATCGTATCGTTGCCCTGTATCGTGATACTTATAGTATCGTGACGTTGCTGGCAATCCCCAGTCCTACTGATAACTGTCAGAGAAATCTTAAGCATGTAAGCTTCTTGATTTAGAAACATGGATGTGAATGGGTTTCATTCTTGTGCAATGCAATGAGTGATGGAATTTCAATTGGTGGCATTATTTTAATGACAATGATGACAGTTATTACTAGGGTGACCAGATAATCCATGTCAGGGAGGACACTCTGAGCTAGGACAGGATTTGTAAATTACTATTTCAATTAAAAGGACCTGGATTTCATTTTAGCACTGAGTTCTCCCTGTGTGCTAATTGGTCATGCTAATGTGAAACAGCTGGATGAGTCTTTCAGTCAGAAACAAACCAGTCAAAGCACAAGAAGAGCTGAACTATTTAGCCGAGCACAAGAGCCTTTCAATTTGAAAGTAGTTTGTAAAACCCGAAGTAGCTCAAAGTGTCCTCCCTGACATGGATTATCTGGTCATCCTAGTTATTACAGAATGAGTACACCAATCGTTTGTGCGATTTTGTATGCTGAGCTTACAAAACGGCTTGTTTCACCAGCTCCATTCTTCTCCAGTTTGTAATTTCGGCATCGTGTGGCAGTTAAAAATACCTGGCAGCATTGTTGGAGTTTATAACTGATGCTTGGCATCCCTATTATCTAGCTGAAGCCTCCAGCCTTGTGTCAAGAAGTCTGTCTCTTTTTATGGGGGAAACACTTCAAATTTAGCTGGTTTTACTGTGTGTGAATGTGTTAAGGCATGCCTTCTTTGATTTCTGGTGTGTTAATTGATAGCAACTCACTGGTTGCTAATTCTTTTACACACTCAGACTTTTAGAGCATCTCTGCTTTTTTGTTTGGTGATCCTGATTTTTGTAGACACCAATAAATCTCCACCCACACCCGTTGTTAAAAATGGGCAAGAGCATGTGTGCACCTCTGCAATATATTTACAGCCAAGACGGATAATAAATTTAACTGCTGCTCCAAATAAGAGTTTTATTTTGTTAGCTACATGAAATTGACTGCTGCACTTGTATGAAAGGCACAGAACATTTTCAAAATTTTACAGCCCCTAATCTGATTTTGCATTGGTTTTCTAGGTTGGGTTCATTTATCTTTTTATACATATCAGAATGTCTAAATTGCAGGAGTGCTAACATCTCTCAGGCATTAAAATGAATAGACCTGGCATATGTTAATGGTCTCTGGCACTGACGTGATCCCTGGGAATAATTAAGGCCTTTTATTAATATGCGTGCAGTTTTTTGTTTGGCTTTCTAAATGATGTGGCCTTTTCCCTACTGTTTTGTTGGTTCTCCTGCCTGCTGCTGGACCAGGTGACTGATCCCATGAGGTCAGCAGAAGGTCTGACCACATTTTACTCTGTGGGCCAGGCTGGATGCTTCCCAGCTGAGCGTGCACCCTTGGCTTGGAGCCTCTGGGAGGGAGGTTGGGGGGTTGTTCTGTAGTGCCTTGGCAGCTGGGATTGGGGTAGAGCAGGGCAGGTTGAAAATCTGTCAGCGGTTCACCTCCCGCTGGTCGCTCAGGCGACACGGTGTTACATAACAGTTAGGGAGCGACAATCAAGATCTAGGCCTGGCATTTCTCCGGGGCCATTATGCTGAAATATCTCCGGCCGTCTGGCTCCCTGACCCACTCTCGCATTTCCCCCCTCCACATGCTGCCAGAGGAGGGAGCAAAGAGGCCTCAAACACACATGCCCAGGGAATGGCAGCTTCAATCAGCATTGGTGCTGGTTTTTGCCCTGTCTGTAGGGGTTTCTTCCTCTCTTAATAGTTTTGTTTATCATTAATGGGTTTTTAACAGTTTTCTGCTGTGAACTAGCTGCTGTTAGGTATTACTTTTGACCATTTTGCATATTTGTTTACTTTTAAAATGCTTCTATGCAACCACTCCTTACTTAGCAACCCAGTTCCATTCCAACGACTAGGGCTAGGTATTGGCACAGATCCCCCAATTTGATTCCGATTCACAAACGAACAATTTGATTCAATCTGATTTTGATTGTGATTCAGTATCAATCCGATAGGAATGAAATTTGAAATACTATATAGCAACTTTTCATATTTGGAGAGATGTTGAAAAAGCTATAAATAGAACACACAAATGCAAAGTCACAGGAAACATTGTGCAAACCACTGAAGAAAGGCCAAAGACTTGTATACAAACAACTTTTAATTTGAGGAACATATATGGGCATGGTTCGTTAAGAATTATCCTGTCTTTCAAAGCACAAAAATGACTTCTGACTGAAAAGAACAGCTGAAAATAAAAATGGGCAAGTCTAAAACTCATGCTATGTTTCGGAAGGACTTTAACTTAATTATGTGTGTCAAAACAAAGGGAGCGTTTAATTTGAGGAACATATGGATATTATTTTCTTCACAATACAATTCAGTTTTGATTTACAAGTGCCGAAATGGATTCCCTTTCAATTCTATTCGGTCTGTGTTTTTAGACACATTCACTAACATAAGATCAAACCAGATCTGTTGTAAAAACAAAGGGCTTAGCACTGTAACATTAACACGGCAAAGCAATATAATTACCATTACATGACAAAATGAAAAATAATTAGTAGTAGTAGTAGTAGTAGTAGTAATAATAAGGAATACACTGTAAATACATTTCTCCCTGTGGTTCTTTTACCCAGCCAGAAATAAAATAAATTATACC
>JAODJW010000001.1:30818476-30834237 GCA_026777045.1 Hyperopisus bebe
ATATTCTTCAGAGCTTCAGTAATCTGAATATTTGTCCTTGTATAGTTTGTGTAACCGGTATATCTACATTGTATGAGTTGTTAAACACACTCTGATGCTGTGTCAAGATAGCAAATTAATACATTTAATAATAAAACAGATTTTGTCTAATTATACACATTAACCAAAATAACCTGGTTGCATATGTTATGCTTTTTAAATTTACTACTATACTGCCATGGTAAACTGAAGCCTGGTTCTTTGCCGTTTCTCATTAATAAAGGACTTCTCCCTTGCTTTATGGTAGTGCTTCTAGGAGCCTGATGCATACTATTCTAGCAGTGTACTTCATACCTGCACTTAATGTCTGACATTCCTTTTAAAAGTCACTTCATATCATCCTCAGATTCACATGAAACTTGCATAAGTTAATGGTCTTCTCTGGCATCAGAAAATTGCTTCTGCCCTCTACCTCACTGATTTTTGGTCATTCCCTGTGCCTCCAACTTCACCTTATTCTTGTGTACTGCTGTCTTAGAAGCAACCTCAGCATAGCCTTCTGCCAGCAGAACCATGATTAAGCCAGGATTTTAAAAATGCAGATTCAATATAGCGTGGTCTCAATTTTTCCTGTGGCTGTCTATATTTAGTTAAATCAGCGTATATACGCGGCACTGCCTTCATGCAAGGTCCGTGGTAAAAGGCACAACTGCCCAGTTAACACTAGAACCACTTGCTTTCCATACCAGTGAAGGTAAAGCACCTTTAACTTCCAAGCAAGACATTTTGGCATACGCATCATTGATGTATATCACCACAACGAATCTAACCCCCTCAACCAAAAAGTCACAATGTTCCTAACAGAGAATCAACTTTGGTGAAACAAAAAAACATACATTTTCAGGGCTACCAGCTCTCATGCATCTGGCGTGACATGCTTTCATGCTGAAATCTTAAGTCAGATGTATATAATTCTATTATAACCCTAAAATTAGCTGCATCAAAAGCGTTGGGGTACTTTCCAAACCATACAGACTATTTACAACGTAATAAAACTGTTACGTACATCTAAATGAGTGTTCAGACTTGTCTCTGAAAATCTCGCTCCAGCCAGCTGACCAAAGTTGGGAACCCTGTGTTTTATTTTAAATGAAAGGTAAAATGCAGTTTTCAGCTGAAGTGGCTTGTCATTCTGTTTTCATTGATACTGTTTCATAAAAAATGAAAACATTACATATGTCTCTTTTCAAAATAACACCACTCATACCTAACTGTAATAGCAGTTAGTGTACTTTAATATATTAATTTTTTTTTCTTTTTGGCATAAATGCCAAGTCAGCTGTTACTCTGTCCATCTAGCTAATGTGCTTTCCTGGTTCTTAGAGTCAGGTTGTTGCCTTCTGCTTGGTGTTGTTCATCATGGTCTACAGGATGGTCTTAACTGAGTTTGATTTGATTTCTTTGAGCCTGTTCACTATACTTTATACAGATGATTGTGGCTGCTTTATAAATGTGTAGGCACCTCCATTGTAGGTCAGCGGCTTGAAGGGCTTCCTGGCACATTTTAAGCTTTCATTGATGGTTGCCTCAAGATGGTTCCTCCTGAAACCTGCCAACCAAGTGCCTTTATGCTTAATTATTTAATGATGCTTGTTAACAAGGACAAATTGGTCAGCAGCAAGCTTAATTGTGTACCCTATCTCTGCTTTTACTTTTGTAAGTAATACAGCTATTTATTTAAACTTATAAAAATATGGCCAAATGTACATGTTACATAACTGGTTTATCAGACCTGTTGTATTCTATTTGGTTTTCCCTAAAACTTAATTTTTTTGTGCCGGATAAATGCAGTGTATTGATTTTTGGATATTGTGGAGAGTTTAAAGTTGCTTATGTGTTCAGTTGCCCCTTAAACTTGTTCTCTGTAGGTCTCACGTGAAACTTTTAAATGTTGGTTTTCTGTATGTGACTGTGACTATTTTCCAAGACCCTAGGCTGAGAATTTTTTTGATATGTATTTCAAGTTTTGCTTTGAGTTTGTGCCAGATTCCTAATCTTGGCTTACTCTGTCTGATTCTGGAGTCAGTGCATTGCACTGTACGGAGGCTGGAAGCTTTGGCCCCATTTGCCACTTGTCTTTCTGCTGTATGCTTGATCATTTGTATCCCTTGACCCTGTGACTCATATCTGTATGCCACCCCCTCCCCGCCCGACAGGAGCACCACCTCCAGAGGGCCATATCAGCCCAGCAGGTGTACGGGGAGAAGCGGGACAACATGGTGATCCCCGTACCGCAGGCGGAGAGCAACATCGCCTATTACGAGACGCTCTACCCTGGGGAGTTCCGGATGCCCAAGCAGCTCATTCACCTACAGCGTGAGTCATGGTCGGCCCACAGCTGGCCCTTATTCCTTGTTTCTTTTGGGAGGGGGATGAATCTTTGGCCAAGTTTATTTGTTCGTTATTGCTAAGAGCGCAATATTTTTACCAATTTATACTGCATCATATATTAGACATACACGGACACTTTTTTCATTATTCCCAAAGGCACATTCACAGGAATGTGCAAGCAGTATCTCAAACATTCTCATGCATCTGTGCAGGTGCACATAAACTTGATAGTGGGATGATATGAATATGAGCTTGAGAGTTTCTGTATGGACTGAATGAGTATACGTCCGTTCACGCCGGTCACATAAGCATAGATGGAAGCGAGTAAGGTGCAAGGTGCAGATTTGATAACTGTTCAGTGTTGCCTCAGCCTGACAGTTGTTAGAGTGGACTTCTTTGTGATGGCTGCTGTTTGGGGAAGGAAACCGTACATGCTATTAAGTTTGATAACGTTAGAGGAATTCAAGTGATGTGTCTGTCCTTAAATCTATGACAGGAGCCTGGCCTGCTACCCTCTGCTATGAGGGTGGTGTTTTGTGTATTTACCCCAGTCAGAGCTGATGTGCTGGTGCTAATTTCCAGACTGCTGTCTGCATACGGATGGTGTGACTGGGAATTGATTTGCTTTGAATGCATAAATGCCAAGTCAGCTGTTACTCTGTCCATCTAGCTGATGTGCTTTCCTGGTTCTTAGAGTCAGGTTGTTACCTTCTGCTGGCTGGAAGACCACCTGCTTATTAGAGCAGGATGTGTGAATGGCACCAGGGTGAGGAGAGTGCAGTGCTGGATCCGTCTCTCCTCTGCTGTGTTCTGCAGAGGTTTTGTTGGCTTGTCACAGTGGAGTTCCTGCTTCTGTGATCAGAGCCCCCTTTGGCGAAGGGCTGTGGGAGCTGACACTGGACTGGACATGTACCTTAGATGGAGCTGGGATTGCTGTAGTGTTCAGCCATTGACATTTCAAGCATTTCAGCATTTTCTCCCCCAATGATATTTCACCACTGTGTTATGGCTGATTTTCCTTGCTGCCGAGAAGTAGTTTTTCACGTTTACTTGGGGTTATGTTGTGTTTAGCAGGGGTCTGTCATGTCTGTGAAATATTGCTTTCCTGGTCGTAAACTGTTCCATGCTTTGCGTGCTATCACAGCCAAAGGGATTGTTTGCCATTTTCCAGGTGGAAACATTGTAACGTAAAATACAAATCTATTTAGCTTTCTGTAACCCTTGGTAGTAGTGCTGGGTGGTGTATCGGTTCATCTGCTATACTGGTTTTAATTTCCCATATGATATGAGTTTTTTATATACCGCCATACCATAGCATAGCTGAAACTACAGCTGTAACACTTGTCAAATGATATCATATTGTTTGCTGCAACAAGCATTATGGATCGCTGGGCAGAGTGTATTGAGGGGGGATCCCTGTTTACTGTGCGTGCTCAGCTATAGTTATAACTTGGATACAACAATATATTCAAGTTCAGCGTTTTAGTATTTATAGCTGCTGCTTCAGTCGGCAATTAAATGCTTATCGGTAAAGCAAAATATCTAATTACTGATTTATCACAGTAATAATAATTAAAATCAAAACCGGTTAAGCAAACATGACTGTCTAAATATACAATATTAATCTAATGAAACACGTCAGTGAAACAATTATCGAGCTAAGTGCACGCTAATAATCAATAAAGCATGTTGCTGTCGAACTGCATATACATTAATAAAACATGTCTGTAATACCATGGAGCTAAATGTCAATGATTATAATAAAATACACATTTTAAAAACATTCAGAAACATTTTATTGTTGTAAACGCTTGTTGCCTCAGTAAGGGTGACCTTGGGGCGAAAAAATACTGTGATATGACAGTGATGGTATTATATCACGGTGTTGCTTATTTCCAGGAGTAGCTTGTCCCTTTCTATAAATAATATTTTTATAACGTATTAAGTATATGGAATGTATCATTTTCAGTTGGGAGACACGGGAGAGTATCAACGGCATTTATTTTGCATAAAGTCTTGATCTTGATATGAACTTTCATTTGCTATGAACTAAAATGACCAGTTCTGCTGTACCAAAAGAACACCACTTCTGTGGTCACATGGTAGCTGGGAACCAAACTGTATCAGGGAACACCAAAACACACCAATGAAAGCATCAATGTACACAGCTACCAAAACATTAAAACAGTAAAATATTTAGATGATCTTATCCAGAGTAACTTAAGTGAATAACATTAGCAATGCATCTGTTGCTGTTGCTGGCGTTGCTTGTGGTTTCCACCTTTTTGCTGTCATGACATGGTGACAAAGCTTGCATGATACAGAAGTTTGCTCTTTGTTGAATGATTTAAAATCGAACCAGTTCCACAACAGAGATCTCCTCTCTTGTCGACGTCTCTGCTGATTCAGACATTCCACTTACGTTTTTATTTTTTTTATTATTCTTTCCAACCTTTCTTCTTAACTTTTAGCCTATACCTAGCATTAGTAACTTCTTTTGGCACGACATTACCACGCGTTAATGTTTTGCTTTTTAATTTGCTGCTACATAATGTATCTGGGTTGTTCTTGTTTAATGTGTGCAATCACACAAAATCTGTTTTGTTAATTTGCTATCACGACACAGCATCAGAGTGTATGTTAATAGAAAATTCACACAACATGGACAAACCAGTTACACATAATCTATACTATGTAATGAGAAGTATTCAGACTACAACTAAAGCTTTGAAGAAAATGAAATGTTTTTTTATAAATAGGCTATTATAATTAACACCATGAGAAGTTAAGTCTGAGGGTATAGTGCAGTCCATGTCGTAGTGCACAATCACACCGGTAATGACTATGGCACCGGTGTACCACCCACCCCTGCTGTGATACCATGAAACAGCCAGAATCTTAAATTCCATGATACAATTTTTCGGTCATACCACCCAGCACTACTTGGTAGCCCTGTGAGAGCATCACTGTCAGAACGGGGACTGGAGTTGCAGGTTTGTAAGCTAAAGGAACCCATGTGTGCTGTGGGGTGACTGTGCCTGTGTGAGTCCTGGTATCCTGAAGTTCCTGAAGCTCTGAGCCCTCAGTTTTATGAGAGGCACAGTATAAAACTGGGTCGGCTAGGGAGACTGTAGCGTTTAGGCGTCTCTGACTTGGACTGGCATAAAGAGCATGACAGCCCAGGTTAGTTTGGAAGCTGCCCCTATTCGCGTCTGTGTCTGCCTGTGTTTGTCCTCTCAGAGGACTTGACTAAACTCCATCTGACTTTCTTGGTGCAGCGTTTAGTCTGGACACAGAGCAACCAGACTATGACCTGGATTCGGAAGATGACGCGTTTCTGAACAGGCTGAAGAAGAAGATGGAGATCACTCCTCTGCAGTTCGAGGAGATGGTAGACCGTCTGGAAAAGGGTAGCGGGCAGCAGGTAACCCAGTACTCACTCATGGATTCTTTGCCTGTATCTGTACCTATTAAATGTTAACACATTTGAAATTTTGAAAATTCTTGAAGCAAGACACCCTGGAAAAGCTGCGCTATGTTTTTTTTTTTTTTTTTTTTTTTTAATAAAATGAGATCTCCCTATTGAACCTGTCCTTCCTGCCCATTTTTGGGCACTTGTACAGCATTGGATCAGACTGCTTTCCTCATAGTCTTCAGAAAGTGAATTGCATGTTTTCTTTGTTTCGGATCGAAACTGTTGCCATCTGTGGCCTGATGTTATCTGTGACTTTTGGGCTCAGTCTTAAGGTGCTTTGCAGTGTGAGACCACATGGCAGGGCTGAAGGGCACGGTATGATCCCTGTCCTCCCTTGGCCCTTCACAGCTGGTGACCCTGCAAGAGGCCAAGCTGCTGCTGAAGGAAGATGATGAGCTCATCCGCGAGGTGTTTGAGTACTGGACGCGCAAGCGGAGGCCCTCTGAGAGCATCTCCCTCATCTCCGGCATCAAGCAGGAGAAGCGTGATGGTTCCAGCACCAACGATCCCTATGTGGCCTTCCGCCGAAGGACGGAGAAGATGCAGACGCGCAAGGTAAGAGGCGTGGCGGCTTCCTATTCCTCACCCACTGGCACCTAACCACATTCCAGTGCCTTGGTATAGCTGGTGGGCTCCACTGACTGTTGGCTTATTAATCCCAGAACCGCAAAAACGACGAGGCGTCATACGAGAAGATGCTGAAGCTGCGCCGGGATTTGAGCCGGGCCGTCACCATCCTAGAGATGATCAAGCGCAGGGAGAAGAGCAAGCGGGAGCTTCTGCACCTCACGCTAGAGATCGTGGAGAAGAGGTTAGCCCCCTCGCCTCTCAGGGGGCATATAAAACCTGGAAGGCCAAATCATAGTGCTGTAGTGGCAGTGGTATGTCCTGACCCAGCGCCACCTGTCTGCTGCCCTAGGTACAGCATGGCCGACTTCGGCGGCGAGGTCATGGCGGAGGTGCTGGCCCAGAGGGCCCTGGTGAAGCCCACATACACCATTCCCATCATTCCACTGTGCAGCAGCAACCAGTACAGGCACCAGGATCACATGGAGATGAAGGAGTACAAAGCTAAGGTGAGCCTAAAACCATTGCTGCTCCTCCAGACCACCTACTTGGGTGTTGGTGCTCAGCAGCAGGGCTTCATGGAAAGGGGCAGCATCTGCCTGTCTAGTGCAGGTCTTTGCTTTTCATGGCTGAAGGAACTGTAAAGTGATCATTCCTCAGGCCGCATATGCTAACTCCACCCCTGTTTGGCTGTCCCACCAGCCCGAGAAGACAGAAGTCGTCAGGACGAAACGGAAATATGAGAAGAAGCCCAAAGTCTTACCACTGTCGGCTTCTGCACCGCAGCAGACAAGTCCGTCCGTGTTCAGTGTCAAGGACCTGAACCAGTATGATTTTCCCAGCTCAGACGACGAGCCCTTCTCCCAGGTACTCGCCACCTAAGAGTCTGCATACGGGGGGAGGCCAAGAGCTCTGTAAATCCACCCACCCCAACAGTCAGGCTTCATCCCCCTCCTCTCTCTCCCATCTCCAACCAGCAGATTCAATCAGGTTCCTCCGATGTCGAGGAGGAGAATGACCCAGACGGGCCCTTCGCTTTCCGGAGGAGGTCTGGCTGTCAGTACTACGCTGTGAGTGTCCGGGCGGCTGCTTTCTTCGCTGTCTTGGCTTTTCTATATGTCTCTCCCCAAACGCTGATTGACTTTCCCTCTCTCTTCCCCACCCCAGCCTCGGGATGCCCAGGGTGCCAGCGGCTGGCCGTGGTGCAGCCCTTCCGAAGGAGGTCTGGGTGACGTGCTCTACAGATACTGCCTCACCTCTCTGTCGGTGCCCAGGCGCTGCGTGGGCTTAGCACGGCGGCGAATCGGCCGGGGGGGCAGGTGAGCCCTGCACGCCTCTGATTGGGAGGGGGGTGGGGGCGTCCTAGCTGTTCGGGTGGCCAGGTGGTTTGGAGATGTTCTGGGGGGCAGTCAGGCCTCAGGGTGACCCCTGCCCTCCTGCCACAGGGTGTTACTGGACAGGGCTCATACGGACTTTGACGATTCGGTCGACGGGCCAGATCCAGAGCGGCTGGCCCCCTTGCCCCGCAGCCTGGCTGACGACCCCGCCGGTACCTCAGACACAAATACCTCCGACAGAGGACCCTCTCATGACCTCAACCGCGTCCTGTCCAACATCAAAGTGTCCCGCTGGAGACACTTCCGCCCCCGGACGCCGCCGCCACACAATGCGCATGGAGGGGAGGCCCAATCCCATCGCCCATGTCAGGGTTTGAGCCGGCTGTCTACGGCACAATCCGGAACCTCGGCAGGGGGACCCCCCTCTCAAAACAGGAGGGGTGGGAGCACTGCAGCATTCCCTGCTGGTGAGTATCACCCCCTCGCAGTTTATTTGATTTTCATAGGTCACCCAAACACAGCATTAGCATTTTAATGAGTGGTTAAACCTGATTAGTCTGGAATCCTCTCAGCTTGTCAATGTTAAGATCAGCAGGCGAATTTTAGGAGGAGTGAGGGGTGGGAGGCTATTGGGTACATGGAACATGACCTAAACGGAGCAGAGAACGTTTGTCAGTCATCAGCTTTGCCTTCAAACTTCCAGCTACCATTTTTAGAGGGCACATATTTAAATGTGAACTTCACAGTTGGAGTTTGAGATACTAGTTTGTATGTCGCCTTTCACTTAGTGGGGCTAGTGGCCTGTGTATTTGGTAGCTGACCCCTGCCACCCCTGTCACATGAGCCCTGCTTACTCGATAGTTGACCACAGCAACCCCTGCTATTTGACCCTTGCATACGCCGTGTCCCCACAGTCACGGCTGAACAGTACCAGCAGCACCAAGAGCAGCTGGCCCTCATGCAGAAGCAGCAGCTGGCGCAGACACAGCTGCAGCTCAGCAGCAGCACGCAGGTATGCACCACTGCTCCACAGCAGCCATCTTGTGACACACCGGTCTCGACGCCCTGCTAATGCTGAATTTGTTTCCCCCTAGGGTTTGGTGTCGAAGACGCTGGACTCTGTCAGTGCCCAGTTCGCTGCCTCCGCTTTGGTGACAAAAGAGCAGCTGATCAGCTCCAAGCCCAAAGAAGAGGTGGTGCTGGGAGCCGGTGTCAATGGTGTGGTCCAGGCCTCAGGTAGGTCCATATGCAGGTCCAGTAAGTCCAGAAAGCCCAAATTCTTACCACTGTCGGCTTTGACCCGAAAAGAGAAGATGGCCCTCATTCTGCTGCTGTTCCTGATGGAATCTCTCTTCTTCCCCCCAGGAGTGTACAAGGGCTTACATCTCTCTAGCACTACGACAGTCCCGCCTCCCGTGAGCCAGCCAGTGGCAGCCGGCTCCGCCTTCCCCCAGCCAGTGGCAGCCGGCTCCGCCTTCCCCCAGCCAGTGGCAGCCGGCTCCGCCTTCCCCCAGCCAGCCACGAACAGCAGCAGCAGCAATGCCGTTGCCATCTCTGCCAGCGAGCCTGCTCACCACATGCCCGCCGCCAACTCCACTACTCAGGTCCTGATTGGGAACAGTGTGCGCTTGGGTGTGCCCCCTCCAGGGGGCGCCATCGGCACCCTGAACACGCGGCATCCACCCAGGACTATGGGCGCGGTCCCACCTGCCTTAAAGTTGGCCGCGCCTACGAACTGTCAGATGCCCAAGGTCGCCACCTCGTCATCAATGGACATGGTGCCAAGGTGAGACATCCAAATGGCCTAGGATGACCTCTGCTCTCGATCAGTGGATCGGCATCCCTGGGGGCCTGGCGCTGAGTGTGACTCTCCTGTCTCTGCAGGGAAAACCATGAGCAGGAGAAGGCAGCACTGAACAGTATAGCGGACACCACGGTGGTCATGGAGGTGACGTAGTGGCAGGTGGCCCTGCTCGCGGGGGGCCCCTCTAGGTGCTGTGCATCGTAGCATTCGGACCGTGGTGGCGTGCAGTGCGGCGTCTCCATGGCGACCCCCGGGACTTAATGGCAATTCTCATCTCTCACGCTTTTAATTTTTTTTTTTTTTGTTACTGTTAATAGGAGGAAATCAGCGACTGTAAATACGAATATGGCAATTATATGTACAGTACTGCATATTTGTAATATCCCTTGTATATACGTTACTTGAATACAGAACCGTTCATTTGTGATGTTTTGCACTTGGGAAAAAAACAGAAAACTGGTGAGTGAGACGAGAGGGTTGTACAGAGATATGTCATCACGTTGTGCATGGTGAGCAACCTGCTGTTTTATCTATTTATTGTGCTGTGTTTACAGGTTTTTTTTTTTGATTTTTTTTTTTTTTTTTTTTGTACACTGTACCCTCATTGGTTCCTGTGCTGTAGTGAATGTTAGGTAGCTATGGACTCCTGTAATTTTGTATATCGTGAATTTTGGCTCGGTCCCCCTTGGGCTCCTGAGGTTTCTGTGTAGTGTGGATTCAGTGGTGACGTATGGAATTGGCAGGTTTGGGGGGGGGGTGCTGCGATTTGTTAGTGGGTAACCTTATGTAGTGGGATCTTCCATTTAAATTGTCCCGACACAGGTAATAAACTAAGAAGGGGGTTCTGGGCCTGAAGCCGGCCCTGCGTCTGAAGTAACACAAGCACTATACTCCTTATCGTGATCATTGCTGCTTTTCTATAACCTGGGTCCCTGGTTTTCATGACATGGAGTCCCGAATGCCTTTTTAATCCCCTCATTTTCTTTTGTAAAACACAGATTGAGTTATTTTTGTATTTTTTTTTCTCCTTGTGGTAATGACTATGCGTCTCGTATCGAAAGACTTCATTCTTTTGTTACTCGTTCATGAAAAAGGATAAAAGGGAGATGAATGGCAGTAATTGTATGTGTATCATCATTCCAATTTCTTAAAAAAAAGAGAGAAAATTACAAAAAAAAACAAGAGAAAAGCCAGCTTTTTCCTTTTTAAAAATTCTCCAGAAAGCTGCAAGGCCAGAACCACAAGTATTTGGGTGCCTTCCTTTGGAATGATTTATGCTCTCTTCTGTGAAGAGTATGGTACTTTAAAACAAGGCTACTAGTAGTTTTTTGTCAGTACCACATCCTGAATGCCCAGTCCAATGGCATCACTTAACCCTTGAGGTTTTCTAATCCCACCTGGAAAATGAAAATGTGACCGAACTCTCACAAAAAAATAAACCCCAGGGCATTATATGTTGACCAGCAGATGTGTCTTGTGCTTTGTGATTCTGTTTGTGGGTGTCTCTGCTTATTATTTTTGGGTTGGGTGGGTTGGGAATTTCTAAGGATTCATTCTGTTTTGTTTTCCTGGTTTTAATGGCTTGTTTTACAGCGCTTTTGTTTCTGATTAACTTGTCATCAAAGGCATTGTTTCTCAGCCCAGTCTTTGCGGGCTCCCAGACAGTCTGCGTTTTTGCTCCCTCCCAGCTCCCAACATACCTGTCCCAGGTATTTGTTGTTTTTGATTGTTTGTTTGGTTCAGCTGTTCTGTAAGCTGTGAGGAAACAAAAATGTGGACTGTCTGAGTCCCTGATGACTGGGTTGAGCAATGCTGTTATAAAGACTGGTTGAATGACTACAATGTGGATGAAGATTTCCATGATCACATAAGGCTGTTTCCTGCTGATATTTGTGCATGTGTGTGCTTGTCTGTGTGCAATGGTGGACAAAACCTTGGGAGGATTGTAATTGTTTATTCCTGAATCATCTGGTAATTGTCAGCTTCTCCAGGAGCTAATTTGGGCTGCCGGTTCCCCTGCTTACCTGATCAGGAAGCCATTTACATGCAGTGGCTACCTGACTTCGCCTAGGAGTGATGCTCCCTTCCGCTGCTGGGAATGTTTGCCATGGCAACGTGCTGTTAGAATATCACACGTCAAGATTGGTGTGATCCTCGAATTAGCCCTGTAAATGGCTTTGAATTAAATGTCTTCCATCAATGTTTGCCGTTAGAATTTTTGTTTATTGCTGGGGGGGTGTGAGGAATGTGACCGAAATGACCTTGAAAATGGAAGGTGGTGCCTCTGTCACTGTTGTGGCTTCTGGAGGCCGATGGCTCCTGTTTATTAGCTTTCTTTTACTTACCTGAAGTCTGGCTTTTCTGAAGTTTGCAGCACAGTGTCACCAGGAAAGGCTGGAGTGGTTAAATGCTGCCTTTAGGGAGAAAGACGGTTGTGTGTTGTGACCTTTGTGAGCTGCCATAATTGAAGTTGGCAATGCATTATGGGAAAATGTCTGCATGCACGTTAGATGTGAGCAAGATGGCAGTAAGCACTATCAAGCTGTGTATATCATTCTAATGAAGGATGTCTCTCTAACTTGGAATCAGTTAGGATCAGAGGTATAATGGTCAAACTCGGACGGTATAAGGTTTATTCACCTATCCAGTGTATAGGATAGCCCCCAAGGGACCTGGTAGAAGGTTCTTCATTTGCATGCAGGAAGCCTGCAAATGAAGGTTCTTCAGTCATCTGTCTGAACAGGACAGCCTCTGTTCAAAGCAGTTATTTAATGATCTGCGGCTGTCGTGGACAAACAGTCCATGTACTAAACTGTTAGATCAGGTTTTGTCCCTCAGGTTAGTTAGTCTAAAAACTTGCACCGTGGGGCAAGTAAAGCTTGGACTGTGTGTTCCGGATCTGAAACAAACGGTCCTTTCATCAGTAATCTGATGTGAGGTTGATGGCTTTCACAGAGGGTTTGATGCAGAAGATGACATGCAGGAGAGCAGAGTAATCAGATTCTCTTTTGTTTTAATCTGAAGAAGGATTTGTGGTATGGCTTTTTGATATTTGTAGTATTTTATATGAATGACAAATTTGGATGGTACGATGTAGCCCTCAGCTAAGCTTTTATAGGGAATTTATTTTGTTTAGGGGCATGATTGAAAGAGGACATCACAGCTCTTTTGGTTGCTGTCTTTTTTGTCTCTGAAATAGAAGAGAGCTTTAGCTTTAGACCCTAGCAGAGCGAAGAGTGTGAGCCCTGTAAAGTACTGCGTGTTGGCTTTGATCTGCCTTTTCTTACATGTTCATAAGCAGCCCTTGGGTGCAAGGCCAGCCTTTGAATGTGAAATGGGTTTTGAGATGGGAAATCTGCAAGATTTGTAGGATGAGCAATGATCAGAACCCCCTACCCTCTTCAGGACCATTGCATAAAGGTGGCCTGGTTGAGTGTCCTGCTCATGTAGAGATTCTTCAAGCACACGGCATGATAAACACGAGTTTTTTTTTTTCCTGCTCTTTCCAAATATCAATGGTTTAATATGATTGTCAATCTTGAGACTTGGTCCACAAGAATGATTCCTAGAGTTGGTGGGCTCATGCTTTGGTTGCTATATCAAAGCCTTCCTGGGATTCAGTCTTCAGGTTACAAAGATGTCCTTAACTCTGAGATTCCCAAACCGGTCCTCGGGGACGTGCAGCCGGTCCATGTTTTTCTCCCTCCAAGCTCCCTACCAGACTTTTCAGATTTTTGCTTTGAGCGAAACGTGGAGACACTGTGGGTTCCCAAGGACTGGATTGGGGGAAAATGCCTTAACCACTGCACCACCAGCTCCCCACAAGGAGTGCTGTTAAGTTTTCTGGTTTGCTGTGTTGCTTCAGTGAGGATGGTCCTATGATCCCTTTGTGAGATCATGGCTTTGAGGTAGGTCTCATAATAAACATGTGATACGAAAAACCAAATGTTGAAACACACCATTTAATTTCCTGATATTATTTCAAAATATCTGACTTGCAAGGTCTTCCAGGCACTTGTATAGATTACCATTCCAATCAGTACCAGTGTGTCATTAAGAACAGCTACACTTTCCCAACATGAGGCTTTGGTTTAAATGAAATTGTAAAGTTGGTTTCAAAAATGTCTTTTTTCCCCTACTGAGTGTGACCCAGAATTTTTTCCACTTCAAATCATATCCCCTTTGGTTTCAAAAAACAAAAAGGTCCCTTCATAAAAATGTTGAGGAACCTTCCAAAAAGGCCACCAAAATCATACCAAGAAAACAATTTTTTGAAGTGACACTCAAAATGTGTATTATTTTTATGATTTTTGTCTTTTCATCTGTAAGATTTTAGCTAATAATGGTATCCTGCCCTCAGTAATGTTCCCAGATCTCCCTGATGCTGTCTGGCCACACATTGCATTATGAATTATTTTATATTGGTATGCGAGTCCCTGAGCCCTTGAAGTGCTCTTGAAGGTAGTAAAAACTACCCCCCCCCTTTCTGTTCAATGTGCTTCCCCCCAGGGGGGTAGCGGAAGAGAGTGTAGCAGGAGGGTAACACAAGTGGATTTCTGTTACTTCTATCTGCACCTGCCCCTGTGCCCCCAGCTGCATACAGAATAGTTGGGCTCCAATCCCCCCCCCCCCCCGGAGTATACTGGGATGAAAGTAGTGTGGAGCCTACTGCCCTCATCTGGTATTAATCACAAAGTACAGCAAACACACCTTACAGGGGCCATGAATCCTGGCACTGAGCAGTTACCCTTAGACAATCCGCTGTCAGTGACGGGAACTGATCTCGCAACAGAGCTGCTATATTTCAGTTTAAATCTTTTTTTTCGTTATTTGCCAGCCTTACGGATGACAGGCAACATTTTAATTAGTGTACATCAAATGAAAAATACCTGGCTAGCTGGTGCCCCTGCGATGGGTGGGTGTCCTATACTGGGTTGTTCCCTTCCTTGCGCCCGTTGCTTCCGGCATAGGCTATGGATCACCGTGACTCTGCACAGGACAAGTGGGTACAGAAAATGGATGGATGGAATTTAAGTGCATGCTGCCAGCGTCTCTTTTGTGGCTTATGGTATTAGTATTAATACTATTACTAATATACTTTATTGTCACTATTAGTATTAGAGTATTAATATTTACAGTGACATTATCTTGCGTTATCCCGAGCTGCATGTTCAGGTCATTGCCTGAGGAGCCCCCATCATCCACAGCTTTGTGTGGGTGACCATTGTATGCTTCTGTTTCTCTCAGCGAAAAGCTCATCACGAGTTGCACGTGTCATTCTAATGATACGCTTTTACAAGCCCGTGGAAAATTGTTGAAATGTCTCGTCTTTGCAGTAAAATATGGCAAAATAACAATTGTGTTGATTGGTGGATTCAAGCTTATTTGAATCTAGGGTGTGGTTTATTTTAAACCAAGCCATTTTTCAGGAAAAGCCAGCGTACATTCAGTATTTTGAGAGTGTTTCTCCCATGATTTCAGAACCCTGCTGCAAAAAAACGGTAAAAACCAGCTTATGCTAGTTATAGCTGGTCTAAGATGGTCTTATATGGTCATGTGCCAACTCGTGCTGCTCTTTGATGGTTTATCAAGATGGGTCACCAGCTGGTCATACTGGTGTGGCAAGCCTATTAAGCTGGTCATGCTGGTATGAACAGCTAAACCAGCTAGAATGGCCATCATAAGCTGGTATGACCAGCTAAACTATCAAACCTCAACCTGGTCAACTATTGAAAGTTGGTCAAACAGTTAACTGTCTTAAACTGGTCAAGCTGGTCTTTTTCAGCAGGGATTGCCATTATTTATTCATATTTTTGTTTCATTTCCTTCAGTGCAGAGCTCTAGAGACTGAAGGTTGTCTTTTGAAAAGACATTCCCGTATAGTTGCACAACATTTCTAAGTGATTTCTAAAGCGTTCTGTTTCATTCAGCAAAGGTGGATTTTTGAAAATATTTTCTAATGCAGACTCTTCTGAAAGAGAAAATCTTGTCTCATCACGTTAAGAAAGGAAAGGTACTTTTACCTTTGCTGTGCATGTACAGTACCTGCAGGTTTGTATATGGGATTACGTATCTTCATGCTTTAATATTGCACAATTATTAAATGAGAGAGAAAATAAAAAATGAACTAGATATTAGTGATGCTCCGATTGATCGGCCACCGATCATGATCGGCCGATATTGGCTAAAAATAGCTTGATCGGCGAAC
>JAODJW010000001.1:30863891-30880410 GCA_026777045.1 Hyperopisus bebe
TTTTGCGCACAGACTTTGGAAACTAAATGGCAAAATGGAGATTGTATTTTCTTTTTATCATTTTCATTTTATTTTTTTGCAGAAAATACCTCCCATACCTTTCAGCCCCATTTTCCTCAGTTAAATGCAGGTGATTGCTTGTAACGTGTAAGAGGCATGTATTTACAATGAAAATGTGATTGCATATAACATACGTGTGGAGCATTTATTTACCAGCTCACCTAAATTGTAATTACGTGTGACAAACGTGTGGAGCGTTCTGAATCCCCGCATACAGATCATGTTCAGCTGAGACCTGGTTGAATCCAGACTGTCCAGCGTCTTTCCATTATAGAAATGTCATTTCTCTGTAATCGCTCAAGCGTGTTCAGTAGCAGAGCATTTCAAAGTGCCTTTCCCTGCCTCTTCATGTCGTCCTTTTTCCTCCCGGCCCACTGCCTTTGGCTGGGAAGCCGGGGATGCAAAGACCTGCCCTCAGCCTTCACTCTCGAGCTTCCCGTTCAGACCCGCTAATGAGCAGCTCTCCTTCCCAGACACCTGGGGCCCAGGCACGTCCCTAGCCTCCCCAGCGGAGAGGGACACACGCTCCCTCATGCTCTGCGCCATCCTCTGTTGCTTAATGGCAGCTTTTGGAGGGTCTCTTGAGGAATGGTGGTCCTGAAAGTCGGCACTGGGTCCATTAGTGCGGCTCCTCCATTTCAATCACACGAAAATACACCACGGTGCATCATAATCATCATAAGCGAGACTGCAGGCAGAGTGACAGCCAGCCTACGATATCTATTTCTGCTTAAATACTGTATATATGTGTATATAAGACAGGGCCATGGACAGCTGACAGGGCAGAGGCTGATTCAGGACATTTTCAGTGGGAATAAATGACTGGATCATAGTGACAGGAGGCACATGAGAGTCACTGGAGAGAAAGAGGGACAAGATACATATCAGAGTCAGTGGAGAGAGAGGCACAGAGAGTCAAATGAGGGTCAGTGGAGAAAGAGAGTGACATAGAGAGTCGGATGAGAGTCAGCGGGGAGAGAGGGACAGAGAGAGAGAGATGAGATTTAGAGGGGAGAGAGAGGGGACAGACGGGTACCTTTAACTGCCCCGATAAATGATCAACAGGTCATGGAAAGCTTCTGACTTAAGTAGAAAACACCTAGCTGCATTCTCACTGTTACTTTATATTGTCACCATTGACCTATTTACCTGTAATTATACAGAAAATGTGAAATTTAAACCAAATCTTGTGCATCCAGTAGTTATGGAAGGGGAATTTTGCATCTTAGAGGTGAAATGACTTTGAAGTCATATGAGGGTGGAGAGATTGTTGTGCTTCTGCTTTAAAGTTTGTTGTGATTGTGGGTAAAAATTATGAAGAAAGGCATCAAGTTATGAGGGCAGAGGAGAAATATGAGGGCCCTGCAGTTTGCAACCCATTGCTTATGCAATCTGCAGGCAAAAGCTCTAAGAGCATTAAAGAATACAATCCCCATTCCTGTTTCTCTGTTATCCAGACTGATGGAACATTAGCAGAAATGGGGTAAAAAAGAGCATAGTGTTACATTTCGGGAAAATAATTTGTAGGTGTATGAAAATGGGTGAATGTAGTGCATTTAGATCTGTATTTATAATGGAGATTCAAATTGATGCACAAACCCCAGAAACCATCGTATGACTACTGGGTACATTTAAAGAGCTGACATGTCCACTGATTTGTTTGCTTGGACAGCAAGTCTCCTTTAAACCTTTTTCTCACCATCTCGGTGACTTTTAACTCAACCCTGTGTGTGACTCCAAGGCATGGCACAATGAAATCAGTGATCAGTAATTTCCCAACCACGTTCTACATGCTTTTGGAAAACTTGATGACACATTTCTTTGAAACATGGACATCAGAGATACCATCAAAGACTCATTCTACTGGTATGTTTCTGGAGAAAAGCACTCACTTTACCTGTCGGGGCAACTAACAATGTTTACTCAGCGATGAGATTAAAAAGTCAATGTTTAAAAATAAGGTTTAACTAGTCAAATTAAAGAGGAATGAATCAGACATGAATCTGATTAGTGTCATGTAAACTGAAGTAGGACCACAGCCGCATGTTTGAAGCACACCTCTGAGCGTCAATACAAATCCAGCTTGCTGGTTTTTTGTTGGGCTCTCCTCGGTTCTGAGTGGTTCCCTGGTTCCCTCCCACAGTCCAAAGACTTAGTTGATGTCATTAATCAATGAGATGCCTATCACCTCTTCCTCAGTCCACAGCACACTTTGTTGGGTTAGATTAGTCAATTTGCTGCTTATAGAGATTCTTTTTGAAAATACGATACTGTTAGAAAATTCAAAAGGCTTGAAGTTATGCTGTTTTATAATATTATTTATTAAAATAAATGACATTTATTCTGTCCAATGATATCAATGTCAGACACACACTTGTACTGAAAACCAGCTGGTTTCATCATCACTGAATGCCATTTCTTTATAAAAACAAAACACATTTTTGCTGCAGTGCTGTAATTCAGAACATTATTCACAAGTACAATAAAAAGATGAGATTGTAATGACCAAGTTTTAATTTAAAATGATAAAATTCCATTTACATATTCATTTTAAATGAAAATATGATGCGTGCGATAAAATTACAGCCCAGAGACGTTTATGGTTGAAATGTATAAATAACACAGTATTTCTCCAAAAGGCAAATGATTGTGAAACTATTGGAAATGGGTGGCTGCAAACACAGCCCATGACCAAATGAGAAAGTCAGAAGTCGCCCCCCTCGTATCTGAAGGGGTGCGACACGCGCTCCGGGTAGCCGCTGGAGGTGTAGCTCCCGTAGCGATAACTCTCAAGACTTTCCCCTTTCTCGGGTTTGGGAGGGATTGACTCCTGCTGATACGTCAAAGCTGATTTGATGACCCCAGAATCTTCGGGAAGCTTCAGATCAGGGTAGGAGCTGGACGAATTGCCCTCCAGCAAAGAATTGCAGCTGGGCAAGCCCTTGACATCATACAGGCTGTCGCCGTACTTCACCACGGCCGGTTTGCACGGCTGGTACGACACCTTGGTGGTGGTGGTGATTATGGTCTGGAGGCCGGTGGGGCTGGCAGCTGTGGGTCCCGCGTACCTGCACGGGTATTCACTGTTGTAGTAGTGCTGATTGGAGTTGGTGCCAATCTGCCCATAGTCGGCCCGCTCGCTGTAGCCCCCCTTGCCAACGACCTGCTTCCAGCCACGGTGCTTTCCGGAAGCATCATAGCCACGCTCGTGGATCCCCAGGGGGCTGGTGCTGAGCTGCGGCCCGCCCAGACTCATGCAGGTCTTACTGGGGTCCACCTCGGGTGGCGGGCTGCCACGGTCCTTGTAAAGCGCTGTGTAGGGGCCCGGGCCCAGGTACCCGGGCACAGTGAAGTCGTAGCCACATGGCGGTCGTGTGACATACAGTCGTGGGTTGGCAGCCTTCTGCAGTGAAGCCGCGTCACCGGCGGCACCAGGAGAGTCAAAGGGAAACTTATAGGGTTCAGGGTTCTGGAAGGAGTAGTGCTGTGGCTGGATGGGGAAATTAGACTCGGTGATGATGCTGAAGCGGTCTGGGCCATCCATGCAGGACAAGTGGTGGAGGCCGGGGAAAGGTCCACCTGGGTCATGGTACCTCCCGCTCTGTTAAAGAAGTGAGACAGTGTTCAGGGTTCGGGTTAGGTTCAGGGGTAGGGTTAGCGAGTTAGAGTTGGGTTCAGGGCAGGCTCTTACTTCTGGCTCTATTAGTCGTCGCTTCTGAGGGAAATGCGGCGAGGAGATGCGTTTCTTCACTGCGCTCCTCCTGGCCTCCGTCTCTGACTTTGTCTCAGGTCTCAGGTGGTCGTGAACTCCTTTAGCCTGCATCGGCATGAAAATACCACCTTTTTAATTCATGTTATTCATGCATGTCTCATTTAGAACGGAGAGTATTATTTCCTTTGACATACATAGATATTTAAACACAAAGATAACGAAACAGGCACATGATAGATAGACAGACAGACAGACCTGAAAAAATATGGACTTTCCATCAACTCTCCAAAAATTGGTCACTGGATATCCACTATGACCACGACAAGGTATCAGCTCCAGAGCAGAGTTGCAGCTGGGACAAAGCTTCTCTGGAAAATGCAGAGGACAATAGATCAACTTTACAGAAGAGTATATAATGATAAAAGACATTATCACTGATTAAGCCCAGGTGATTTGAAATATCACTCGTATTGTAATCCAGAGTAGCTCATTTTAGAAGTAAAGTTATGATTCATCTTTGCTGTGGTTGGACTTGTAACTTCATCTCTAGTTTTTTGTTGGAATGTCCATAATATTTACAATCCAAGTTTTACATGTCTTTTAACACTGAATATATTTTAAATGAGTGTTTTAGTTTTACAGAACACTTATTTTCAGTTCTTTGTCATATTTACATAAGAGCAATTTCCTTTGGTTAATAAATCAGGAGTTTCAGCCGTAATTTAAATGTACTGGCGTTTGCAGTTTGGTGCCAGATAAAAAACGTTTGGATGAGTGAACTCATTGCCTTAGATGCAGCAAGAAATTTGCCATATAGGCCTAACTACCCTCACATATTGCATTAATTCTCATATCCTTAAATACGATATGCTAAGAATGAGTTTGTCTGCAGTGTTGTTATTTTCTGATATGTATTTATTGATATTTATTAGCTACTGCACTCATCTTCTTTCATTTCTTGAATTTATTTTGCTGGGTTGGCTCCGAGAAGCACGCATGTAAGCATTACACTGCATCATGATCACGCAACAATAAATACTAGACGGAGTTTAAGCTTGTCAGGAAAATGGGTATTCAAAGTAAAATATAATCGGCTGAATACGAAAATTGTAGAGGTTAAAACTGGAGTACCCTAAATATCTATGTGTCTTTTGCATAACACGTATATAGCGCTTAGCAGCACCGCTTTATCCGAACACTTTAACCAAATACGGAATGCCGATTGATTAACTAGAGCAGGGGTGCCCAAACTTATCCGCAAAGGGCCGGTGTGTATGCAGGTTTTTGGGATAACCTGTAGGTCAGCTGTTCAAACCCAGGTGTGAAGACTCTTCAGCCAATCAGTCCTCTAATTAGTAATCTAATTAGGGAGTTGCAGCGAAAACCCGCATACACAGCGGCCCTTTGCGGATAGGATTGGACACCCCTGAACTAGAGAAACCCGTCTTTGGCACAGTCTGCTGTGTATCACCAATATCACACGTGCAATGATGTCTAAAATATAAAAAACAGCATTATACTGCATTCACTGCTCCTAAAGTTTGAAATACTGGGTATCATTCGTTTTGTCAAAATTTGTTTTTCTTCCAATGTACTGTTTGGCACTTATCTGAACAAAGTTAATTTATTTTACACGTACGAACAGGATACATATTAATGTGTTTTCAGTTTTTGAGCGTTAGAGAACGTCAGGAAAACGAAATTCAGTTTATCGTGTAGACCAGAGGTGGGCAATCTTATCCGCAAAGGGCCGCTGTGTATGCGGGTTTTCGCTGCAACTCCCTAATTAGATTACTAATTAGAGGACTGATCGGCTGAGGAGTCCTCACACCTGGGCAGCTGAACTAAAGGTTATCCCAAAATCCTGCATACACACTGACCCTTTGAGGATAAAATTGCCCACCCCTGGGGCAAACTATTAGCATTTAGAAACATAGAAAATGTTAATTATAACGAATCAGTACATATTTAAAAGGCCTTTCGCACTCTTCATTAAGGAAAGAACTGTAGTTCAATTTATTGTTCCATGGTGATAAGCTGCTTTGACATAACTTAATTATGGAGGCATACGTGTTTCTATTTATCATGCAAAATGTTTTATTCATGCAATTTTGAGTCAATATAGGCCTATTTGTTTCTTTTTATAAGTAGCTGTATGATGTTTTGACATGACGAATTACTGAATGACCGTGGATGTAAATAGTTCAGCTGGCCCAAGTTTTATTAGTTAACCGAATCCGAAATGTGTAATTCGGGGTCAAAACAGTGTAGCTACGGAAACCCCCTTATTTTTATTTTTATTTTTTTTTGTTATTGTCGTTTTATTTAGCTTTTCAGCTTATCTCCGCTCTTCTATTGCATGGATTTGTTCTGTAGTTGCGCGGTTCAGCTAATTGAGACGACTCCGGGCGAAGTAAATTTCTTTTTGTGTTTTGTTGGTTGTCCATTATTGTAAGAGCATGTCATTGCGCTGGTGCTAATTGCCCCGTGTGTGCGACACTGAGTGATAAATGATGTGTGTGTGTGTGTATGTATGTAACACGATGCAGTCGCTCGTGGACGGTAGACGCGGGGTGGAGTGTCACGCTGATGTGTCACTTATGTGAGAGCATAGGGAGACAGTTCTGGACTGGAATTAAAGCCTATTTTCAACAAAAATACCTGAATGTTTGGGGTTGGAGGGGTCATGAACAGGACTGACTTGTCCTTATACTGGAAACTTTGTTTTGTGTGACAGATTATTGCGCAATTCCCTCCGGGTTTGTGAATAAAAACTTCCGTTTTATGTTGTGGTGGAAATTGTTTGATTTAGCCAGTTCCCATTAAATCATCTGAGATTCAGTGGAAGTGTCCCCCACGCTTAATATCCTCATCTCAACATCGGGAAGGCTTGCGCCCTTTCACGAAAAATCATGAGAAAATCGCGAACTTTGAGGCGTAATCAGTTCATTTTCAAACTGTCTAATTTTATATGCCTATATTTTAAGTAGACTGTTCACTCCACCATGTACCATGTTAAGCGTATGTCTAAATTATAATTAGGCCTACTGTATAAATTACTGATTCGGTATTCTATTGTATATTGCTGCATTATTTTATTGGCTAAACTTATCGTAAAGCCTATAATTATCAATTATAAACCAATCCATTGGATATACCAGTCTGTAATAAGATTTCTAGGTATCCTAGTAAAGCAAATAAAATCGATCTGGAGCACAAAAGCATAGCGAGTGATAGATCTTACTTTGCTGTTTCTGCCGAGCCTTGTCGCAGATAGCGGGCCGGAGCTGCAGCTTGGTGCCGTCCGGCAGCGTGCAGCCCCGGCTGCAGACCACCACCCCAAGGCAGGACTTCTTGAGGATCTGGCAGTTGTGGTTGTTGGTGTTGCGCATGGCCCAACCGCTCAGGTGCCGCTGCGCGTTTTTGTCTTCGCCGCTGTAGATATAGCGGACGTAGCCTTCAGTCCATTCCTGGAAAGTGTCATACTGCTTGATGTCCTGGAGGGAAAATGGGTGCAAATACATTAATGATTACAAACAGCGGCCATACTTGTGATTTAATGTAATTAGGGAGAAAATGTAGGCATTAAGTAAAGCAGAATTGTATGAAAAAGGATCCTTCCGTTTTCCCCAGTTAATTATCTAGGAGACTGTAACCTTTACCACACAGTTTTTGACAACGAGCGAATAATGCCCATGTGATCGCATACCTTATGCGAGTTACATTTCTCAGTAACGCTGTAGGCGAGGCAAATATGTTCGGCGCGTAAACATTTTTAGTAAAGCATATGAATTATTTACATAAGTTGGATTAACTAAGTCTTCCATGGCTATTAACCGTGGCAAATAGACAGCTTGCAAAAAGTGTAGGTAGGCAGCATACCTGAGGCAGCCGAGGGTCGTTGATATCCCAGGTTAATTTCATCCCCAATGAACAGACACAATCTGAGTCTTCAAACTGTTCTGACGATTTTGACATGACGGAACTGGTGAGGAAAAAAACAGTAAACTTTCAACCGAAAAACCTCATAAATGCATGTCCGTGTTCAATAGTCTTATTATTCATCACAGAACGGAGGCTTGAAATTATTTATATTTAATCTAAGCACGATATCCGTCAAATTTCATACTACTAAAAACACGAATGGCCATTCTGCCAGTGCGCTTTGCTTTGAGTTTGCAGGTGTTTGCGGGTCTCAGCCGCGCCCCCCAAACAACCGGCAACGTAATAAGCGCCGCCGAGCGCCTGCAGGTTCCTTTCAAGGAAGAGGGTGGACCTCTCCGCGTCAGTCCTCAGGTTAATCTCCTGAACATTTCACCTGATGGTCCTGCCCTTCTCTTGCCTACTGTCCACAGAAATGCTGATCTCTGTTGTGTACAGAAAAAACGCCAGTTTAGGCTGATTACATTCTTGCTCATCAATCTTAAATTTTGGTTTTGTTCCCATTTAAATCAAATGCATCGTTATGTCTGGCGTAAGAGCCACGGACATGCCAATATCGAATTAGTAGCTTTCTTTTGTTCCCTATCCCCTAGTGTGATATATTTTTGATGATGCTTGCATCTCATGATTAGGAAAAGGACAAAAACCACACTCCGCCAGAAATTCCAGTTATTGTTCTGGCCACTCAGCTAAAATGAACGTAATCATATACCCAGCATTGTTAAGAGTTACAAAACAAGAATACCTTCTTCTGTAAATTAAAGGCCAGTCCGGAACATATACATAAAACTGACTGTAAGTGAACTAACGCACCAGGCAAAGTCTCATGAACATAGTTTTATGTAACCCCCCCAAAAAAAAAATGTTTGACATCTGGATTGTACATGGAAAGAAGTACACCATGGACAAAAATGCTTATTTATATAGTCAACATAGATTTGTGGGGCATTTTCCATATTAAACGTGTCCTCCACTTTTATTATGTCAGTAATTCCTACTTTTTGTATAAATCATATGCCATAACATTTGACATTCCCATGAATACTCTACTGTCAGAAAAAATGGTCGAGCCCTGGTACAGTTTTGTTCCCCAAGGTATAAGCATTAATACGTGTTCCTCAGAGTCTGTACCTTACAAGGTACAACCTACAGCTAAAGTACAACTGGCAGACCCTCAAAGGTACAAATTGGTACTTTTTCTGACAGTGTATGTTCATATAAATTGTGTGCAGAATTATTAGGCAAGTACTATTCCTGGAAATAATTTTTAGCAAAAGTTTGGCATACTTATAAAAGTAAATTCAGAAGTTATCTTTCCAAGTAAATATATTTAGAAAGAAGATGTTACATTAGTTTGTCACAAACAAAAATAAAAGAAAAACATTTTTCAGTGTGCACAATTATTAGGCAATCAGAAACTTTTAAAGTGAATTTCTCTCTCCAGCATCAACAGAAAGAATAATGAAAAACAATCTTAGTTATTCAGTCTGTATAAGGAATGATGAACTGGTGACCATTTTATGCAGTCCACCTTACCTGGTTTAATGTCCTGTATAGTCACTTCTCTACTCAGTAACCACTATGAACCTGTTGTTGATTGAACCAATCAAGTTTTTGATTTGATCACATCCTATATTACCTGAAGCAGCTAGGACCGTGTCTATGGCCAGTCTATGGAATATTTTGATGCATAGTAAGGGGCATTGTCTTGCATGACTATCATAAAATTTTGAAAGATCCTGACTTTTTTGTACCAGTGTTTGAAGAAGTCATCTTCTATAAGTTGGCAGGAGAACATGTAGTTAATTTTTACACCATCTGCAAGTTGTAAAATTCTGACAAGTTCGTCACTGATAATCGCAGTCTGCATCCTTACTCCTCTACCACCTTGTTGGTGCTTGAAGATGTCTATCCACTAGCCCATTCTGCTCAGTCTCGAGGCGTGTCTTTGCCCATTCCCGAGGTTTTAGCTTGTGTGCCTTACTGAGCTGAGGTTGTGTTTCAGCCTTTGTGACCTTATCAGTGTCACGCAGCACACTGCACTCGATACTTCTGGAGATTCTGTTCAGATTGCAGTTTTGAAAAATGGTGGCATTTGATTCTGATGAGTTTCTGGAAGTATCCCCTTTAAATTGACAGATATCTTAGGCAGTTAATTTTTGTCTTCTCTCTCCATGCTTCTTCCATCTCCGGCTGTTGGCCATGAAACACTCGATTGTATGGTGATCATGTTTTAAAAGTTTGGCGGTTTAGATTGTTTTGCATCCCTCTGACAGATATGCACTTTATTTTCTTTTTTTTCCACTCTCTGTAAGGTCCTTTTTTGGCTCATTTTAATAGTAGTAATAAATTCCTTAATACTCCAAACATTAAGTACTCAGTTAAAATACTTGCCATGCTCTTTTTTTAAACAGTCCACTCTTGATTAGAGATTTATCTGAACTAAAACTATTAAATTGGAAGAGCAGATAGAAGCAAAAGACACACTCGCCTTATAATTCTGCACGCGGGTTATGCGTGTGTGTGACTAACGTAAAATTAATTTAATAATAATTTGAAAAAATTATATATTCTAAAAAGAATTATTTTTTGGCTTTATTTGCAGAGCAATGAAGATAAGATAAAAAAAAACCCATCTTATCTTAGCATAGCACATGTATGGCACATATATTTCACACTTATTTAATACATACGCGTACGTGAGCGTATATATGCGTAGAAATCATTTCACAATGCTTTCATAATGGTTAATTTACAAAGCATTTTCAACATTAATGTAAGTATGGATAGAATTCAATCTTGTAATTATTCAGTTGTGTGTGTGTGTGGGTGTGTGTGTGTGTGTGTGTTCGCTATACTGTTTTCTGTAACCTAACTCCCTATTTTCAACCGCGTCGGGTTAGTGATAAGATCGCTGATTTGTTATGTTCATCCTATATACTGTAGGATGGTATAGGTATATCATTTCCGAAATCATTCCTTGAAAACTTATTTACATTGACTTCCATATTTAAAAAAATAAATGTGGAAATTAATATAACATTTACAAAAATGACGAAATGTCATTTCATAAACAGAATTAGTAGTGTGACCATTTTGGATTATCATATATTCCTATTAAACACACACACACACACACACACACGTGGTAGTTCAAAATGTATATGTATGTGTATATATAGAATACATACATGTAGACAAAGTTATTCAAATTAATACACATTCCATCTTATTTTGTCAGAGTTAACCTTTTTTAAATTCAGCACAGTAAACACTGCCGTTTTAAAAATTATTTAGGTTTAAAGTATTTTGTTAGAATTTCGTTTATTAAAATTAACATACTTGGTTGATTCAAACGCAGTCCGAGTTTGCGGCTTCTGCTCTAAGCGCTTCCTCTCTTATTTACATAATACTTTCCGGTTAGGTTTATTAACTGTCACTCTGTTTTGAGTAAATATGAAACAATTAGACAGCTTTGCATAAATTCGATAGCGATAAGCAGTTATCCCTAAAATAAAATCGATGGTACGGGTCATTGTGGAACCATATAAACAAGCTTTACGCGATATTTTACTGTTATTTACCAAAGAAAAACCAGTTCAACCAAAGTGGTGTTTTTACATCAATAACTACTTCAAGGTTTGCAAAAGTGTCTCGAATATAACCAAAAAAATCAAACAATAATTCATTTTTTTACTATAAAAATAGAATTCTTAATGATTTGCCGCTTAATGAATTTCTTATTTAGATGGAGCAAATTTTCTCATCTCTTGTGGCACAATATCTCTGTTTTACGACCGTAAGATAGGCCTTAGTGTCAGAAGCAGAGATAAATCATGATGTACCTGACGGGTCACAATGCAGCCTGCATGGGACAGACGCCAGCTTTTCTTTGAGTCACATGAAAGTGCAGTGTTGAGATTCACTCTACTGGAACCAGGACGTCTTTTAAGAATATTTTAAGGGCTGGCAAGCGCTGCTAAGACAGGAACAAAGTTAAGTTAACGGGCATACAGGTACCGCGCTACAGGCTGCCATGACAGCACATGCCGCATCAAAGCCGGTCTGGTTCACAGGTGACAGCTATCGGCCAAACAAATTACTTAGTGCAGAACCTGCCACGTTACCTGCATGGTCTATTAGTAAATTCCATGTAAAGTATAATACAAATGGCCTTTTCCATTACCCACAATTCCCACAAACAGCGATGTATTCAAAGTCTAACGTAGGGATGGGCGGGAATACGTGAGTGTCATGCCCCGATCGTCCGCTCCTTCCGTGTGCCACGCCCCCTCGTTAACCCTGTGTGGATTCCCCGTGTTTACCAGCTGTTCCCGATCGTTGTCAATCAGTCCATTGTATTTAGTCCGCATTTCCGTTTGTTTCCCCAGTCCGGTCATTGTAATGTCGATCTGCTTGTTGTCGGTTCCTCCGTATTCTCTCCCATTAAACCCCGCATTTTCCCTGATTATTCCGTCTCCTCGCCTCTGCTTCCCTGGTCAGCGCATGACAATATTATTTAACATGATTACTTACTGACTTTGGAAAAAATGTGCATATAGTGAATTTCTTTAAGACGTCCTTTTCCGTGAACTCAATTTAATTCAGCTGAGAAACAAAAAGGAGCTTGTAAGGGGTATGCTGGAGTCTTAGCAAGATAAAACAGGAGTATCACTGCAAAACAAAATGTGGCACAATAATCATTTTATCTTGATTATTTTGTTTTGAGAATCGTTGGAAGCCTAAAATTGCAACTGAAATTAAAAGGCGCTTCATTTCCCAGCCCTATATGATACTGGTTTTGAAATACTTGACCTTGAGACTTGTCTATTCGAGCTGAATATGTGGAGGCAGTATAGCAAAAATGAGATATTAAGTATGTACAGTTATTTCAAAGTCATGTTGCAAGATGAACTGAAAGAGGTCACTTCAAAGAGTATGAACAATAACTAACAGAAGGATTGCTTAAACACAATCCTGACATAACATGTTACATTCAGTAATGATCAAAGATCTTTCTCAATATTAATTCAGGTTTAGACAAATAGAAGAGTGAATCTGAATATCAACTTTGTAGAAAATAGCTTTGTACTGTATGTAAAGAATACATCATAATTTGCCTACTTTCAGCAATTCTCAGTAGCAGTGTACTAAGGGAGACTTTTTCTCTGAAGAGTAAGCTTCAAGAGATTAAACAGTGAGACAGTAGAAAGGTGATTAAGTCAGGTTAAGCCCAACACTGTACATGGGATAGAGCTGAAAAATTTTATATAAAAGCGGGCAAAGGTAACTGATTTTTGTTTGTTTATTTGTTTATCTATTTTTTAAATAAACATGTGCTTTCTCTTTTAATGCATTGAAGTTCAATGTCAAGCTTTGTCACATTTAATGTATTGAGTATGAGACCTAAACATAGCAGTTCTGAAAAGCATGAGCGTAAAGTTCCTACATATGGATATTTAATGATAGCTGTAGGATTTACAAATGCTCTCTGGAAAATGAAGAATACCAGACTGCTGCAGTATTACTATGGAATATGGCTACTTTTGCAGCATGTGGCTGATGTGTCATTCTTCAATATCAACTTCTCTGGGAGCTCAAAGCTTACACAGGTAGGGGACCCCTAATTCAGTCATTTGAGCAATTTTTTGGAGTCGAAAGAGAAATGAGAGTGAATTAAAAACAATGGGACATCAATAATATGCTAATCAAAGTGCGGGGTGTTGCCTGTAAAGTTTACTGATCAAGGTGACAGGTTACCTTGCTGGGGAAATGCTTGATCAGTTGAACTACCTAGTTGGTTTAGCTGGTAGTACCACCTAGCTAGACTATCAAAAAGTCTGTCTGAAGACGTAGACGGGAGACACCGGGAGAGGACACGAGGAAAGATCAGGGCTGGGTCGGAAGGTGGTGGGTCGGATCGGGAAGCGCAGGAAGCGGGAGCAGGGAGAGTCCGGCGGATCGAAGCTGGAACAAAGACAGGGGAGAAAGTTGCTCGGAAGTTGCATATTACAATACCTCGCACCGAATGACGGTCGTGTGGGGTTTAAATAAGGAGGGGCGTGGTTGCTTGTGGTCGCTGGTGTGACAGAACCCCCCCTCTGACGACTCCCGGCGGTCGATTGTCGCGTTGGGGCCGGCCACGGGACCGAGGTCCAGGCTTGGAGGGGTGATCTGCATGAAATTGAGCAATTAGTGCCGGATCCAAAATATCTGAGGCAGGAATCCAGCAGCGCTCCTCGGGGCCATACCCCTCCCAGTCCACTAGATACTGCAAACCCCTTCCACGGCGGCGGGAGTCCAGCAGGGCGTTCACCGTGAAGGCTTCCCCATCGGACAAGGGAATCGGCGGAGGGGGATCCCGAGCATCTGCGGGGGAATGAGCGAGGCTGTAACTAATGGGCTTGAGAAGAGAAACATGGAAGACCGGATGAATACGGTACACTCTGGGTAGAAGTAAACGGTAAGTGACAGGTCCAAGTCGTGCCGCAATTTTGAATGGACCGATATATTTCGGAGTAAGCTTACGGCCCCGGGGCAGCCGGAGATGTTGTGTTGAGAGCCAAACCCGGTCCCCTGGATTAAATGCCGGTGTCGGACGCCGTCGTCGGTCTGCTTGTGCCTTCATTCGAGCGGTTCTCCTACACAGCTGTCAATACACGTTATTCCACACCTGTTTGCACTGCCCATACCAGTGATCTACCGTGGGTACTCCAGTGCGAGAGGGAGTCCAGGGGAACAGCGGAGGTTGTAGACCCAGTACGGATTGGAAGGGAGTTAACCCCGTGGCCGGATTCTCAAGCGAATTCCGGGCATACTCTGCCTAAGGAAGGTATCGAGCCCATTCCTGGGGTTGTGCAGAGCAGAGGGACCGTAAGATCTTTCCGATCTCCTAGTTAAGACGCTCTGCTTGTCGGTTAGCCTGGGGGTGATACGCCGTGGTGAGACTTACCTGAATATTTAACTTATCACAGAGAGCTCGAAAGACTCGAGAGGTGAACTGGGGTCCTCAATCGGACACTATGTCCTCAGGTAATCCGTAATATCTACATACCAACTGGAGGAGCAATTCCCCGAGCTCTAGGGCAGACGGCAACTTTGGCAAAGGGATGAGCTGACACATTTTAGAAAAACGATCGACCACGGTTAAGATATCCTCGTATAACCTCGTGAAGAGGGGAGGTCGGTAACAAAATCAACGGCCACATGAGACCACGGGCGCGTAGGAATAGGAAGAGGGTGCAGCAATCCTGCAGGGGGTTGAGTGGGTGATTTGCTTTGGGCACAAACAGGACAAGACAAAACGTAAAGCGACGTCTTACGTCTCCAGCCGGGCCACCAGTCATGTTTCGCTAACAGACAGGCAGTAGCATCCACCCTGGGGTGTCCCGAGCCTAACGACGTGTGAATCCATTGGAGAATGGAATTTCTCAGTTGAGACGGGATGTACGTACGGTTGGGTGGACTGTCTGAAGGCGGAGGATGTCTCTCATTGTATTGATGGAGCTGACGTTCCAGAGAGACAGACAAAGCAGGTGGGAGGTAGGATTGGGGTAGGGTCCACGGACATCTTAAGATGAGGAAAACAGTGGGACAGCGCATCCGCCTTCACGTTCTTCGTTCCGGGGATAAAAGAAACCTGGAAGTCAAAACGGGTAAAGAATAGAGCCTATCTTGCCTGACGGGGATTAAGACGTTTCGCAGATTGCAAATACTGCAGGTTCCGATGGTCCGTGAGTACCTGGAAAGGGTGTTTAGCTCCCTCTAGCCAATGTCTCCACTCCTCTAAGGCAATCTTTATGGCTAACAATTCGCGATTCCCAATGTCGTAGTTACATTCGGCAGGTGACAGTTTCCGGGAGAGAAATGCACAGGGATGCACTTTACCTGATTCTTTATCTTTTTGCGAAAGCACGGCTCCGATACCGACTTCGGAGGCATCCACCTCCACAATGAAGGGCTCCTCCGGATCGGGCTGTCGTAACATCGGGGCAGTGCAGAATCTCTCCTTTAACTCTGAAAAGGCTAGTGAAGAGGCTTGGGACCATATTAGCTTTTTACTGCCGTTTCTCAAGAGATCAGTTAGTGGAGCTGCCACGGTACTAAAACCACCGATAAAACGATGGTAGAAATTTGAAAACCCGAGGAATCTTTGTAGTTCTTTAACGGTGGTGGATTGTGGCCACTCGAGGACCGCCCGAACCTAACCGGTATCCATAGCCACCTCTCCTGGTCGAATGCAATAACCTAAAAACTGAACAGACTTACGGTGAAACTCGCACATCTCCCCCTTCACGTAGAGCTGATGATCGGCTAAGCGCTGCAGTACGTGCCGAACATGGGTGACGTGCTGGACGACATTGTCAGAATAGATCAGGATATCGTCAATGTACGTAATGACAAACCTGTTTAGCATATCTTGAAATACACTGTTGATGAATGCCTGAAAAATAGATGGACTATTAGCCAAACCGTAAGGCATCACGAGATATTCGTACTGACCAGTGCTAGTTAAGAATGACGTCTTCCACTTGTCTCCTCGGATTCAAATGAGATTGTAGGCGCTCCATAGATCCAATTTGGTGAAAATCTGGGCTTGTCGAAGCTGCTCTAGTGCTGATGGGATAAGAGGGAGAGGCTCCCACCTTTTCTTGGTTATGGCATTAAGCGGACGATAGTCTATACAAGGACGGAGAACTGCCTGGGATATAAACGTCATGCGTGTAATTAAACTCTTCAGCCAATAAGGGCAAAGGTGTGTCGTCACGGAGGCAGTTCCAGTTTGTGCAGCCGGGTGAGAGGTCG
>JAODJW010000001.1:30911116-30928018 GCA_026777045.1 Hyperopisus bebe
CACGTAGACGGAAGGTACCGAGAGAGGGGGGAGATGCCCAAATGGGCTATAAGAGGGATAGGGCTGATGCGTATGGCCGAGCCCCCTCTGGTACATGCTGAATGTATGTCAGATGGTCGCTCCCAATTGCAATCGATCAGAGAATAAACTTGGACATACAACTGAATTCTCCCCGTCTCTGCTGTGAATCTCTTTTCATCAACGGACCCGGTGGAGACGGTGAACTCCAACAAAACCTAACTGTAACCTTTTAGCTACTACTATTAAAATAGCATCAGAAACCAATGGTGAATCTAACACAATAAAAAATATGCATAAAACATATCTTTCAAAGGGAAAAAGAGTAAGAAAGGCTAAGAAAAGACTTCTGAGTTCAAGGTTTTTGAAACAAGCTTTTATTCCTGCAGTATTTAAACACAGATGATATGTGATGTAAACTATGTAAATTAGCCAACCTTATGAACTATGATGGCAAACCTGCTTATAGCTCTTGCAATACTGAAATGACCTGTGTATAAATATTAAAGGGACTTGGCTAATGCTTTAGTGAGAAGCAACATAAAAATCAACTCATCTGTTCTGCTGCATCTGTAGAATTCAGTTTAGATTCCTTGCTCAAAGTATCCAGGATCCTTTCTTGTGTTTAGACTAATAGTCCTCAAATTCCAAATCCATTTGGTGAACATGAAACTCAGGGCCACTTCTGCCTTTTCAGGGGCCCTATGCAAACCCCAACCAAGAAAACTGATTATTTCACTATTATTTTATTTTAACCCTGGTAATTTGAGGTCATGTTCCTGCCTGCACATATACATTTTAATTGGAAGTATATGGTTTTATTTTATTACTATTATTAGTTTGTGTCTTTATATTTATTTATATATTATATATTGATATTTAATAAATATTTTTCATGACTTTGTTTGGGCCCCCTTGTGCCAATCAGACCATAGACAGCTGTCTGGTTTTCCAGTGCTGCTTGCTCCTTGCTTTCAACTAAGATAATCAACAGTATTACTAATATCAAAATTTATAAATCACCTTTTCAGCCGTGAAAGGCACATTCAGGGTGCCCTATTTAAATATTGCCGAATGTGTCGTTTTCACTTTTACCGCTAGATGGCAGTAAATACTTTTCATCCAAAGATTTTATTTTTCTTTCAAGAAATGTTGCTGGGAAACTTTTCAAAACTAAAATGTTACCGAAATTATCCTTGTCATGTTTTACACATTACATCGGTATCTTCGTTATCTGGTTAATGGTGCCGGTTTTGAGCCATAATTTTGAGTTTGGTCACCGTCCTCGTCAAGAATTTGTTACATCTTTGCTTTGCTGTCATGTCGTGGAACAACATAACCCTACGAGGTAGGACTACTTTCATAATAAAATAAAATATAGTATAGTGTACAGTATAATAACAAAACGAGGCTAATAAGTTTTCACTACGTAAATTATTATATAAATGCGCTATAGTTTTTCTCTGTTAAAAAACGTTGAAGAGCGATTATGGTTAAGGAAACTCCGGGTGTTTCCACACAAAGCTGTACTGTTATAATAGGCACGCATATTTAATCAATAGTTCATTTATAATAACGGGATTGTGGTCATGTACAGATTATTAACCCATGAAATGTACAGCATGACAAAGTCATCACAATACATTGTCAGAAAAAGGATACAGTCTTAGTACTTTTGTTCCCCAAGATACAAACAAGATTAATGTACCCTTAATGGTACAACAGTGTTACACAGAGTCCATTTCTGTACCTTAAATTAGACTGAAAGATACATTTACCTAAAGTTAGGGTACAATTGGCAGACCCATAAGGGTAGAGTGCCAGTGACAAGTAATTGTACCCTCAAAGGTATAAATTGGTAGCTTTTTTCCGACAGTCTAGAGATAACATAACAAATTTGTTTAACATCTGATAGGACCCTTGCAGTGGTCTCAGGGTGGATCCACGTTTCTGTATAGACCAGAACATCAAACGAGTGGGAAGCGTGGGCAGGGATGAAATCGGCTGTGTAGATGCTGTTTCCCAACATTAGACTAGGCTATATGATATTTGCAGTTGTCAGAACAAGTACAGGTTGTATTACCCTTACACTGCAATAAAAGCAAGGGCTACTTCAAGGGTGAACAACACTAATGCACTAAAAGTACATGGTGTAAATGCTGAAAGGAAATGTGTAGGGGACTTAGGGTTTCCTTAGAATCTTTATAAGAATACTCTTATTGGAGTATAGCAGAGTAAGGGCTTCCTTGGTGCCCTTATCAGTGTACACTCACTTGTGTGTAGCGGAGAGAGGGCCTCCTAAGTGCCCTTATGAGAGTGTAGCAGAGTATAAGGGCATCCTTAGTGCCCTTATATGAGGGTGCACTCACTGGTGCTTACACAAGCAGCATCTTCACAGAACAGGTGCTCCACAGTGGGGCACTTCAGCATGATTGCCTTTCTTGTGCAGAGTAAAGCGCTAAGTGTTCACAGCTGTGGGCAACTCTCTTAATTACCAAGACAAAGGGAGAGGAGGAAGACTCCACTGATGACAAAAACAAAGAAAAAATAGCTGTGCTCAGCTGAATACAGGTACTCCTAACTCCCAATCCCGCAACCGAAACTCCATATTTCCTTACCTAATTCACCAAAAATCACTGGAACAAGGGAAGTAACCAATATAACTTACAACCGGAGTCCTACCGGTGCAAGAAAGTTGCCTCACAAACCAGACTAGAAATTAAACTTTGATGTATCAACTGGGGTAACTATTTGAACAAACACGGTCATATTAACGAGACATTTAAATTCTTAATTTATTTTGCTTTGAAAGCAGCGGCGAATTTTCAGGGTGACCTGTATCTAATATTTCGTCCCATTAGATATGCATATGCCATCATTAATTATTATATCGTGACCATATTATATCTCACTCCCAGCGAGGTCGAATAAAGTAATTAAAGCCGTTTTAGTCATGCATGCCACCTAAAGCATACTGATGTTTAAATCACAGAAATACAGAAAGCGCAAGGGATAGGGACTCGGGGACCGGCCATTTGTGCAAAGCCGCGTCCCTTTCAGGAGGCTGCGCTCTTGACGCATTTACGGCAAGGAAGACGGCAGCAACCAGCCGAGCCGAGAGCCGGACTGACGGCGAGATGCGGGGCGGTGCTCGCTGCTTGCTGGGGCCGTGACGCCCGGAGAAATTCTCATCATCATGCCGGGAAATCATGCCACACAGCACGCATAAGATCAAGCCCGTTTGATAGTGTGTGCTTTTATTTTTCTTTGCCATTCCCACGTAACGATCCCGGTCATGGGGCTGTGCTACAGCCTGCGTCCGCGCCTCTTCGGGGAGCCGAGCACCTCCGGGACGGACTCGGAGCAGCCGGGCGCCTGCTGCCCGAGGGAGCCCCACTGCGGAGCCGCTGGCGCAGACGGGCTGCTGCTGCTGCAAAACGGTGCCGGCAGAGGAGAGCAGGGCGGCCGGCGGCCACAAGCGGCGCGCAAGCGGAGGGACGGGGACAGACATCAGCCGGAGGAGAAGGAGGAGAAAGAGGCCGAAAAGGAGGCAAAGAAAATCAGCAAAAATATCGACAAGGCCCTTAAGGAGCTGCGACGGGAATACGAGCAAACCCACCGGCTGCTGCTCCTCGGTACGTGTGATTGCATGCACCCTGCCGTGTGGAAAAGCGTTTCCTTGGACATCCTTTGCCGCACGGCAAGGACATTCGGGGGAATCATCGAGGCACAGATGTGCAGGAAAGGATGCCGCGGATCAGCTTGTCATGATGGGCGTGTGTAGGACACAGGAGACGGTGATTACACCCGGGAGTGATGGACCTGTGGGTATGCACCCCAGCTACAGCGCCTGAAATCAAGTTATCGCTGCCGCCAGTGATATAACGTTGGTCATATTTGTTTGTATTGTTATTAATACTAAATACAGTTATGTTAACTGTTATCTTTGGGATCCTGTACATACCTTATGCTTAAGTTACAACCGGTTTGTTTATTTTATTCTAAATAGAATGTGGGAAATGGCTGACGATCCTCTGCGATGGATTCCAAGCGTTAGAAAACTGCATGTCAAACTTAAGTTGGGACAGTAATATTTACCTGATCTTGACCATACGAAGCACCTTCCGATTAGTCTCCACAAATGTTGATAGTTTATCCTGAAACTGACGAAGAACTCTGATGGGTGTACCAACTGAGATCTATCTGTGATCCCTGCTAATTTTCCATCTCCATAACCGTTTATCCTGTGCAGGGGATTATAGGGCAGGAGGCAGGGACCATCCTTGATGAGGTGCTAGACCACAAGGCAGACAAGACACCCTGGAGGGGATGTCAGTCTGTCAAAGGGCACTCCTCACCCATAGAATCAACTCCCAACTCCAGAGGTGTGAGGCAGCAATATTACCAACTAGGACTGGGGGATATATCAATGAAATATAATACTGTGATTATGAACACTGTCGTCATCAGTTTTTGGATATTGTAAGCATTGTGATGTAGCTGAAACACTCGTTTTCTTGCATAATTAACAGTTATAATGAGTTATATTTTTTAAGTTATATTTTTTAAAACCAATTGCACAAAGGCATGAGTCTGTTGGTGTAATATACCAGTCACATGGTCCATAACAACTTGGTCTTCATAATCAGTAAAATTTAAATCCACCTGTCATATTTTACTGTTTTCTGCATACGAATTTTAGAATATTTTGTTAACTATCGATATTGTGAAAATCTCTGAAAATATCATGATATTTTTATGGCATACCACCCAGCCTTACTACCAACCAAACCACTAATAGTAGCAGTTTGAGTCTGTTTATTTATCATAAGTGAAATGTACAACGAGCCGTCAATTTGTCCTTTTAATTTCTTTAGGTTTATGGGTGACCTGCCATTTTGGCTATAATGTTCAAGTACTAAGAGCTTCCATACTGGTGTGAGTTGGGTGTGGCTGTATAAATTTACTGTAAGTTATATATGAACAGAATACTTTTGTTCATATATCAAGCGTGAGGAAATGCTCTCAAAACAAAATTTAACTGGCTTGGGACAGTTCATGAACAATAGGGGTGTGAAGCTTTGGTTCTGTTCTGGAGCTTAAATCTGTTCTGTCTAGTCAAACTGGGTTGATTGGTGCCTAAGCATTTCTGATCCCATTTAAAATTACTTCAAAAACTAATCTTTAAAGGAGAAGAAATAATATTTTGTAGCATCCAGCAGGTGGACTCATACGGGTGTGATGTTGATGAGGAGGATCATGTGATGTTGATGGGATCATGTGATGCTGACTGGATAATATGATGTTGACTGGGATAATAGTTATCAGGTGCAACCTCCTGCATATTTAATGAATTTCTTTTTTGGACTGAGAGAGGAGTGGCAGTTATGACACTGAAAGAAAATTTAATCTGCAGTCATGCTGCATGTTCAGGTTTTTTTTTAAAAGATATACTGGGTACCAGAAATAATAAAGTGATGTTTATTTAGTTTGATGAAAAAATTCAGAATATTGCTTTGATTGGTCAGTATTTATAATTGATGTTGTTTTATCCTATCACATTTTAAAAGTTATGTGCGTCTGTTAACAGAAATCAGATAGGAAGTAGCAGTAAGCTTGCAGGCTTGCATGATGTCATAGTTATTGCATGTTTTTTGTATATTGTCATTTGTATTTCTATTTCTACTATTGTTCATATGTTTTTTTGTAATATTTTTATTATAGTAAGTAGATTGCAGGTATGATAGCTGTATACATCATTATCAGAGAATATGCTAAGCTGGCATTTAGCGTGCATTACTGTGGCACACGCTGCTGTCTTTGTTCCTGTTGCACATGTCAGTTTGCAAACTTCTAATTCATGACCTAATGAACTAGGGAGAACTTTATGAATGACCCAGGTGTTCAGAGATGGTCGTCTGTCAGCAGACTGCATCTAAAGGACTGAATTTTAAATAAAGAGACATATGCTCTCTTTGACACTTGGATGGGTCATTGTGGGAACTGCAGGCACCTTTTCCAGCTCCCCTGCTGATGGCTTAATTGCACATTGAAATAGAGCCTCTGCAGTTCAAGAATTTGATCTTTGAGAGAGAATCTGGTAGTCTTGCTCGGGAACATCAACAGTACACTCCTGGAGCTATACAGGAATTGTGTTGTATTTGAATGTAATAACAAATTAGTGACTCTTTTGCCAGCTGAAAACAAGTGGTTGTCTGTGTTGTAAATGTAACTGAGTAATAATGCTTATTTTTACTAGCCAAAACCGTAAGTGGTACACCATAAACATGCTGCGTGACTGTCAGTTTGCTACCAGGGGTTACTCTTGTGCATTCAGAAATCTTCATTGTCATGTTTGTCGAGACCATCAACTGTGAAATGGCCTCCTTTTTTGGAACTGGGTTGCCGGTGGTTCCAGATGTTATAACATCAGGAAAGACAACACGTGTGAAGTGTCCAGAGATTATTTAGGGGAAGCTGCAGTCACTGAGCCCTTCCGCAGAGCTGTCACTGACAACTGGTTTGATTCAGTGATTGCCCCTATCAAAGGTTTAGATGTGTAATATGGTCGGTGGAGACGGTTTGATTTGGGAGTAACGCTGAAACGGGTTCATCTCGCTTCCTGGAGCCGCAGAGAGAGGCAGTGCTGAGACGGAAAAACAGACAGGAATTTACATAGGAAATACAAGTGGCAAGAAGTGAGAGGGGGGCAACTGGCTGCGGTCCAGCCTCCCTCTATTTATAGAAATAATCCATCGGCTAATTTTATTTCTAATGTGTGTATTTACCGGAAAGGACAGAGAATATAGAGGAAGTTACTGCGAAAACGGGGAACATCCAGGGAGGTGGAGGCGGTGTAGGGTCTGATCGCTGCCCTCGCATCTTATTCCGGAGCGGAGATATTTCTGCTATCATTTCATATTTCCGACTCAATAAGGGGGCCTGCGGAACATGGGCTGTTTAAGCAAGACGGAGGAGCAGGGGATCGACGAGAAAGCGCGACGGAAAGCCAATAAAAAAATAGAGAAACAGTTACAAAAAGAGAGACTATCTTACAAAGCCACACATCGGCTGCTGTTACTGGGTAAGCCTGCCAGAAGGGGCTGGTGAGCGCAGTGTCCGTGCACCTGATCCGTCATATATGTGCCGCTTACATGATCCCGCACTCCGGCGCCGGCGGGTGCCTTTAACGCTTTATTTGTGCGATGTTTCAATTTTATCTCTCTCTCATTTCCAAGGCGCCGGAGAATCCGGAAAGAGCACCATTGTCAAGCAGATGCGGATCCTGCACGTCAATGGTTTCAATGCAGAGTGAGTGAGTGCCGCTGCCTTTCTCCGCTCGCGTTGTGCCGCCGTGTGTCGCAGGGAGCGCCGCTGTCTTTCCCCGCCCGCACGCCGCGCTACGGTGCGCATCAGAGGCGCGTACTTCACATGCATGCGGTGCGCAGGAGCGGAGCGCAGCCTCGTCGCGTTTAACGTGCCACATCAATACACGATCATCTATAGCAGCATAATATTGCCCCTCGCGTCGCTATGTTTCATTTAGATTTTCCGTTCATGTTGAAGTTTTCTGTAACTGTGATTTGTTTTGTTTTACCTTATGGCACCTGTTGTTAATATAGTTGTGATATTGTTAGTACTGGGAGAATTTGCCCACAAGAGAACTTAAGCGGGAAAAGTGTTTTGAAAAGACATGTGTACAGACAGCACACTGGAGGTCAGACTGGCATTTGGTGAATTGGCATCCTATGCAGAGTGTCCCCCATACTGATTCCCAGGGCTGCCTGAGGACCCTGACCAGTAGCAGGGGTTCAAAGATGGGTGGAAGGCAGTGGATGAATTGCCTTACTCCCCAAAACTATGCAATTAAATGTAATTAAATAAATAATCTGAATCTGGATGTGAATAATAAATCAAAAATCAAATCTGAAAAAGTAGTTGATACTTATTCAGAAGTTACAGAAAAAACAGCAAGTTTTTTTTTGAAGATTTTCTGTTTAATATGAATGTTCATATTCAGTGTGTGTTTTAAAGGAAAAAGTGTAGACAGTTTTATTAAAAAATAGTAACTTTTATTTTAGATAAGACCATAAATATAACCTCTGTAAATCATTTGCATTTCTATTCCAAAATTTAAATTCAAAATATTCAATTGGCTGTTCATTCTGCTGTATTAATACGAAGCGCTCCACTTCTTTCTTTGTTTTAACTGCCCGTAAAACTTTACTGTTCATCTGTTCTCAGTTTTTGCTGTAAAATGTGTAAATTATTTACATTATATGCTTCACACAATTGGCCAGCTGATCTCTGTCAGCATTCATTTGAAAACTGACTGTGAAATAATTGGTAAGATTTCTGGAATACACCCTGGCTCTGGCTGAAGTGTCAGAATATGAATTAATCCTCTTTTTCACAGTGTCATAAACCATTCCAGTATTTATATGATGTGCTATAAAATCTTTTAAACAATAATAAAGCAGCGTCTCTGCATATGGTCACTAAGCTCATTACATTGCACAGAACCTGTTCACCTGAAATGAACTTTGAGTACTTGATTTTGTTTGCCTTTAATTTGCTTTTTCTCTTGTGCACATGCCCACCTTTCTGTGTATCAGCAGAATATTCCTTTCTGTAATCAGTCACTATTACAAGCACAGATTTACACAGGAAATCACCCAGCCCCTACCTAACCCATTTATGTAGCATAATACCAGACCAGATAACACCCACTTTCTTACTGCCGCAAGGTCATATATAGGTGGGTATTTGGTTGCCTGTGATTGGATATTCATAATTTTAACAAGATATTTCCTAAAAATGCATTTTACTTGTTTTTTCACTGTCATGAGTTTAGCATATTTTTTCATTTATTTTGCCAGAATATATCAATATTTTGTCCCACATAGAAGATAATTTTATGTTTTATATTTTACTCTGGATTCTTTCTGAGCATCCAGTTCCCTTTTTTGACTGTTAGTTAATTAATAAAATCTTAAGATTAAGATTAACTTTATTAATCCCAGGGAGAAATTCTGGTTCATATAGTTCACAAACAAACATAGTGCCAAACAGACAAGATGCAAAAACAGCACACATGTAGTCCAACACCAATATATGTAGTGCAAACCAGTTTTTAAAAGCATACAAATAAATGTGAAAAACAGACTGAGATACTTAGAAAGCATCTAATGCATCATCGTTGCGGATAGCTGTTGTGTGCTTGTACTGTTAAGCTCCCTCATTTCAACTTCCCTCACTGTTAAATATCATGTACTTTGCCTTTGTTTTTTAAATTTTAATATTGTAATTATAATTGAAAAGACCTGTCTTTCATACAAGATGCTGTACGGTTATAATTTATATCCTTTTTCTGTTTTTTTTTTTTTCCCCCTCCCCAATGATTCCGGTGCTGGGCAAGTTCCCTAATCTCAGGCACAGGGTAAGCCCTGCAGTACTGAGAGCCGAAGCTGAGCTGGTATTTCAGACCCACATCTTTCAGATCTCGACTTCAGAGCCAGAGTTTTATTGGCTTTGCATGGTGGTAAAATGGGCTTCAACCTGTTCGCGCTTCCCTCAGTTTAAGATATCTGCATTTTTTTGCAGCCTTTTGAGATTCTCTTGTCATTTGTTTTTACAAATAATCCGATTACTTTTTCATGTAGGGAAAAGAAACAGAAAATCCAGGACATTCGGAAGAATGTGAAGGATGCCATAGTGGTGGGTTCCTTTGGAAATTTCCCGTGGAAGCCTTCCCAGTTTCCTATGCTTACATATTTGCTGAATTAGAATCTGTTCTCCTGTGATTTGTGACCTGGTGTTGATACATTGCTTAACATTTTTCATCTTTTTTTTCCAGACTATAGTATCAGCGATGAGCACTTTAATACCCCCAGTTCCACTGGCCAACCAAGGAAACCAGTTCAGAGTCGACTACATCAGAAGTATAGCTCGCCATTCTGACTTCGACTACACCCAGGTGAGAGCAGGCAGTTTTCATTGTACCATTGACATGTACGGATCCTTCAATGCACTTAACATATGGGCACATTAATCATTATGAGGCACTGGGTACCAACCCATGACCATAGAACCGTAATATAATACCAAAGCCAAATCAGTGTAGGGTGTTGTGTTTTGATATGAAAGGTAGTGTTAATATATTAATGTTCTGAGAAGCTGTGGACGAGGTTTTTCTTTCTTTTAGACCACAGGAGCCTGTCTCTGATGTAGACTGTGCTTTGCTCACCAGAGTGATCTTGTCTTATCTTCCTACCGCATGGGTGGTTGAGGGTGGCAGCAAGCCGAGCAGCTCAGAGCAGACCTCTTGCTCCATGGCCGCAGACTGTAGCCCTTTCTGAAGGATCCTCAGATGTTTCCAAGCCAACTGGGAGATATAATTCCTCCATCATGTCCTGGGTCTGCCTCAGTGGAACATGCCCAAAACATCTCCCCTGGGAGCTGTCTAGGTGGCATCAGACCTCCTCTGCTGATTTCACTCAATCAGAATGAGCAGTGACTCTATCTTGAGGTCCCTCTGAATCTCTGAACTCCTCGCCCAGTCCAGCAGCCCGGTGGAGGAACCTCATTTCAGCCGCTTTTATTCGTGACTTTGTTCTTTTGGTCATTACCCACACTATGTGCATTTTATATAGTTTCATTTAATTTTGACATATTCAACAGACATCAGAACAAACAAATTTGTGTTTAACTTTGATGTCTGAGATGCAGTTATCATATTGTCATGGAAACGAGTGATTCTACCAGTGGCTTGTTTTATATAGAGACTTGCTGGTTCGGGTCTGGAAATTGCAAAGCGGATTTCTAAGAAAGCTCCTTGGGGTGGCAAACCTTCCATGGCCACCTGTCGTGAGCAGGTCTGGTCAGAAGAATGTCATCCAGAGCATGACAGATCTCCAGTGTATGTGCATGATAATGACGGGGTCATATCTGTGTATTAATGCTTCCTCAGTAAACTGGGCCCCACAAACCTGTGCAGGATAATTGGTGACAGGATGGATGGATGAATGGATGTACTGGTCAATATGGGAATATTATTATATACGGTATATAAAATAACATTTGGAACTGATCACATTCATTGTAAATGATGAGGATGATTTTGAAGAACCTGTGATTTGGTTTACGTGTAAAGCTACTGGTGGTGATGATTATTACAAAGGGAATTTTCTACAGCCCTTATTATTGGGCATGTACAGAATATGAAGGGTACAAATGAAAGAGAACTATTTATGTCCAATTATTGTGCGTAATACAATTTTTAAGTCAGTCTCTCTGAGTGTAAGTGGTATACTATAAACATTACCTGTAATATACTGTGTGCAGCTAGCCTGCTAACAGTGTGAATGCTAGCAGGTATTATGAACCAGTTTGCTTTCCGTTAAGTTACACAGTGGTGAATATGTTGTGCTACTTGGTGGCAGTTTGCTATGCATTATGCTAGACAGTGGCCAATAGTGCTGGGCAGTAAAACCAAAAATGATCGCAGTATTTTTTAAGACTCTGGCAGTTTCATGGTATATCACAGTATTTTTTTACCGCAGCAGTGTTCACATCAATAAAATATGTTTATGAAAATTTTTTAAAAGGTGTGTTTTTAATTATTACGGAAAATTGTCTACATTTAGCTTGACGTTTAGCCGACGTTTTATTAGATTATTAATGCATATTCAGCTTGATAGCCACATGTTTTATTCATTATAACCGTGTACTTAGCTTGATAAGAATTGTTTAACTGACATGTTTTTTTAGATTAATGATGAACCTTTAGCTAGATAGACATGTTTTATTGATTATTACCAGATATCTAGCTTGGCAACAACACATTTGCTTATCTGGCTTGACTTTAATAATCTTTACCGTGATAAATTGACATTATTAGGAATTTACTAATATGCATTTAATTGAAGACCTATTTATATTACATTTAATACAAGTTTTCAGGCACAGACTGAAACAGTAACTATAAATTTTATGCTATATTTTATGTTATATATGGAGAACTGTGGTGTTATAACTATTAGTAACAGGAGTCCCCTCTCAATAAACTCTGTTTAGTGATCTATAGCACTTCTAGCAGCAAACAATAATATGTAATTTGCTGCCTGTTGAAGCATTACAACTATTGTTTCAGCTATGCTGCAGTATGGTGTTATATGATAAATTCATACCGTGCAGGGAATTAAAACCAGTACACTGCATGAACCAGCATACTGCCCAGCACTAGTGGCTAATACGTTATGCTACATTGTGGGAGTTTGCTGTGCATTATACTAGATGGTAGCTAATATGTTATGCTAAATAATGGCAGCTTGTTTTGTGTTATGCTACATGGTGGCTAATACATTATGCAACACATTATGCGAGATGGTGACAGTCACATGGTGGCTAATACATTATGTTACGCAGTGGCTAATATGTTATGCTACGTGGTGGAAGTATGCTGTGCATTATGCTACATGGTAGAGCTGGGTGGTATGACCAAAAATTTATATCACGATATTTTTCAAAGTTATATCGGTTTCACGGTATACAATGGTATTTTTTTTTTTAAGTAAGACTGGGCGTTTACCACATTTTACAGAATTTTACAGGACACATTTTTTTGTATTATGTTCTTGCATAGTTTCCATATTGACTATATTCTTTTATTATTAACCACTGTGCCATCAACTACCTTAATGATAACATACGGCTAACGTGTTTGTTGCCTAACTGCTTATAGATAAACGGCTAATGTCAAGATGTGCGCCGGCAAAGTTGACATTTTTTATCAGTGTTTAATAGTTCAGTGTTGCTGGAACACGAGTTTTACTGTGTTCTCATAAAGACCGGGATGTCGGTCTTTAAGATGCTTCGCCAGGTTTGACGTGCTACTTGACTTCGTCGCCAGAACTTTGTAGCACTGTTTGCATAGAGGTTTACATCCTTAGCCTTTCCATGCTCGTCTGCAAAATACTTCCAAATGACAGTTTTGCTTTTTTTGTTTTTACTAAAGTAGCTTGCGAGGTGCCTTCAACTTCAGCATATGTCATGTTCGGCCAACTCGGTATGTGTGTTAACCAGTGCGAATGCGTTCAGCAGCTATTGAGAGGAGGGGAGGGGCTGCGCTGTAGTGGTGCAGTGTGGAGAATGAGGCGAAAACCGCACTTTTGGTACCAATAATGGTGAAAGTGAGTATCTAATCAGATAGTAATTTTTAATATTGATTAGAATCTGAGAATCGATTTTTGACAACCCCATGCAGTGTCTCAGTATTTTCAACTGCAGCGTCAGCTATATCTTCCGTTTCTGATCTTTCGCAGTACATTTTTAGTGGTGCAGCAGTGAAAAAGGTCACCCCTTAAACAGTTTCCAGCTGCGCCACTTTCCGAATGTTGTGTAGGCTATTTAAACTGGTATCGTGGTATAAGAAAAATTCATGTAACAATAATCAAAAATGGTTTTCGGTATGAACCGGTATACAGCCCAGCACTACTACACTGTGGCTTATACATTATGTTACACAGCAGCTAATATATTATGCTACATGGTGACAGTCTGCTGTGCATTATGCTACGCAATGGCTAATACATTATGTTACACGGTGGCTAATATGTTATGCTACATGGTGACAGTCTGCTGTGCATTATGCTACACGGTGGCTAATACATTATGTTACACAGTGGCTAATATGCTCCATTTTGGCAGTTTGCTGTGCATTATGCTACATGCTAGATAAATTATGCTACACAGCGGGTAATAAATAATGCTACATAGTGGGTAATATGTTATAATACACGATAGCTAATATATTATTCTACACATTGGCTAATACATTTTGCTAAAAGGTGGCAGTTTGCTGTGTGTTAAGCTACACGGTGGCTAATATGTTATGCTACACAGTGACTATGTCCAATAAGTACTATCATCGAAATGGTTTGTCTACTGCTATGGCTTAGATCACAGTTTGAATCGGGATCATTTTCTCAGGGCTCCTAGTGGTGTAATAACATTGACTTTGTTCCAATGACTGAACAAAGGGAGGAGGGATGCAAACAGCCTGGGATTTATTGCCTTAGTTGCCCACAGCATAATGCTTTAAGTCAGGATATTGTGAGCTATTGGCTGTCAGGGCAGAAGATCACAGTGCTTCTCCAATCAGGGCTGAGCCATAGCACACGGCCAGTAGGATTGCGGCGTTGAGGGGAAGGCGGTTTGGCTGGACCTGGGGATTTCACATGGCGTCCAGCTGACACCAGCAGATACTGAAGTGCTGACAAACAGAAATGGCGCCAGGCAGCTCCATTGGGGCTGGGGAGCTGTAGAAAGGCACACGTGCATCCAGGCCATTGGCAAATATCACCAGAGCAGAAAGAATGGGGAAGTGTCCGCATGATTACGTCTCTGTCAACGGGAATTCAATGTGAATTCAGCAATGTTTTACATCATCTGGGTTACCTTCACTGAGTGACTCATTTACGTTTCACATCTTAGTCAGGGTCGCGGGGGGCCTGGAGCTTACCCTAGTGTGCACTGTGCTGTTTTTCAGGATAAGTGGTTAACGGTTGCAGTACAATGTACCCAAATTAATGATAAACCAATGTCAGTGATAAATCATAACATCCATCCATCCATTTTCTGAAACCGCTTACCTTATTCTGGGTCGTAGGGGGTCCGGAGTCTATCCCGGAGGCTACAGGTGCAAGAGAGGGAACAACCCAGGACTGGGCACCAACCAATCATAGAAAATCCCAACGTCATATCTGTGAAATCAAATTTATTTGCTGAATCCATAATGATGAGTATTAAGTCACTGAAAGTTGATTGAATTCTGGGTAACAGAAAGTAAATACGAATATTGTTCTGCTCTGACCACTTTCAGCCATGTGTGTGAGCATCATATTCACCTCTAAAGGCCCATCATCTCTGCCGGCTCTTTGCCTGGTTGCATCACTCAGGGTGTTTCAAATAATGGTGCGTTATTAAGGGATGTACCACAGAAGACAATAGGAAGGTCCGTTTCAACTGTCAGATAGCATTACAGACTCGTGGACAGGCAGGACCCCAGCGATCCACATGTATGCTGCCTGCTGCTCTGAACCTGTACACAAACACGTTGGTCTTGCCTGAGCTGCTGGCAAGGCAGTTGTTTAAGTAGCATGGTAAAAATTTAACTCTTCAAAGTGGCAGTTTGTGAGCTTGGACAGCCCTTACCTGCAACACCTGCAACCTGAACTTCTGAGGAACTAACGAGACCGGAACAGATTCAGACGGAAGTGTGTAAGTGAAGCATATTAAACTTTAGTAAGGTGGTCACTGCCTCTTGATCTCTCCTTTTGCAACTGCTTTGACCTAGTCCACCTCCTGTGAGATTTTCCCAAACCTAAAGAAAATGCAACGTAAAATATGTATGTTCAGAGAAGCGTTAAAATGTGAATGAGTATTTTTTTTAGGCCCTTTGTGAGAACTTGGGGACAACAGGGGGAGGAATTGTACACCCCCTCCCTCTGTGCTGTTTTGCGATCATCTCCATCATCCCTGAGGAACTGAGGTGCCTTTAACATGTAATGAGATTGTGCATCTCCAGCTTGTCTCTTGTGTGTGTGTATGGATTATGTTTATATTACATTGTGGGGACCAAATGTTACCCACACAATGTAATAAAAAACCTTTTATTTTGACATTGTGGGGAGCATTTTTCAGGTCCCCACAAAGATTTGTGAATGAAATCAAAAAACTAAAAATGCCAAAAATGTTGTTTTTTGGGGTTAAGGCCATCATGTTAGGATTAGAGTGTTCCCTATAGAAATGGATGGGGAGTCCCCGCAAAGATATAATTAGAAACCTGTGTGTGTGTGTGTGTGTGTGTGTGTGTGTGTGAGGCACGAAGGGGCAGGACTTTAGTAGGAAGTGGCAGAGACAGATTGCTGGTTTATCCAATAGCATGCTGCTGGTATTGGATACAGCCTTTATATTTTGTTAGGCACAACTGCAACATAGAACTTATATTGCTCTTCAAAATGAAAATAGACATCAAAACAGATGCAAATTTGAATTCTTGTTGGAAGAATACATTACCGAATTTTCTGTTTATTTTTTGCTTCCATGAAAGGCAGGATTTACCATCACATCATTAGGCACACTGATATTATTAACCGCTGCTTACTCACGCTTAGCTCACCATTTTATAAAGCAGCAACTTAAATAGTAAAGCTCTGAAATGTGGTGGACTGGTAGTCTGTTTGCATGACAGTCCAAAATAAAGCAAAAAAGATGGAGCCTAAGGGTCATGTTCAGCACAGGTTTCTCAGCTGTCTGTGTAGCTGAAGTGTGTTTATATGCTTGATTCCTAAGTGTCTGCTGCTGAAGCTTGTGGGGAGATTCCACTATCTGCTGAGAAGATGGGACATGAAAGGATGCATGCCCCAATAACCAGAATGATCTCTGCAGTATCCCATGCAGCCAAACGTGCACAGATGTCTGGGAGCATGAAACTTCAAGGCAAAGTAATGTGTGGGATGGAGAGGATTTCCATGGCAACCAGCTGAATAGGTTTATTTATGGTATAATGAATGAACTCATACTCAGTCCTGTTTGGGTTCAAAAACAGCCTCATATCCGTGTACTCCACGTGGACGGACACGCTCCTGGAGTGTGACACATGCTTGCCGTGTTCTCCACGGGCTTCCAGCTCCTTAATAAGCTGTAGGCAGCCTGTTTGAATCAGCCCTTTGCTGTATTTTTGTTTTCAGGGTTTGCTGCATTCGTTATGTGACGCTAGTCAGTAGCCATTCAATTTTTATTTTTCACGAGTGCCCTTTAAGTTGAGACCATGATTTGCTCTTACTGCTTACTGTTTCTTATTAAGCTGGGAGTCCTTAGCTG
>JAODJW010000001.1:30931007-30943899 GCA_026777045.1 Hyperopisus bebe
CAAAGGTGTGTCGTCACGGAGGCGGTTCCAGTTTGTGCAGCCGGGTGAGAGGTCGTAATGCATCTAACCGTAATGCATTGCGTCAGGATCAGAATGCGTTGCTTTAAGCCAGTGGTGTAAGCAAGTTGAACACACCCAATGACCGGACTGGGGAAACAAACTGAAATGCGGACTTAATACAGAGGACAAATGACAACAACCAGAAACAGCTGATCACATGGGGATCCCACACGAGGTTAACGAGGGGGCGTGGCACACGGACGGAGCAGAATCGGGGCAGAACAGGGGTAACCTTTATCGTTTTGGAAGCCATTAAGAAAAAATCTCTTCTTGTCCTCTTCTTGTTTTATTCTGTTCATTTTGTGTTTAAATGCTAAAAAAAAAACATATTTAGGTGTAATTTTGGGGGGCCGGGAACCAATTAATTGGTTTTCCATTATTTCTTATAGGAAAAATTCGATCAGAACTCGAACTTTTTAGGATTCAATCCGGAGTCCGGAACGGATTAAGTTCGAGAACCAAGGTACCACTGTATTTTTGATCTGCGGCACAGCTTTGTGTCAAACTTTTAATTGAAATCTAGGGTAATTAGCACGGTACAAAAAATCATTTACAAAGAGTGTAAGTAGGGTGATTATTCATAAAGATGAGTGTGTTGTCCTCCCTGTTACAGACTCACTGCGGTTTGCATGTGGGTTCAGAGCTCCACTGTTGTACTCACTCCAGCCCTTGCTGCTCCAGGGATTTTCAGTGTTAGTTTAAGCAGGAACTTGCTCTGGTTACCGTGGCGACTCCTCATTGCTAATCACCCAAACTGAAAGCAGCGTGTCTGCTTATGGACATTAAACTGTCTACTGAACTTTTTCTCTCTGAGCATCGGTTGTTTTCATTCATGTGTCCAGTGTTACTACCAGAACGATGTTCTGTACTCATATGACAGACTCAGTCTGTAAAAGTCATAGTGTTGAGTGCCAGGCTGCGCCTTATGAATCACAGAGACGGGACACTATCTCCTGGATGCGTAGCGGCTTAGTCATGCATTGACACATGTAATACTTTGTGTGTAGGTTATGTTGTTTAATAGGTTAACATACAATGTCCATGTTTGGCAGCAATCTAGCTCTAGCAGTTTTCAGTGTCACCCTGCCATTTTCGCTACTAGGGTACCTATGTTATGGGACTGTGTGAGACTCTTCTTTGACGCTTTGGCCCAGCTGCACTGTGACTATTCGGCCCAGCTGCACTATGACCCTTTAGCTCAGCTGCACTGTGATCCTTCAACCCAGCTGCACTGTGATCCTTCAACCCAGCTGCACTGTGACCCTTCAGCCCAGCTGCACTGTGACTCTTATCCCAGCTGCACTATGACCCTTTAGCTCAGCTGCACTGTGATCCTTCAGCCCAGCTGCACTATGACCCTTTAGCTCAGCTGCACTGTGATCCTTCAACCCAGCTGCACTGTGATCCTTCAACCCAGCTGCACTGTGACCCTTCAGCCCAGCTGCACTGTGACTCTTATCCCAGCTGCACTATGACCCTTCAGCCCAGCTGCACTGTGACCCTTCAGCCCAGCTGCACTGTGACTCTTTATCCCAGCTGCACTATGACCCTTTAGCTCAGCCACACTGTGACTATTCTGCCCAGCTGCACTCTGACTATTCTGCCCAGCTGCACTCTGACTCTTAATCCCAGCTGCACTCTGACTCTTAATCCCAGCTGCACTGTGACTCTTTATCCCAGCTGCACTGTGACTCTTTATCCCAGCTGCACTGTGACCCTTCAGCCTAGCCACACTGTGACTCTTTAGCCCAGCTGCAGTTTGACTTTTCCACTTAATCCAGAAGCTGACAGGATATCACTCTGGTTCATATCTAATATAACAATGTTTTAATTAACACTTGTGAAATTTGCAATGTGTCTTTTGTCATGTGATTGCTAAACTATTTTGTAAAATTAAACCATATTACGGTAAAGTTAAACCAATGTATAGAAATCTTGTCTCTTAGTAAATCTCATTGAGTTTGATTGTGTAAATAGGGAGCGGAATGTCAGTCAGTCTGAAAGCTTTCCTGACAAAGGCAAAAGCAGCAGGGTAACCAGTCCCATCGTCCGTCAAGTACCCCCCTGCCGGGGCCCTCAAACCCTAAACCTGGAGCCTGTGTAGATCAGCCGTGGGGGTGGGGCAAGCTAGGCTATTTTTGGATGCGGTGCCATGGAGGAGCAGGAGCAGCCGGGAAGTGGGGGGGGGGGGGGGAGGGTCACGTGTGCCGGCGCAAAAATGTGTTAAACACAGGAAGGTCATGCCATGTGGAGGACATAGCAGCACACGCTGGTAAATACATGATCATACATGTTACATGTTAACAAGCATTCTGGCCAGTAGGTCTGTGTGTGAAATGTCACATCGGACAAAACAGTAAATAAACATCATTTACCACTTGCCCTGGTGGCCCCCAGGTTGTGGGTTCAATCCTTCTCTAGCTCTGTGTATCTGCAATTTACTGACATCCTGTCCATCAAGCAAGAAATAATTAGTGTCTGAATTAAATCATCATCATATAATTGAAAGTGAAAGTGAAATAGTACAAATAAAAAGCAGCTTTGGTTACAGAGTGAGACTGAGTCTGTCTCAGGTAGAGCCTGGGGTTTGCATGGGGGTGGGGGGTAGGTGTAAGCAGGGGTTAGAGGCCTCAGGCAGGTGGGGACCAGACGTGTGTCAGGAGTGGTTTACACATCACACCCTGAGCCTGCAGGCCTGTGCATACGTGCAGCATCAAGCCCTCTTTGTGCTTCTAGCGGCAGTTTAATTGTGGTCCCCCATAAAGACATTGTGCCTCCTGTATCCCATCATCCTTTGGGATGGACCGCGCTTGTGGTCTCCCAAACCTGTTGTTGTAGTGATGAATGGCTTATAATGGGTGGATTAGCGCACTATTCATGTGCTTGTTTGTTTCGGTTCTTCCCTCACATGCAGCCCATGCGGGGGCAGCACCGGTGATCATGGTGCACAGACACGGGGGGGGGGGGGGGAGGGGCTTGGTGTGGAGCTGTATTGGAGCAGCCAGGCTAAGACACAGGAGTGGTATTGACCCACTGTAAAGGTTTCCATGGGAACCCAGTTGCAGCTAAAAGCAGGCCAGGTCAGGAGAGAGCTCCGTGTGGTGGAAAGGTTGTGCGCCCTCTGGAGGCTACTACAAGAATGACAGAAACTAATAGCGTAGCTTACAGTTAGGGGTAGGAAATGTATCCATTTAAGGCTCCGGGAGGTTTCATTAGACCTAGTTATTTCTTGGTTCACTATTTTTGTGCAGATTTAGTGTATTAGTACTCCAAATTTGGCTGAGCTGACAAACATGATTACTGTAGTTTATATAGAGTGCTGTTGCTAAATAAACTTCCTGGGAGTAAATCATAGTTTGTGTTACTTTGAGGTAGGCTGCTATAAAAGTGTCCTGAGCGGCCACTTCGATGGGTACAATTAGCCAGTACTGGGTAGGGCCCACTTCATTAGGTACAACTAGCTGGTATCGGATAGGACCTATTTCATTAGGTGCAGCTAGGTGGTATCGGATCTGACCCACTTCATTAGGTACAGCTAGCCGGTACCGGGTAGGACCCACTGCATTCGGTATAGCTAGCCAGTACTAGGAAGGACTCACTTTAATAGGTATAATTAGCTGGTACTGGTAAGACCCACTTTTTTAGGTACAGCTAGTTGGTATCGGGTAGGACCCGCTTCATTAGGTACAGGTAGCCGGTACCAGGTAGGACTCATTTCACTATGTTCAATTAGCTGATTCTAGGTAGGACTCACCCAGCTCCAGAACCGTTTCAATGGTATTCAAGCTCAGAGGTGCCTTTCTGCATGCAACTGCTGTACTGTTATTTTCTAAGAATCGGTGTCATACAAACTGCAAAAATACTTTTCCCTCAGGAGATATGTGAGGCTCGTGTTTTCTCTCCACAGTTTTCTTGACAGAATTGATTCTGTGAGACAGAACGACTATACACCGACAGACCAGGTGCGTGGTCTCATGTGATAGTGTCATCATCGTCTTTATCTTGCTAATTAGGAGGTTTGAAAAACATGTATGACATAACAGCTTTCATGGTAGGGGCTGTGAGCTGCACCAGACTGCTGTGTAAATGTGTTTTTTCATGTCTTCATCGCAGGACTTGCTTCGCTGCAGAGTTTTGACTTCAGGGATTTTTGAAACAAAATTTCAAGTAGACAAAGTTAATTTTCAGTAAGTACATTTTCCTTTGGCTTTTTCCCCTGAAATTTGCTTAAATATAAAACACACCATGATTGGAATAAAACAGGCAGATATTGCTATGTCAGACGATTTCAGACATTTTAGTTTGAATACATCACAAAGCCCCGAGTTGGGCTGTTCCCTGCCTTGCACCTGTAGCTTCCAGGATAAACTAAAAACCCCCCTGCGACCCTAAATAGGATAAGCAGTTTCAGAAAATGGATGGATGGACAACACAAAGCCAAGGTGCAGGCTGTAGGGGGCGCTGTGTGAGGATTGCTGGATCAATAGCACTGCACCTATGGCAGTGCACTGTGAACAAAACAATGAGCGCATGCAATGGTGCAAACTTGAGCTAAGGCCTGCATGGAAACCTGTGGCCTGTACTACGAAGCGGGGTTACTGGCTTTTCGGGGTGACTTGTCGGATTTAAGGTACCACAGTTTAAATGGACTTCATATTCGTTCATTTACATTTTGTCCAGGCTACCTTAAATCCCTGATACCCTGACAAGCCAGTAACCCTGCTTCATAGTAAAGGCCACTGGTCACAGCAAAAGCATTTAACTGTGGGAGACGATAGCACTGTGTCCACAAGGAGGCACTGTAGCACTTCACATTAAAAGTAAGTATGAAGAATTTGGATATTTGACCAGTACCTTTTACAGTGTATATATTTTTAGTTGTAATATCTGGTAAATATAAACAGTTCAAACACTTCAAATTATTTACAACATTATAAATATGCACAAAGCAATAAAAGAGACTATTTTAGTCTGTTTCGCCCTGCTGTGATACTCATGATTGCTGACTAACTGTCTTTGTCTTAGTATGTTTGATGTAGGTGGCCAGAGAGATGAAAGAAGAAAATGGATTCAGTGCTTTAATGGTAAGTGGAGATTGTGATGCTAACGATGAGTCTGTTTGTGTTTGTGTGTGTGTGTGTGTGTGTGGGGGGGGGTATGTATGTATTACGTTGTGTTACAGTTGTTATCCTGACAAATGAAAATATCTGACTGCAATAAAAAAAAACTAAAAATATTAATAGTCTTGCATTTTGTTTGTTGTTTGATTACTTATGTTTAAGGTTAGAGCTGGGTAGGGATTATGGTTGTCATTGTTTGGATTAGGGTTTTGGCCGTACAACTTAATGGACAGTCTCCAGACAGAAATAAATACAAATGTGTATGTGTGTGTGTGTTTGTGTATGTGTGTATGTATGTGTGTGTGCATGCCTGCCTGCCTGCTTTAAAGGCATTGCAATCGTTTCTTAAAACAAAAAAATCCACTCATAAATAAAATGACTGTAATGTTATTGTAGTCCTAGACGTGAGAGGTTTACTAACTAATCACAGTCCAGCTTCCCTTTAGCCTGGTATTCAGACAACCCAGGGAGCACCTACAGACGCTTTTTCTGCCTTCTTTGTTTTAGATGTTACTGCTATTATCTTTGTTGTTGCGAGCAGCAGTTACAACATGGTAATCAGGGAAGACAACAGCACCAACCGGCTGCGGGAGGCTCTGGATCTCTTCCGAAGCATCTGGAATAACAGGTCGTCTTCTCGTCTCCTCCGTGTTGTTCGAGTGTTTTCTCAAGCAAGAGGAGCTGATGAGCAAGATCTGAATTTTTAAAATGTTGTTTTATTGAAGCACAGATGTAATGATCCTGCACCAAGTTGCCCTGGCATGTTGTTAGTCCACATATGAAGAGCATCGAACTGTAGTGAATTTTGACAAATCAGTGATGATTTTGATAGGATCAACCAGTTGGTGCGGGTAATTTGGCTGGTATATGGGGTTGGGGGCTTACACCACCCCAGCCAACTTTAATAGGCACTTTGTAAGACTCGCAGTCACTCCGCATAACATGGTGTGATTTGATGTCGTCTCCAGGTGGTTACGGAACATTTCAGTCATCCTATTCCTGAATAAACAAGACATGCTGGCGGAGAAGGTATTAGCAGGAAAATCCCAAATCGAAGACTATTTTCCTGAATATGCTCGTTATACGATGCAAAATGAAGGTAAGTTGCAAATTACAAGCTATCCCCCACTCTTCACTCTCGTTTTATTGGCAGGAAATAGATCATCGTGTAGACGAAATGGAGTACTGTAAAAAATGTTTTAAAATATTGATACAAATGAATAGTTTACATTATGTTGACTGAAAATTTGAAGAAACTGGAAAGACAGGAATGTTTTACACGCATCTGGGATGTAGCAGTCAATTCAGTCAATTGTTTGAGAAACATTTGTCTACATAATGAAGTAAAAATTCTTGTGAAAGAGTCTTTCAACTGAAAGTCATGGCCAGGTATTAGATGACAGCAATAAGGTCCAATAAGGAGTAGACAAATTTAGTAAATGTGCTTCTTTTATTGCTAATTATTTATAATCATTTGTTTATGTTTGTCATTGCTAACAGGAACTCCTCAGCCTGGGGAAGACCCAAGAGTGACCAGAGCCAAGTGCTTCATTCGAGATGAATTCCTTGTAAGCACAGTATTTGTTCTGCATGTATCCTTGTGCACTTATGAGTCTGTGTGTGTCGTCCTCTTCTGTGTGCTCTGACATGTCCTGTCCTCATGTATGTCTTTCTCTTCCATGTTTCCCAACACATACTGTACCCATGTGTGTCCTCCTCTTCTGTGTGTTCTGATGTGTCCTGTCCTCATATTTGCACTCCTCTTCTTGTGTGTCTGCATGCACTACTGTGCGTCCCTTTCTTTAGTGTGTTTTCTGACGTGTTCTTTGCCCTTGTGGGCTGCAGAGGATCAGCATGCCCAGTGGAGATCGCAAGCGCTACTGCTACCCGCACTTCACCTGCGCTGTCGACACAGAGAACATCCGACGTGTTTTTAATGACTGCCGGGACATCATCCAAAGAATGCATCTTCGGCATTATGAGCTCTTATGATGGACGGACGCACCTGTTCATGTGAGGACAGTGAGCGCCACTTGACGCTGTGAAATTTGTCATTTTTCCCACAATGCCATTAGAAACCCATGTCATTCTTGCAGTCAGGAATGCGTGGGAGTGCATTCTTCCTTCATACTCCAACTTTTGCGTCATTCCAGTCAGTCTGTGACTACCTCTCTTTCTGTTATTTTTGGTGTCACGCCTGGACCATCTAATATTGCCTGCAGGTGGGAGAGAGGTGGCATTTTCCCAGGGTGCAGGAGTACCGACTTTGTGACTCAAACCTGTGATGTACGGAGCCTCTGCATTGACGGTGGAGGACGGGGTGGTTCCTCTGCACCACAGAGGAGGAGTACTGGTCACGTAGCTTCAGGATATTGATTATATCGTCATACAAGTTGTGGATCAACCTTCTACTTTTTTTCGTGATGTGGCACAGGAGCAAAGGAGGTGGAAGTGGACATTCTGGGGCACCTCCAGTGTCACAGCTGTGCCAGCTCCATCATCATACTGGCCTACATCCTCTTGGACCATTATCTTATATAGAGCTGTGTGTATATTTGTATATGTATGTATGTATATATGTATGTGTATATATGTGTACATACGTCTGTATGAATGTATGTGTGTGTATATATACACTTAGATATGCACACACACCCAAACATATATGTAAAATATTTTGTTTGACCTTGTAATGGTGTACAAGGTTTATTATCTTGTATACACTGTAAAATGTAATATTATTTTGTACAACGCCATTGAAAAAAACTACTTGTAGAAGATCTTTGTGCCTTGATTATGGCTGTACCTGTAAAATTAACTCAGATGTAAGTATGTTTTTGACTGCACTGTACAGCTTGATGTCAACTTTATCATAAGGAGAAATTGGGGGGGGGGGGGGGCTTTCTCTGTAGACTTTAGTTTTTTCTGGTTTATAAAAAAGGACATGCTGTTTAGTAAAAAAATAAAATAGGAAAAAATCCTGTACACATTATGCAAATGTATCTGTTGCTTGCAGTTATGACTGGCAGAAATGACCTCTGCCTTCACTTCTGTCTTTATCTCACACTCAGTATCTTACCCTGGTATAGCATTTCTATAGGAGATTCTTTACAGTACAAAGTCTGTCCACAATATAAAGTGAGACTGTGCATGTGTTTCTAATGAATGTATACTGTATGTACATCTAAATCTGCTTTGTGATAAGCATGCTAATTTATTCCCAAACATGAAGTTGAAGCTTGACGACCAGGTTCACCCTGAAATCGACATGAAATGAAAGCGAGCCTAATCACTCGTGACTGGAGACTGGAAGGCCAAAGCTGGGAAATACAGTTGGACCATATGGACTTAGAAGTGGAAATAAAGCTGTAGAGCAGCTAATTTGAGATGCTGAACCCATTTGACAGCGAACCAGAGGATGTGTGGACAGAATTCAAAGTTGTCATCCAAGAGGAACCTGAAAAATGTCTGGTCAGAAATCAAAGTGGTTAACAGAAGATGACAAAGAAGAGAAGCTGGAATCAGGCAAGATAATTAGCACTGAATCACAAAATCCAGAGGGATCTATAAAATAACTAAGAGAGGAAATCAGAATGGGAACGTCCAGCTGCTTCTTCCAAAGATTTGTGGGATTAAAGAGAAGTTTCAACCTCAAATGAGGATGTCAATGGGCAAATAGCTGACAACAGAGGTCAGAGATGCAAGGGACAAGTGGCCTGCGGCAGAGACATCAGCAGCCAAGATATATTTAAAGTGGTCTGACGTGTGGAAGAACCTTCATTAATGTTAGTTAGTGGAAGGCCAGATCATCGCTGCCAACAAGCCATTGGGGATAGTTGGCATTCTGATTGAAATATTATGGAAAACAAAATAATGAAAAAAGATAAACGAGTAGTCTAAGTAACTGAAGGCCGGTTTTAGAAATGATCACAGCAGCTAAAGCATTAATGATGCACTGTCTTGCTGCATTTAGCCACCAGGTTGTCATTGATAGTTGTTTGGCTTGATTTCTTGTTTTTTTTTTTTTGTTTTTTTTTTTACCCAACACTGACTAACTTGTACTTTATTAGCTTCTGAGACCTGAGTATCACAAGGAGGATCCACAGGAAGCCCAGAGAGTTCCTGTTTCTGCTATCATGCATCAGCATACACTGCCAAACCACACACCCTAGACCACACAGTGTCTGCTGAAGATCCTGGAGCCTTAATTGTTCTGCTAAATTACAATTATTAGTTAGCTAATGTAATGCAGTATATGCTGCATTTCAAATTGTACTTAGTATGGTTATGTAATTTCATTTTGTTTGCTGCTTATTACTTTATTTACAAATTAAGGATTTGAAGTGGAAGTGGGCAGCGGTGGCTTATTGGTTAGGGAAGTGCACTTGTAATTGAAAGATTACAGGTTCAAATCCCCTACCAGCAAGGCACCACTGAAGTACCCTGAGCAAGGTACTACCCCCAAGCACTGCTCCCTGATGCTGAATTAGCTGCCCCCTGCTGTGTCACGTTGTTACATATGGGTTAAATGCAGAGAACACATTTCATTGTTCTGTGGTGTGTCAACAATGACGATTAATCACTAGATTCCAGTGTTTATAGATTGATTTAAGGGCCTCTAGCTATGCAATTTCTCTGGACTGAGCCGGTTGTATGATGTAAGGAGCATAAATATGCTACCCAGTGCTTGAAGTGGGGTAAAACAGGTGCCGGTGTTATGCCGAAAAAGGCATCCCTGCCGTAGAATGCATGCCTGTCTCTAAATGACCGATTGGTCGCTGATCTGAAACGAATTGAGCTACTTAATCAATAACCCTAACCCCCCAAAAACCCCTAAACTCGTCAGAATACCGGCATGCATTGTACGACTGTGAGAAGTGTCCGTACGCAAGAACCGCTCCCAGCACTCTGAAAAGAAAAACAAAGCGAAGTCGGTAGTGCGTACCGGTGAGTACCAACCCATTCTGAGTACGGAATCTAATACTGCATCTACTCCTTTTAATGCAACGCGGAGTACTCCCATAGAAATTCAACAGATGGCGCTGTAATCTAGTTCACGATGAACCTTACAAAAAAAAGTTACTTTTTAAAAATCCAGACAAAAATATTATTAGAGACGTCGTCGGTGTCCGATTCCCCTTTCCCATTGGCGGGGGAGCCCGTAATGCTTTCTGATTGGCCCAGGCGTTTGTCATTTAATCACAACAAGGCAGTGAAGTTTTCATTGAGGATAAACGTGAAATCGATTAAATCCGAGCACAGATATCGGAGTGGTGTGGTGGTGGGTGGGCTGCTTCCTCGCAAAGAAGAAAAAACTAGCTTTTTCCTTACTTGGCGTAAATCTTTAAGTTAAAAACTGGTGTGTCAATCATAAATTCAGAGTTTTTGTGAGTTATTTTTCAGTGAGACGAGCGAAAAGTTGGGCGCCCTTAAACAGCACTTTGCGCGTAATGCTGAAGCTATGAGTCGCCTCACCTTTTCTTTTGCTGTCCAGCCTGGGGATTCTCTACAGGCAGTGTTTCTCCTTTGAATTGACTGTTTCTTTGTCTGATAACTGAAACTTGGACACTGACTTGGACAAAAGTTTGAACTGACAGAAGACAAACTAAGGCTCCGTGGCTTTGGCGTCGCAGTTCCGTTTGGGGAGGCTGGAGGTGTGACGCGGTGCCATGTCGGGGTACCTGCGCTTCGTGAACCGCACGCCAAAGCTCTCCTGAAGGATATGTGCGTATCTTGAGCAGCCGATCCAGCCTGTCATCCTGCTCGAAAGCCATGGCTTCGGAAGTGCTCTGCGGGCTCGTCTTCAGGCTGCTTCTCCCAGTGTGTCTAGCAGCCGGTAAGCCGCTCCTTCTCACTCTTCGCTCGCAAAGTTTATCGCATCAGCCTTGAAATAATAAACCATCATCTGCGAAACAACTCAGTAACCCCACGCACGAGGAATAGACATAAACCCGCAACGGTCAGTGTGTGGGCTGACTGGGAAACGTGCCATCGTGAAACAGTCTTATTGTCGGAGCTTTTCAGCCTTCTACGAATAAGGGAAATTATGGATTTGAAGTGAAAAATCTGGCCCGGTACATATACCGGTCGTATTAAGAAGGGTGATTAGGAAAGTTTAATTTAAGTCGAATACACGATCAGTTTTAATATGATTATATTTGTAGAACAGTCTTCTATTTTTTTATTTATATTATATGAAATTAATTCTATGAAATATAATTAAGAACCGAGGCTCATATTTGAAGCTCTTCATGTAACATTATGACAGCTGTACATGGGTCACTATCTGTTTACATTAATACTCCATTTAAAACTTTATTCATATAGGTCTATTTATTGATGAGCGCATTATTATTACATGCCCACATATGTACTACATTTTAATGTTTGTTTTAGATTGGTACCGATGAGGTTCATTAGACGATATTTCATAATATTAAGTTAGTCTCCTTATTACGTCTTTCTTTAAATCGGTATCATTTAGCGACACTTTCAATAATATTTTCATTGTACATCCTTACTGATTGCACTTGCCACTTACCCATATGCAAAAAGTTAAATATTAAGGAAATGTAGCCTACTTTATTTTTTTTTAATCCCATTAAAGGAAAGTTTGCGTCGCCACCTTTTTGACAATAGTATATTTATTTTTTAATGTCAAATAATTCAACGTCAATAAAACGTACCTGGCGTTAAATATTAATTTGAATAGAAAAGGGATGAATTGATTTTATTTCCTTTTATATGTTTATCGTTGATATTATTACTCACAATTTTCTCCTAAATTACAATTTTAGCAGTTAAACACTATATCCATTTTAAATAAGGAGTCAGGATTTTGCTGCTTCAAGTAGGATAGTTGGCATTTTTTCATTGTGTTTTGTAAGGTTTCTAAATTAATCGCGTGTCTTCGTTAGATTTATATACTGTGTTACTAAAAGCTACATGAACGTGAAGCCATTTTAAATGACTGTGCCGTCTTTTTAAATTTAGTGCCGAATGAGGTGAGGTTTAGTGTAATCTGATTTAGCAACACAAACGCATTTCACACCTTTTTATGAATCCAATTGAATATATGGAGTCCATATATATGACTTTCTTCGTTTTGGACTGATTTACGGCCCAGATATTTTAAGTAAATCATTTCTTTTTAGTATTTAAGTGGGAGATTTGATCTGAAAGAAGCGAAGTTATCGGTCCATTAATCATTACGACATCGTCCAGCTGTTAAAGGGATCCTGATCAGTCGCAAATGTCGCAGTTAGTATAAGCCCACAACACGCATTGAAAGTTTTTTTTTTTTTTCCTCCAAAACTGCAAATAATAATTTTGTTTCGGATTTTCAAATTTGGCACATTGCGCTGAAATTTCATACAGTAGACTAGCGCACAGTCACAATACTGTCTTGTAAAACACAGAAGGTGATGTTTTGGTAAGCAATATCAGGTCTGGAAATGTAGACCATCTTGATAAAAGCATAATCTAAAAGCCATAAAACCATGTTGTCTCTACTATTATGCTGAGGTTGACCACATGGGTTCTCGTTATAATTTTCAGTTGTACATGTAAGGTTTATGACAGCAAATTTGCAATAATAATATTATCCCCCTGGGTGCTCCTATCAGAGAACAGGGTAAAGTGACAGCTTTTTATGTAACAAGGATTTCAGCGGGTAGTATGAGTGAGGGGTCATGAAACGACACTGAACGTAG
>JAODJW010000001.1:30978724-30998700 GCA_026777045.1 Hyperopisus bebe
CCCCAGGCTGCGTGATAACCCCAGGCTGCGTGATAACCCCAGGCTGCTGATAACCCCAGGCTGCGTGATAACCCCAGGTTGCGTGATAACCCCAGGCTGCGTGATAACCCCAGGTTACGTGATAACCCCAGGTTGCGTGATATCCCCGGGCTGCAGATATCCCTGGGCTGCGTGATAACCCCAGGTTGCGTGATAACCCCGGGTTGCGTGATAACCCCAGGTTGCGTGATAACCCCAGGCTGCTGATAACCCCAGGTTGCGTGATAACCCCGGGTTGCGTGATAACCCCAGGTTGCAGATAACCCCGGGCCCATATGGAAGAAATCAATTTACACCGTGGAAATAAATATTCATGTATTTCGTTTTAGTTACATGTTTTTATAGGTTTATACTAACCATGCACAGTTTTAATTTCCAACTTCATGCTAATGAATAGAACAATGAACTCAATATCGTGAGATATATTGCTTATTTATAGATGTTCATATAGTAAAAATACAAATGTAGATAAATGTTTGTAATGAAAGTGCAACGATGGAAATTTTTCTAAGCTTACATACTTGAGTTTCCAGTTTTAAATGCCATGTTTGACAGTGGACCAAGCCTGGGTTTCTTTAAGTATGATTTTTTTATTAGAAACCTCTTATCTGATATTCAAATTAGCTGCCTATGCTAAATACATTAACAACTAAACTGATCTCGCAAACAGTCATATAACTATCATGTAGAATAATCTATACTGTTATACTATGTTGGTTTGCACAATTAATTTTTAGGCTGTTCTGTTAACGGGAAAATGCCTACTGAGCCGCTGTGATATGATGCCACTGCCCTGTATGTCCATGTAGATCCTCCAGTAGGGTAACGTAGGCCTGGCTGATGATGAGCTCTCAGGCGAGCCGCTGTGATACGATGCCACTGCTCTGTATGTCCATGTAGATTGTCTGCCTCCTGAGCTTCTGGCTGCTGCTGAGACAAGCGCTGACAGAGAGGAAGGAGAAGTTACAGCAGGAGTCGGCTCTGTCTGGCATCAAGGTAGATGTGCCACCAGAAGGTAAGTATAGTGAAGCAAAGCAGAATTACCCCATGTAGGGTGACTACGTAGTCCATGTCAGGGGGGACACGATGAGCTACTTCAGGTTTTACAAACTACCATAAAACTTAAAGGCTCCTATGCTTGGCTACTTAGTTAATTTCTTCTTGTACTCTTACTGGTTTGTTTCCTTGATTGTCCCAGCTGTTTTACATTAACATTAGTGACACATGCGTGATTATAGGAGACTGACCAATCAGCACACAGCAAGAACTCAATACTAAAGTGAAACCCAGGTCTCTTTAATTGAAATAGTAGCTTACAAACCCTGTCCTAGTTCATAGTGTCCCCTCTGACATCGATTGGGTGGTCACCCTAACCCCAAGTGACTGGCTGAGGTTCGTTTGTGGTAAAATGTCTAGGGGACACAGAGACATCACTTTAAGATGCCTTTAGCTATTATGTAACTTACAAGACTCCATAAAAATAATGAACAAGTCTGTTGTATTGAAACCCACAAAGGGGAGATGCTCCTTCATTATTTGTTAGAAAACTACTATTCATTGATGTTTGCAATACAGGTGAGTCACTCATCTTTTTCCTCCTTACAGGGGAGGAAGATGGAGTAAATGCTCAAGAGAAGGAGATTGTGCAGGTCCTGGGCAGCATGGTGATGGCGATGTTTGTGAAGTACTGGATCTATCTCTGCGGAGGAATGTTCTTCTTCGTCAGTTTTGAGGGCAGGATTGTCATTTACAAAATTATCTACATGATGCTTTTCCTTTTCGGCGTCGCATTATATCAGGTACTAGCTTTTCAGGCATGAAGTTCTGTGATTATCTTCATTTAAATAAATCAAAACATTTAACTCCAAGCAGTCAAAATTATATTAGAAAGAAAAAAACTCCAACATCTGAGTTATTTTTCACTTTGCTTTTCTAAATAGATATTATGCAAGGAATGTATTTCATTAAAAATAAAGAACAAAAACTTCATTATAGACCCAGCATTTTGGTTTCAGTCTCTTTCTATTTTGAAAAAAAATGTACAGGAATCACTCATCCCTAACTTCAGTCTTCTTTTTTCTTTAGATTCATTATGAGTGGTGGCGAAGAATTCTCAAATATTTCTGGATGTCAGTTGTGGTGTACACAATGCTGGTCCTCATTCTGGTTTACACTTTCCAGTTTGACTCCTCAGTCCATGTATGGTCAAACGTGACTGGAATGAGCAAAGAGAAGTGAGTGGAATCCTTGCACTTCTGGGTTGTACACAGTGAAGTTAATATTTGAGTTTTTGTAAAATAGAGCCTGGAGAAGAGTTTTAGATTCATCAGACTCAACGTTTTTTTGGATCATTCCACAAAAAAATATAATGATTACATAAGACACAGAATAATGCATCATAAAGTATGTCATTTCCATAAACATTATGAAAACCACAGAATCAAACTGGCTGTGAGTTTAATGCATGCAGCAGCACTGCCATATTGTGAAATTTGGCTCAGTAACTGGTGAGGTTCTCCATCTTCTGCACAGCTGAGAGAGGCAGGATTAGCATCCTGGCTTCCATAGTGAACGTTCTCCTTGTTGCCCTCGCCCTGCAGGCTTGAGGACCTCGGCCTGGAGAAGTTCTCTGTGCCAGCGCTCTTCTCCAGAATCTTCATCCCCACATCCTTCCTGCTCGTCTGCATCCTTCACCTGCACTACTTCCATGAGCACTTCCTGCAGCTGACCGACCTGAGGGGTCTGGCCAACCGGAAGCAAAGCACCATTCACAGGCGCGTGAAGCCGCATGACAGGCCGCATGACACGCCGCATGACAGGCCGCATGACACACCGCATGACACGCCACAGTCATGCCTGTGTGCCTCACAGTTTAATGTAGAACGTTTCTTTCCTTTCATACTCTGAGTTCATTTATCATGTCTGTGCAGTTTTGTAGCACTGTATACAGGTAGATGTTTTATCTTGATTTTCCTCTCTGACTGATCGAACCCAGCATGTCAGTACTATCTAATAACATATCTGTTATTTCTACAAATAATTCACTTTGGCACTTTAATGGACATTCTATTCAGTTGATTCACTTAAAACACTATCTGTTGGGTACGCTATGGGTGAATACCTAACTCACCTGATATATTCTTATACTGAAACCTTTCTTTTGATAGTGGTGTAGTTGTCTGTTATAACTACTGGCTTGTTGCCCCCTGGTCCAGTAGTGTTTGCTGTGCATCATTCAGTAAGACAGAAGAGGGTACAGCTCCTCACCCCATAAAGCCTCCATTTACTATAAACAGGAGAACATTGAAAGCTAATTTATGTACTTCATCTGACTTACCTGAAAATGCAGGAATACCAGCTGTAACAGTGAGCCCTTTGTTTTTCAGGCTGGTCCATTTTGATGGCAGCTTGGAGGACATCAGCATGATGAAGTTATCATTAGGTCAGCCAAGGGATAAGGAAAGCATGGAGGAGAAAGTTCTCTCGGAAGAAGTAATGGGGGAGTGCAAGGAGGAAGACCCCCCTGAGCGAAGCAAGGAAAGTGAAAGGCAGCAGTACAGGGAGGATCGTGAAGCAGCCGTTGAAGAGGCTTCAGGTACCAGCAACGCGCCTGAGCTCATGGGGGATGTGAAGCACCTTCCTGGGGGATGTGGAGCACCTTCCTGAAGGCTTCCTAGTCGAAGCCTTAATCCAGGGGTAGCCAATCTTATCCGCAAAGGGCAGGTGTGTATGCGGGTTTTCGCTGTAACTCTCTAGTTAGATTACTAATTAGAGGACTGATTGGCTGAAGAGTCCTCACACCTGGGTTTGAACAGCTAACCTACAGGTTATCCCAAAAATCCACATACACACCGACCCTTTACGGATAAGATTGGCTACCCCTGCCTTAATCAGTGTTATGAATAGTTGGCTGTAGTATGAGTTTATCTATCTAATTATTGTAGTGTTGTAACGGGGTGTGTAGCTCAGTGGGCTAAGCCTCTGTGCCAGTGGCTGGTTGGGGGGGTCGCAAGTTCGAGCCCTGGCCTCAGCAGAACGCTCAAATGTCTGTGGCCCCTTGAGCGGGGTCCTTAGCTGCTTGGGGGCCACAAGGTGACTGACCCTAAAGCATCTGTGTGTGTCTTATCAAAGGTAAAATGGGGAAAAGAGAATTACCCCATGGGGATTAATAACATATCACTGTTATAATTACTATTGTATTTGACAGTAGTAAGTTTATGGGAATGAAACAGGCATGGACACCCAGGATGTCACCCAGTTTGCTGGAAGATTGATTTTTTACTGTTCTTGCTTGGCCACATCTGCATCCCAATGTGAAACATCTTTGAGCTCATATTTGTCACGCTCAGTAGAGACATGGGCTGCCTGGCACGTCCTTTTAAATGGTTACTGCTTCACAGCAGTGCCATGATCATGGAACAGTAGGTCCCAAATTTGCATTGCTGTCCATTTTCCCTGACATGACACTGGATGAATTGTTTCAGATATCGGGTCGATGTGTTATTTCCTGTATGGAAATCTTCTTTTGTCCTTATGCGCTTTTCAGATCTGAGGAACAAGTGGCGCCTTGTTGTGGACCGGCTGACCGTGCTCTTCCTCAGCTTCCTGGATGGCTTCCACAAGCTTCAGCTATTCATCTGGTGGCTTCTCGAGCTGCACATCATCAAGATTGTGTCATCCTACATCATATGGGTCTCTGTCAAGGAGGTGTGCAGTGTGTCTCGCTGCTGAGAGCTGCATTGCTTTTGGAATGTTGTTACTGCAGTTTTTATTTTGCCACACAGTTGTTTTTGTTAAAAATTTACCATTTAATTGTTTGTTTCATTTGTTCAGGTCTCCCTGTTCAATTACGTTTTCCTCGTGAGCTGGGCATTTGCTCTTCCGTTCAGCCAGTTCCGTCCTTTAGCTTCCAGCGTGTGCACAGTCTGGACCTGTGTTATCATTGTCTGCAAAATGCTATACCAGCTGACCTCTATTCAGCCTGCGTCATACTCCAAAAACTGCTCAATGGTGAGCGCGCTTAAAGGCTTCTAAAGGTGGCCTCTGCTTTGTCTCTTTTTCCTTTGTTCTCCAGTGATTTTAAATTACTCTGCAACCTTGACTCCCTTGGAATTAATCTTATAAATTCTATGAACCCAGTGTATCCTTTTTGTGAGTTTTAGAGCCAATCAATTCCGCGGCGTTTTGGTTTATTTTCGCATTGATTCATGTGCCAACAGCCGCTTAATTACACAGACGCGCAGAGGATGGAGATGGAGAGGTCTCTGCTGTACAGCAGCCCCGTCGATCCCGCCCACTGGGTGGGTCTGAGGAAATTCTCTCCTGTGCTTGAGTACCTGAGGGTGAGTGAATGAAGGAAATGGTGTGTATTTTATTGTACTGGACACAGACTTCGAACTCCAGTAAATACATCCTCTGCATTAACCAGATTTGTCCAAGAACTTGTGGTAAAAGAATAAATGAATAAATAAATAAACAAACTAACTCTTGTGGTAATCGAATGACACAAAATTATCTATCCCTTTTTATTCACTTTCAGTGATAAACCCTGTACATTGCAATAAATACAAAGATAATATCATTTAGTATTAATATCAAAAAAGGATATTTTTGACTTGCTTGGTTTCTCTACCCCTTTCAGAATAACCTGTTAATGCTGGCGCTTTTGGCATTCGAAGTGACTGTTTACCGCCATCAGGAATTCTACCGGCTAAGAAACAACCTCTCATCTCCTGTACCTAAGACTATTTTTCATAACATCACGCGACAGCATCTTGACATTGGCATTGTCAGCTGTGCCAAGTATTTCATAAATTACTTCTTCTATAAGTTTGGATTGGAGGTACATCATCAGTCATTGCATTCTTCATTATGTACATCTTATATCTGAACATTGTGTCTGATTAATACATCTTTTGCAATGCTCATGAAATGTTCATGAAAGGTTTCTGTTTAAAGTCACATTTATAGCCATTATATGTAGTTATATCATAAGTAAATATTGTTCATTGTGGGAATTCCCTCATTACCCCATAAGTACAGCAACATGAAATTCTTGTAATGTCCTTGCAGTTGCTCACTCTTCTCCCGCCTTCTTGTCACGATCTCTCGCTTTCCCTCGCTGCCGAGTGAAGACCTGCTTCCTGCTGGCCGTCAACGTGATTGGCCAGCGCATGGACTTCTACGCCATGCTTCACGCATTTGCTCTGATTGCCATCATGTATCGGCGGAGGAGAAAAGCCATTGCGGAGATATGGCCCAAGTACTGCTGCTTCCTGTCTGCCATGTTGGCCTTCCAGTACGCTCTGTGCCTCGGGATGCCGCCGTCGACTTGCACAGGTCTGCCTTCACATAGCTGAGGTTTCGTACATATACACCATAACAAATATGGCTGATAATGCAATACAAACATAGAGCTGTCAGGGAGCCAGCTGAGGGATAGATGCTGATTGCCTGAGCTGCCAGTGATCAAAGTGCACATTCAGGGGTGATTGTGAGAATGAGAGCCCACTGCCATCATTCCTCTCTTTTTCAGACTACCCTTGGCGGTCTCCCTCATCCTCCATGGACTCCAATGTGATAAAGTGGCTCTACTTCCCAGATTTCCAGACAAGGCCCAACCCCCTATTCCTGCTCTGTAAGTAGCTAAGATGCTGACGTTATGGTGCCGGCGAGCTAGATGTCAGTGCATCCCTCCTTACTTCCTCTTCTTGTCCCCTGCTAGATGACTTCATGCTCCTACTGAGTGCTTCCCTGCTGAGGCAGGTTTTTGAGGATGAGAACAAGGCCGCAGTGCGCCTGATTGCTGGGGACAACATGGAGATCTGCAGGGAGCTGGATGCCGCCGCCTTCAGCCAGCACAACCCCGTCCCAGACTTCATCTACTGCAGGTGCTGCGTGCTGCCCAGTGCCTGCAGGGCCAGAGTTTATGCTGGAGATCTTGTTTGACAATTATCGCTATAAAGTATAAATGAAGGAAATAATGAACAGACAAACAATAAAAACATGATAGATTAGTTACATTTTCATCTGTTTCTCTGTTATAACAGCATGAGAATTCTGTCCACGTGCACATTAATCATACTTTCCAAAACAAAGCTGCCTGTAACAGATTACCCAACGGCCTTGCACTTTTTGCTCTCTCCTGCAAGTTTACATGATAATTTCACTGCATATGAGTGACTTGGTGAGTTTCAGCACCGCCCACCACGATGTGCACATCCTCAAAATCTTTTATTTCTGCTTTGTGCATCTTTCGTGCTCGTTTCAAAATTCATCCTTTGTTCTTGGCTCTGGATCTACTTTTTGTAAGTTGAGGCCAGAAGTAGCACTGTGGACTGTTCCTCCTCCTTTCTTTTTAAGACTGCATATTCTAAGGTGACTGAGTCTTCATATCAAATAACTGTCATTTGAAAAGGAATATTTATCATTTGCAGTAACTATTTTCCTCTAACATCCTCTAACATAATGATTGGCTTGTGCCCTATTATGTTTAATAAATAGCTTTTAAACGTAAAAAATGCGTATTACATTTCCTGAAAAAGCGATACAGTTGCATTTTATTTGGTGCTTTACGCCACTGCATACTGCAACAGTGGCCGTTGCCTAAGATATGAAATCCCGCCTTTTATAAAAGCCATTTTTATGCATTGACGTTTATTGTGGCATGAGCCAAAATGTGATTTCTGATTACATTAAATGTGTTAATTGTGAACTTTCTTCTACTATTGACTAAAATGTTGTTGGTTACCATTAACCATAATTAACTGGAAAACAACATAATTAGTTTATTAGTGTCAGACACCCTCATACACACTTAACAGGACAATCAAGCGCGTATAATTAGGCAGGGGTCTGACCATTTGCTTAATATCTCTATGCCATCTACCCACAGGTCATACTTGGATATGTTAAAGGTGATCATATTCAGCTACCTCTTCTGGTTTGTTCTTGCCATCATCTTCATCACGGGAACCACTCGCATCAGCATCTTCTGCATGGGCTACCTAGTGGCCTGCTTCTACTTCCTGTTATTTGGGGGAGAACTTCTGCTGAAGCCCATTAAGGAGATCCTGCGCTATTGGGACTTCCTGATCGCTTATAATGTGTTTGTGATCACCATGAAGAACATACTCTCTGTAAGTGCTCCACACTCTTTCCTACGCTGTTCTGGGGAATGTGTGACTGATGAACGGTAATGTGACACATGAGAGTTTAATCACGAGGATGGATGGGGGTCATATTTATATCAATTTAAAACAGTGTTGCGCTTACAAAAATGGGGGTGCAGTTCCTTTAAACAGAGCTGAATTTTTTCAAATGAAGTCACAATTCAAAATGAGTACACACGTCACCTGAGTACCACCTTTCAAATCCTAAAAAGGAAAACCAACCAGCCTCTCAGACCAATGAGCTCATGGGAGTTTACTTACACAAAAATGTTCTGAGGGTAGAAGGAAAAATGATAACCAATCAGATTGTAGAGGAGGTGGTCTTTGGCCCATCTTCCCTATAGTCTGATTGGTTATCTCTCTGAACCAATCATTTGTCATTCTGCCTTCAGAATAGTTTTGTGTAAGTAAAACTCTCCCAAGCAAGTAGTGTGGGTCAGCTGGATACATTCCCTATAGCTCTTGTAGGAACAGTATTGGGAACAAATGACAAATGGGTCATTAATGAGTCATTAAAAATCACATTTCTAATAAACTGAGTGGTGCTTTCTCTTATTTCTTAGATAGCTGCCTGTGGTTATATCAAGGCCCTGGTTGTGAATAGCTGCTGGCTGATCCAGCTGTTCAGTCTAGCCTGCACTATAAAAGGCTACTCACGCCGTAAGTAACCTAGAGGAACTGTGTGCTTCCGCATGCTTAACTTCATCGGTGTTATCAGTGGCACCTAAGTAGTGCATTGATGAAATAATGCATGCTGCTAAAATATGGCTGCCAAGCCTACAGAAGAAGCCAGTGTCTGTAGAGGATTTGCTTATCGATTCCTTTGCTTATTGCCCTGCAGCTGAGCCCAGCAAACAGTGTGAGCTGCCCAGCGATGAGGCCGGCATCATCTGGGACAGCATCTGCTTCGCTTTCCTGTTGTTACAGAGACGCGTCTTCATGAGCTACTACTTCCTGCACGTGGTGGCTGACATTCGCTCCTCGCAGATCTTAGCCTCCAGGTATGGAGGGGGGCTTCTCACGTCACGTGTGGCCTTCATGAACGGCACACTAAGGAAATGATCAGAACAATTCATGAAACAGAATAGTGAAAAAATGCAAAAAATTAAGAATTAGGAAACACAAAACTCTGATAAACCGATCGTGCTCTGTTTTTATCCATGTTTTTGTTTAAATATGTAGAGTATTACTTCTGAAAAGAGAACATGTGGAGTGTATTTAGTTATATCTCAATGAAATTAGAACCTGTGCCCCCCCCCCCCCCCTCCCCAGAGAAGCTTGTGTATTCTCACATTCCTACGAGATGTTTACCTGTTTATCTGCTGTTGGCTGTGTTCGAAGAACTTGGCAACCGTACATGAATTGTTCATGCCTGGAACAAACTGACATTTTATATTAGAAAGATTTCTAACGATCAACTAGGATTATATTTTGCATTGTAGTTATAATGAGTATATTGATTATAACCACCTTAATGTCATATATCCTAGATGAAGCATTTGCATTAGACAGCATGGATGGTACTCGCAGAGCATGTCTATTTAAAATATTTTAAACTCTATACAAAATATTGTACAAATTGCACAGATTTATTTTCATGGGACCGACTTTGTTTCAGAGGAGCTGAACTATTCCAGATCACAATAGTGAAAGCAGTCAAGGCCAGGATTGAAGAGGAGAAGAAGTCTATGGACCAGCTAAAGCGACAGTGAGACCATTTCTATGGTTTATCATCATTATCTGAAATCTTACTGTAGCTATGCCTGTAATGGAACCTTTTCCCAAGCAATCAATTCCATTGAAAATGCAGTGAGAATACACCATCATAAATATACCAGCAGCAAGCTAAAGATTATCCACACACTCGTGTGTACGCAGAATGGACCGCATCAAGAGCCGGCAGCAGAAATCTAAGCGGGGAAAGGAGAGGATATTAAGTTTGGCTCAGGAATCCCAGGATGAAGACAAAGAGGATGAAGGTATCACTGATGTCTTCTGGACGATCATGGGGATGAAGATGATGTATTTGTTTGATGTAAATTCTGCACAGATAATTCTAAAATGATTGGTGTACAGTGGCAGCATCAATTAGACCTTTTTTTTTGTTTAATGAAGTTGGCTATTCTGACTCTCTGCGTCATTAGTCTCACCTCTACAGCTGCACTGTTAATAGGCTTCAGCACTGATTGCTAGCTCTTTCTTTCTTGTGAAAATATCATTAAAATATTTGAGCAGGTAGTGAATTGATGGATTTTTTTTTTCTTTTAATATTTGTCAAGAAGGTTTTCTATAAATAGAAATTCCCTGAATGTTATAAGCAGCATTAGAATGCAAGATGAATTATTCAGGCTTCTTATTGGGATGCTGTCTGGCATTACAGGTTCATGCCTGTGATCGGAAGGTCGCTGGTTCCAATCCCATGGCTGTCAGAGTGTGTTTTGCCATTTGCGTTTAAACCATTGTTACTGGTTATTGTGTTATTGTTATCTCTAGCTGTAGTAACATGTAACAACTTGGATGGTGATCCATTACTGGCTTTCATTTGGATCACCTGCTTATGATCCGCAATGTTTATGCATTTATACTTTAATAGGAAGAGCAGACAGAGAGGCGATGAAGCGCAGGGAACAGTGGTGGCGACCGTGGGTTGATCATGCTTCCAGTAAGTTCCATCAGTCCATTCTCCAGAGAACTGCTCTTTACTTTTAATGAAACCTGACTGTAGTGAGTACTTATTCTCTCCCATATTTTATATGTAATTGTAAACGACTAATATTGTCAGTGAATTTAATTTTGCCCTGTGCATCTGGATCTTGTGCAGTGTTTCACTAAATATAATGATTTTCCCAGTGGTCAGAAGTGGAGATTATTACTTGTTTGAAACTGACAGTGAGGAAGAGGAAGAGGATGAGGAGAAAAAAGAAGCACCCAAAAAAACAGGTTTACAGGTCAGTAGCACAGTATGATTTTAGAATGCTATCAGAAGTAATTCTATCGTTATTTGCAAGTTACAGTACTGTATGAAAAGTTACAGTTACTGTATGAAAAAAATGAATAAAACTGTACCGATGCAGAATGCACAGTAATGGACCATGTGGTCCTCTTTTGTACAGAGCCATTGGAGGATTTTCCTTTGCTTAATTGGCTTTATGAAAGTCTATCGCAAACCTGCTACTACACTTCAGTGTATTTTACAGGGCAGCCTCACACCTTCACCCCTGCTCTCATAATCCACTTCTGTTTTGCTTGGTTGTTTACCTGTCCCATGTCATGTCTGAGTGCTGCAGGATCTCTGGCTGTAGTCCTGCTTATGGTCTCTGCCTCAGCTCTGTGTTCTCTCCACAGCCCCCAGGTTCTGGGGTTTGTGTTCAGTCACCCTAAGGATAAGTCAGTCCACAACAACAGTCCTGAAAGACTTTAATGCATCAGAACGTATTGCTGGAGTGTGTTACAGTGTAGTGAAAAAAAATCACCATGAACTCAATGATCTCAATGAATGCAGTCAAAATAAATAAATAAATAAAACATACAGATCTTTTATTCTGTGTGAAAAACATAGGTATTTTATAGTCATTTCTGAAAATCACACTAGTCATGATGAGCATCTGGTACTGACCCATATGGTTAAGATCAGGGTGTCGATTCATAGCGTCTGATGTTGAAAACAATGGCACATTAACGCTGGGCAGACTTCCAGAGGGGAGCCTCGGAGTCAGTGACACCAAAGAAGGAAACATAAATAAACAGCATCACAGAGTAGACAGCCTGCAGTGAATTTGAAAGTTTGGTCTGTGTGAGCTGGTGGATAACCTAAAAGATGGGCCCCTTGTTCTCAGCTTGTGTACCAGACCTGGATGATGAACTCTGGGATGGCTATAAAGGAACGAGCCAAAGAGAAACAGAGTTTCTGGAAAGCAGACACCAGGAGAGACAAAACAAGGAACGACAGAAAGGAAGGTAGGAGGTTCAAAGTCTCATTCAAAGCACATGGCAAAGCTGGAACGCTCTACTTATTCCCAACTGGGAAGAAGGAATCCGGTTGACTTCTTGCCACTTCCTCCCTGCATCTGGCCCCCACAGATTTTTGCTCTCATCTGTCAGTGTTTTGTGTGAGTGATACAGTGACTGAACTCTCACTTCCCCGATCAGGACCATGGTAATGAAAGAAACTTTTGTTCACAAAGTCAACTTCAAACACTTGCTTAACATCTCTGACGGAGCCCATCCTGAGTCTGTGAAGCACCTCAGGCCTCCATATGACAGTGACAGTGACAGTGGCTTAAATGCTCTGTCAGCCAGTACAGCCCTCAGAATAGCCTAATGCCCATCTGACGGTGGTTCTGCATTGCCACTGAAGGAACAGCTGTGAGGTTGGCAGCACTGTACTCCTGCACCTTCTAGTTTTGGGCATTGAATTACAGCTCTGACTGTATCTCTGGGGTCTGCATGTTCTGTCTGTGTTCACAGTCCAAAACCAGCTGACAAGGTGAGTTGCCCATTGTGACTAAGTGACTACCTACCCTGTGAAGGACTGGCATCCCATCCAGGGTGACCCTGGCTGGTGCCCTACTTTTCTGCTTTAGGTGATCATAACCTACTAGATAATCTACTAGATAAATGGATGGATGACCCCCCCCCTCCCCAACTCATCCTGCCTACCTTATCTTTTCTCTGTCTAAAGGTAGCAGGAGTTACACAGTGCCATGATAGAGTCATGTTTTGTTATATTTGTCATTCACAGCAGGCTGTATTACAATAGAGGTAGTGGAGGATGACCAGGGAAAAGGAGGTGCAACATCTGATGGAGCAGGTTGGTATGGAACTGACTTGCATGTGTGTATAGATGCAGTCATTATGGTTTTTAAAGATCATTGGCTTAGAGGCTTATCAATATGCAACATGTTATAAAGCAGCTGAAGAGCGGTCAGTTTGGCTTTAGGCATCACTGGAGCTTCTGGTAGCGCCAAGGAAGCGGAAATACATCAGAACAGCTTTAGCATATTGCAAATGGCGCCATTAATTCTCTTATTGACTGTACTCCTCTCAGATTCTCCAAAAGATAACATCATCAAGAGGATTTTTACCACTGTGAAGTTCTCTTGGATCCTTTTCCTGGCCCTGCTGGACAGTTTCACAAACTGGCTGAACTCAGTCTCTCAGGAGTATATTGACATCTCCACCGTCCTGAGGATTGAGCGCTGCATGCTCACACGGGAGGTCAGGAAGGTACGGGCTGCATGACGTCTCGCTGGCATTAGCTGTATCTGCTGCATTATGGTACAGCTTACCCGTGGATCTCCATTTAGCAGCTCTGTGTTCAGTAGTAGTTAAGGACAAGGGACTCAATGTGGCGGTACACAGCCCCAAAAGACCCCTTGACCAAGATGAGTAACCTGAATCAATCAGTACTTCTGTAAGCATACCAATAAATGTCTTTGCCAATGTAAGCAAATGAGAAGTAATAGTGGAAACTGTACTTTCATTGATGTAATGATAAACTGCTGGTCATCTCAAGGTGGGCTTTGTATTTCAGGGGAATGTTCCCTCGCGAGAGAGCATTCATATCTACTACCAAAAGAAGTTTCACATCAATGTGTCCAGGGAGTCTGGGCTGAACAGGCCTGCTGATGAAAGGTCTGCATGCAGCCCCCAGAAGCTCAGAAAAGGACAGCCTGGTTCGGAACTGGAAAGGCAGGATTCTGCAGCTTCTCATGAAAGCCTGTCGAGGTACCAGAAAATGACAGGATCACACCACCTGCACGTTAACGTGCTCCTAACAGTTACAGGATAAATGTTAACTTAGAAAAAAGCACGTTTATTCAGTTTCAGTGAATATAGCTTCACACTGACTTAATATTGTTCACATAAAGCAGGAACATTACATTCTGGGAGTACAAGTGTAGGAACATGTGTAGTATCCTCTCCTCCTTTTAAAGGTCAACAATACTTTACTCACAGAACATGAATCCATGTAACTTCACGTTCACAGTCCAGATGGGCTTCAGCTTTGATATTTTTGCCCTTTGTCTCTTTAACAAGTCTGTCTGAGTTTCTTCCTGTCGTAAAATACTTTGGAATGCTAGGCTTCCTTACTTAGGCATTTGTAAATTACTGCCAAAGTTAAACAGCGACTCTCTTTTTTGCCTACCTTGCATTGAGTCCTATTCCCTCTTTCGCTATCAATTAGCTACATCGTTTATGTGATCATGAGAATGGATTAGGTATCTGTGTATCTATATGAAGTGTGTCTGTCTGTCTGTCTCTCATGAATTAATAGCTCTCCACCTCTCTCCACGCCCATGTGGCAGTGCCTTCACACAGGGTACCATGCTATTCTCTCGGCAGTCCACCCAGGAGGAATGCGATGGAGCTGTGGAGAATGTTCACAGAGACAGTGAAAGTGACCGGCCAAAGCTGCGCAAGATGTACAGCGTGGATGTGTCTGATTCAGCTGCATGCAGCGCCAGCAGGTGCCTCGTCTGGGTGACACCCATCCCTACCCCAGAATTCACTGATCCCCTCTGTCATTGTTCTTACAAAACAATCCGTTACTTTAATTGCACTAACTGTGGCAGTACAAGGGAGTCCTTAGTATTCATATTGACAGCTAAGAGAAGAGGTCTGGGCCTAAACGGCCACGATAAAGAGCAGGAGATGGCAGTGCTGGCATTCTGTATAGGAAGCGCTGCTGGTACTTTGATTCTTGTTGTCTTTTGAATTCTTCCATGTACTTCTGACCTTTGAGGTCATGGTAATTGTCAAAGGAATTTGCTTGTTAGGTTATGTGGCCCTTGGTGTTTTGAATTCTGTGACTGTATGTAGGTTCGGTTTCAACATTGGTAGGGACCAAATCAGCTCTGAACACCCCCCCTCCAGTGGCCCCCTAAACAACCATGGTCCTCCTAAAACATTGGTTGGAACATGTCCCTACCATCCATTACTAAATCTACACTCTTGGTATCAGTAGTGAAACTACTTTCAAATGCATTGCTCTCATCTGTTACTCTTCTTAAGTAAGTGATACAGTGGGTTTTGCTCCAGTTCCCAGATTGACACTTACATATTTCTTGTCTTTAAGCATCCCACTCATAAAATAGTTGCCTACATGATGAACACAGCAGCAGGTAAATGACAGTAACAACCTTAAGTTAGCAATTGCTTCAGGCTGAGACTTAAACGTGGCGTTTCCTTGTTTTCCCCCATGTCTCAGCGAGCCCCCCCCATGCACAACTCTGCACTCACGTCAGGACACTACTGATACTAAAGAAGAGGTGGAGCAAGAACAAGACAAGGACTCGCCTTCTCAGGGAGAACTTTGCTATGGGAGAGGATGCACATCTGAGGGGTTTCAGGAAGCCCCCCGTGCCAGGACCGCAGACGAGATATCAGGCTGGGTGATGGATAAGTGCGGCCAGGATGAGGCCTGTAGCCCCCTAACAGAACACAAGCTCCCGCTCTCCAGTCCAGAAGCAGCGATTATGGCCTTAGACCAGGATATTCCACCTTCCTACAGTAAGGCAGTTAGCTTCGACCGGCTTTCTGTTTACTCCACTGAGGACGGGTTTGAGCAGAGAAGGGACAGCCAATGCAGCCGGCCAGAGGACACCCTACTGCCCCCGTTAACCCACGAGCTGACGGCCAGCGAACTGCTCCTCAATAGGTGAGTGGTTATTGTTTGGTTATTATTTGACTTGAAAAACAGGCTTTACTTCAGGAAGAACCTACTTCATGGTGAGGGATTGAAACCGTACTTTTACATCGCAAGTGGCGAGACTGTCAAAGTGATTGGAAGTCGCTCATTCTCTATGGGAGAGGCTGTGTCAACAGGCAATGAGGAGCAGCACATTGCAATTTGGGCGGTGAGAACATCAAAATGAGGTTAAAGTCTGGTCAACTTTATGGTAATGAGCTATGATGCGGTTCGGCGGCAACCAATCGGAATATACAGATGCGCTGATAAAGAGAGTTCCACAGAACACAAGCATGTAAACTTTTGTTCCAACCAAACAGTTCCCAAGCACCATTGGGGAATAAACCGTGAGACAGAATGTCTTCACATGGCATTTTACCCTCTAGACATGGTAAAAAATACCCATGTTTAGGCGGCATAAAACTACACATTTAAAAAACCCGTGTAGACATGCATTTTTATATTGTCTCAACACAGTATAAATGTATGTGTTAAAAAGGTCTTTTAGTACTGAGATATACCTACCCTAATACTCAGTACTGAATTACATGTACTTTGACAAATTATATCTTATCGGCAGTCAGTACAAGGATAAGCTATAAATTTTACTTTGCAGGCTGCTTTAGTAAGTTTGCGAGACCTAGCATTGTGAACAAACTTGACCCCGCCTACTCCGTCTATGTCAGAGAGCGTATGCAGCATTCGCTAGCATCGCAGACAGGGCAGCCAGAGTGATCACTGGCGCTCTCACTGCCCGCGGTGTAAACGTACGGTAACATCAGTTTTGCTGACTGCGGCTTGCCTCAATGTGCCGTCAGGATGTTCTATGACGAAGAGCTCGAGGAGTCAGAGCAGTTCTACCAGAGCCAGCCGCCGCTGCTGCAGCTCTGCTACGCTCTTTACAGCGTGCTGGTGGGCCACTCCGAGATGGTCTGCTACCTGGTGATCATCATGAACCACATGGTCTCTGCCTCTATGGCCACCCTGGTGCTGCCCATCCTGATCTTCCTGTGGGCCATGCTGTCCGTGCCGCGGCCCAGCAAGCGCTTCTGGATGACGGCCATAGTCTATACCGAGGTCTGCTCTGAGCGAGGGCCAAAGTCAGGGGTCAACACTGATCCCTATGTTGGTTTTATGGGACAATGCTTACGATGGAATATTCACCCATCTAACAACATTCCATGACATTATCTAAACTTTTATGCATTTAACGCTTAATATTCATGTTTTTAATACTACTTTTCTTCTTTCTTTACAGGTTACCATTGTGATCAAATACTTCTTCCAGTTTGGGTTTTTTCCTTTCAATCAGAACCTGGAGCTGGACAGGACCAAGCCGTTCCACCCTCCAAACATCATCGGTGTTGAGAAGAAGGATGGCTACGTCCACTATGACCTGGTCCAGCTGCTGGCCCTCTTTTTTCATAGGTCCATCTTAAAGGTGTGAACCATCACTGCATTTAACTTTTAGTCCTAAAAGACCATGTGTCTGCTTGATTAGATCTCAAGCTGGTTACATTGTGGTGAACTTTGTACTTTGGATAGAAAGATTTAGAAAAACAATGGTTACAGTGGTTCTGGGACTGAGGTATACGCCTGTGTTAATGTAACTGAGTTCATCCAAAGGCTTGAGCACCCTGGCGACCAACAAGCTACAGCCTGCCAGGTGTTCCAGTTTAGAGCATGCCTCATGCTGTTCTTTACCCTGTTCCCTCCACTGCACAGTGTCACGGCCTGTGGGACTGGGACGCGTCCCAGGGCGCCTTTGAGAGCAGGGAGCACCCCAGCCCCACCCCCATGGGATGGGAAGGGTCTCGTCAATCCTTCACAGCTGCTGATGGTGGTGTGACCCCCGGCTCGGAGGTGGAGTCAGAACCAGGCTGCGCTTGCTTCTCCAGTCCAGCTTCACCATGCTGCAGCAGATCCAGTGCAGGCTCCCAGATCTCCTGTCGGTCCTGCCATTCTGCTGTCTCTGGTAAGAAAATCTAGGTGGGCATGAAAATAAGCACGTTTTTTGAATAAATTTAGCCATGTAGACATCTGAGCTCCATTTAAATCACATCATTGGGTTAAGATGACAGTATTTAACAAATAATGCTAAATGGTTATTATTTATAATCAATTAATCATAATTAAGCAAATTAAGCATTTGCTAGGGCGAACAAAGTTCACTGCTGAATACATTACTGCCTGTCGCTCCCTCTGGCAGAAAACACACATATGCATTTCTGTTTATGAAAGGACATTTATCCCACTCTTTTGCTTGAAATATGTGATGTTTGAAGTCTTCTTTACATGCTCAGCTGGCTTCACAGCATTTATTTATTTTTGAGCTCCAAAAGTTTCTTCTTCTTGAGCCATTTAGTTGAAGATTTCTTCTTGGAAAACCACTTTCTGATTTAACTGAAGTGTTTTGACAGATATCTATAAATTCTGCTTCAGTAATGTCTGGAATATTGTGGAATTTGTAGTTCACTTGGGAACAGCAACATCCCAAAGCCCTTTTGAGGACAAACTTGCATGTCGTTTCAAATGGATTTTCACCTGATTTTATGCAATAGATGCACCTCATAATCAGTTGAGACAATGTGCAATTTTTAGGGGTAGGCTGCAATTTTACATTGTAACTTCTTAAATCTGGTCACCCATGGATCAGATATCCAGATGAACTATTCCGACACACACACACACACACACACACACAAACACACACACACACACACACACACACACACACACACACACACTCACTCACTCACTCACTGCCTGGCTCCACCCAAACCGTGCCTGTGTTTGGCCCTGGCAGGCAGTGTGAGCAGCAGGCGAGTCGGCAGCCAGCTGAGCATCTCGCAGAGGAGCCACAAGGAGCTGCTGCTGGACAAGCTGAGGGAGAAGCTCCTCAAAGCCAAAGCCTTCACCACAAACATGTATGTCTGCAGCATCACAAGCAGCCATCAGCACGTTTCTGGTCAGATGTATCTCTACACTAAGGCTTCGCTTAGCTTACCATCTACACCAGGGTGACTGTCTCCAAACTGCGTGAACATCTCAAGCGAATCACAGTTATATGCTGTAGATATTAGGCTTCTTGTTTCTTCCATAGCTTTGCATAATTTAACCATTTTTTCACTTTTAAAATCATTTCTTGAAAGAACATTTGAGAGATACATAGCAGTCCGGCAGTTCTTCAACAAGCTGATCTACCCAGAATACAGCGCGGTGACAGATGTGTACGTCCTGATGTTCCTGGCAGACACGGTTGATTTCATCATCATCGTGTTTGGATTCTGGGCATTTGGGGTACAGTGTTTTTGGCATGTCTCTGTGGTGTGACCCTCTATAACAATTTATTAATGTATAGAGTTGTTAAAATTATGTTTTGCTATTTCATGATTATTATTAATTCAACTTAGTTTTTAATTATTAATTCTAAATTTAGTGCAGCGGCCAGCAGCATGAAATTAGAACAGGGTGAAGGATATTATATGCTTTGCTGTTCCATGATTATTGGACACCTTCTGTTTCATACAGAGACACTCGGCAGCCACTGATATCACTTCTTCTCTGTCGGAGGACCAAGTCCCTGAAGCCTTCCTGGTCATGGTCCTTATTCAGTTCGGCACGATGGTTGTGGACCGTGCCTTGTACCTCAGAAAAACAGTCATGGGCAAAGTCATATTTCAGGTCATTTTGGTGTTTGGGATTCATTTCTGGATGTTCTTCATTTTGCCTGGAGTCACAGAAAGGTACTGAACACAGTAACATCACCTTTGAAACTTTCCACGTTCAAACATCATCATCATCATCATGAAATATAATAAATTACTGAGCATTGCAGATATGCACAATAGGGTGGGGTGAAAAAAATCAAAATTTCCAATAGCAATTTCCAATAGTGCGGAAAAGTTGTCACTGGACCTTGTTATTAAACGTGCAAAATATCTTTGAAAGGTCCCTTCTGGTGTCATCGCCGACATCGCGGACCTGTCAGTCCCCAAATCGACTACTATCCCATCCCAACTACCTAGCTGGCCAGCTTGCAAGCTAGCGGACCTTGTAGTTGCCCGCAGGCATCT
>JAODJW010000001.1:30998800-31013837 GCA_026777045.1 Hyperopisus bebe
CAATGTTTAAATGTATGCACATATTAAATTACAGTCCCCAAAAATTCAAAGCGTCATTAATGCAATGCGTTTTTATTGGATAAGTGTAATTCAACGTGTGTGTTTTTTTTATCAAAGACTTTTGTCATTAATTTACTTCCATACGAGGTCCAGTGACAACTTTTCCGCACTATTGGAAATTGCTATTGGAAATTTAGATTTTTTCACCCCACCCAAATGCACAAGAATGTATGAAAAAATTTTAAAAAATGAAATAGAAGAATTTTTAGTAGTTGATTGTTTTCTGCTAATTTATTTGGGTCTCTCTCACTCACCAAGTTTCATTAATACACCACAAAGTTCTGATAAAGGTGTTTATAAATGTGTATGTATGTCTGCCTGTCTGTCTTTCTGTATGTTTCAATCCTCAGGCGCTTCAGTTTGAACACCGTGGCACAGCTCTGGTACTTTGTGAAGTGCATTTACTTCGGCCTGTCGGCCTATCAGATCCGCTGTGGCTATCCCACTCGCGTTCTTGGCAACTTCCTCACCAAGAGCCACAATTACATCAACCTCTTTCTCTTCCAGGGGTGAGTGGATGATGTCTCCTTCTATGTTTATACAATGATCCCCATTATATTACTGGCAAGTTCTTCATGTCAGCGCACTTGCTTTGCTCATGGATGATGCAATTTCTCTTGTAAATACCAGACAAAAAAGAGACGTGCTGTATTCTTTTGTTGATATTTTGTAACCTGTTGTTTTTAATCACAGTCCTTGATATCAGATCTCGGCTGAATAGTAACACAAGCTTCCAACCGTACCGCAGTCCTTGTCCCTAATTGCGCTTTTTATCATTAGTCGGCCTGTTGTGTTCAAAAGGTGTTAAGGCTCATCACGGGGCCCCAAAGCAGTAGCTTTGTATGTTGCTTGCTAGCTTTCGTCTGGTGCCCTTCCTGACGGAGCTGCGTGCGGTGATGGACTGGGTGTGGACGGACACCACGCTCAGCTTGTCCAGCTGGATCTGTGTGGAGGACATCTACGCCCATGTGTTTGTGCTGAAGTGCTGGAGAGAATCAGAAAAGGTAAATCACGGTGGGTCCATGCGTTCTCTATGTCATGTCCGAGTACCTTCAAGAAGCAAGATGGTCCTTGCTTGAGGTCGTGGAAGAAAATGAATGCAGTAGCAGCAGTGTCGCATAATGTGATGATTTTATTCAAAATGTTAATGTGCTAAAACATGGAATAGGCCCCAGTGTATTTCTGTAATTATACAGCTGCATGTGTCTGGTCTTTGCCAGAGGTACCCGCATCGCCGTGGGCAGAAGAAGAAGAAGGTGGTGAAATATGGCATGGGTGGCCTGATCGTCATGCTGCTCATATTCATCGTCTGGTTCCCTCTGCTCTTCATGTCACTCGTCAAGTCTGTGGCCGGAGTGGTGAACAAACCACTCGACGTCTCTGTCACAATCACCTTGGGGGGCTTCCAGGTGGGTCAATCATCTGATGAGGGCTGGCTCTCTTGGGGGATGAAATGTGTGAACTGTCAAGTCGACGTGGCTCATTCAACGACCATTTAAACTGATTCTTGTAATTTCAGGCCTGTTGTGTTGTTTATGAGATTAAAATGCTTGATGATGTTTCCATATCGCATATAAATGTGAGCATATTTGTGAGTTTGGAATTTAAGAAGTCGATTAAGTTCGAAAGGATCTTCCTTGATGTTGGTTAAAATTTGATGTCTGATATCAGATTGAATATTACTGTAGCACTAAGTGCATTTAAAAATGTTTCATAAATAGTATTTTTTGCATTTAATTTTCACAGCCAATCTTTACGATGAGTGCCCAACAAAACCAACTTAAGGATATGTCTGAGGCAGAGTTTGTAAAATTCATGAATGGGTATAAGTATTGTCCTGTAAGTACTTTTGATACATTTCTGTGAAATACTCTTCTGTATGCTGTGAAAAGGCAGAGAAAGGTGTCTGATAAGCAGGACTCACAGTGCATTAACAATGTGGTGGGGGCATAGTGGGATTTGAATCCCCCACCCTGGAGGTGTGAGGCAGTAGTGTGACCCACTGAGCCACAATAAACAGGATATTTTGATCAAGCTGTGCTGTGTCTTCAGGGTGCATTGCAGTTTCTGGAAGCTTACACATCTGATGATGTCACAGTGGCTGAACTGGAGGGGAGCTCAAACTCTCTGTGGACCATTAGTCCACCCAGCAGGAAAAACTTGATGCAGTTACTGAGTGAAGATGACCAATTTTCTGTTACCATATCCTGGTCCATTCAGAGGTACAACAAAACTGTAATTAATGCTGTTTGCCAAATGCTATTATGTAAAGCAATGCAATTTTAGCCACACAGTAGATCACTTTAATGGAATGATCCAGTTGAAAGTACATGTTACTAAAATGTGTTCTGCTTCTGTCGTTAATCAGGAATCTTAGTTTAGGGGCCGAAGCTGAGCTGGCATCAGATAAACATGTGACCCATCTTGATATGGAAACAAGAAAAGATCTTATACAACTGTTAAATGGGACACGGAGAGAGGCAGTGTACGTATTGGCTGAGCTCTGAATGTCCTCTATGTGCCATTCCTGCTCAGTCTTAAGCCTTTTTTCCCCACTTTTCTTTGCAGAATAATAGCACACATCTTCCCAAGTTTTATTCGTGCTCCCAGCAACTCTAATGCCAAACCAATAGATAAGCTTTATGAAGGTAATGTATCAGGAATTTCCCTACACATTGTATTGAGTGCAGCTGCGACAGATAAAGCTGTGACTTGAAGTGATGGAAACCGAAGGCTTTGTGCTCAGTCTCTAGTCACACATCATGGAGACAAATTTCACTCTAGCACAATTTCTTTGAGATACAGCTATCGGTTAAAGTTGCAGCACAACTCAGTATGCTAGAATGCTAGTCCTTTATTAAATTCTGACACATCAGATTAGCAACCTATCTTTAAAACTTCATTAAGAAATAAAATTAATGAGTGATATAGATGCAGTTTAACCCATGTAGGACTCTCGTTGTCAGAGACCTCTCTGCCGCAGCTGGATACGGATTAGTCTTATCTGTTTTAGATGATGAGTATATGAACATTACTCTGGCACTGGAGAGGAGCCGTAATACTACCAGGAGCATCCAGGAGTGGTGGATAGTGGACCAGGTTTCCAGTGGAAAAACGAACGTGGGCAAAGGACACAGAAGGAGTAAGCCGGGTCTAAGGCTGTACGTCTTCAGTGATAAAGTCAGCCCACCCAGCTTGGGCTTCTTGGCAGGTTATGGGTGAGTAGCGTCTCACATCAGATGACTTGCTAGCTGTATCAGCATCTTGGCCAGCAGAAGGATCACTGTTGCTGTACCTTTCGGGAGAGTTTGCGTATAACTTATCTAGTTATAAATATATGCTGTAATTCCTTTAAAGACATCAGTTATCCAGCAGAATACTGCAATAAACAAACAAGCACTTGCACAAAACATATGGACTAAGTATCTGATCCACAGGATCATGGGTCTGTACGCCTCAGTGGTGCTGGTCATCGGCAAGTTCGTGCGGGAGTTCTTCAGCGGCATCTCACGCTCCATCATGTTCGAGGAGCTGCCCTGCGTGGAGCGCATCCTCAAGCTCTGCACCGACATCTTCCTGGTGCGCGAGACGGGCGAGCTGGAGCTGGAGGAGGAGCTCTGTGCCAAGCTCATCTTCCTATACCGCTCACCTGAGACGATGATCAAGTGGACCCGAGGGAAAACACTGTGAGGCCTGCACTTACGCGCTGTCTGCTGTCAGTGAGGAAATCCCATCGCCTTCTAGAAGACTGCACAAAAATAAAGATGCTGACCCTGGCTCTGGGCCATGCTTGCTGGCCGGCTCGTGTGTGGTGCTGAACACTTATGGGATTTCACTCCATCCTACACTAAGTTGGGCTGTGCAATATAATGTATGAAAGGATGGCTACAAACTTGTTTGGGCAAACTGTTTATTATGAGCTCATACTGGAACAAAGAACAGCAACAGACTGAGACACTTGCCACTTTTAAAAAGACTTTCTTAAACCTGGGAATATTTTGGCTGTGGCTGTGAGTCATCTTATTTTTACTTGACTGGTCAATGTCTTATCTATGACATGTTTTTCTCAGGAATAGATAATAATCATCTCAAAGGGAAAAAGGTTTTATTCAGTGTCCACTGTGTCACAAAGAGGGATTGCGGAGAGAGGTTGTGGTGATAAACTTGGTGTCATTGCGTTTGAGCCAAGGGGTCCCAATGATCCCCAGATGGAGGGCTCTAGAAGCATGGTTTTTATATTTTTAAGTAAAGCAAGCATTTTCTATCCAAACGAAACTGAGTAAAGGTTCAGACTCTGCATTCAACAAATATAGCAGGAATTATTAGCAGTGATAAAGTCCTTTCTGTTCAGTGTACTTTTTATAAAATAAAGGATGCATTGATCTCCATGGGTGTTTAAGGTAATTTCATGCACTTGTGTTTTGATTCTCTCAAAGTAAATCAAGCTTGTAGAGATCACATGCCTGGACCTGTAACAGTTACTGTACAGTAAAGAAGAACAAGCACCCACTTTGGTATTTGTATGGCGCTTGCAAACGTTTACTCACTTATCTGACACTACTATCCTAAGAGTGGAGGGAAGGGACCTTTGTGATAAAGCTAAGGGACTAGTTCCATTTTCAATGTACATACACAGGTCACATACTGTGAAACAGTGTTTTAATCTTACCTTTAAATGCACAAAATACACTACAAAGTCACACCAAAAAAAAGTTTTAAATAACTGAACTCTGAATATAGTCAAATACAAATAATGTAGTGTTTTTATGCTTTTTCAGCAAATTCCTTACATAAATCATAGTAAGACAAGCTATAAATGTCATTCATCAAGTTGGTGTTGGGTCAATAAAAATCATTTAACGCACTGGAAAATAAGTTTAGTAAAGAATGTGTTGGGGGGGCAGGTGATGTCAGATCATTTGGAAAGAAAGAAAAAATGATGGGAATTAACATTCCATCACAAAAAGACCAACAAAACAGTAAACATGAAAATAATTTCCAGTTCTAATAAGAAATGTTTCAAATGTAGGATTATGGGGTCTCGAGATGTTTTACGTCACCACTGTTACACCCATCGATAACACTGCCATTGACAAAAACTCGATTTCAATTTCATTGTATGGGTATAAGTGTATGAATGACATTCCTTCAAGAGCACATTATTTCCTTGCAAGTTTAAATATTAATTTAAATATATCCATATTATTACTACACAATGCATAAATTTGCAGTTCCGATTTTCTTCCTCGTGTAACCTTTTCAATTATTTTTGTACAGAAATAAAGTTACCCTTCTAAAATTCTGAAGGGTGGAAAAACTAAGGGGACTGCAGCAAATCAAAAACGGGGGCTATCAAAATTATGACATATAGCATTTACATATATTTTACCACACTGCCATGCTTCTGTCATTATGGTGCAAGTGCACAACGCTGTCTGGATAGATGTGACGTGGAGCCGGACACCCTGCATCTCGGGATGCGGGTCGTCCGCACCTGGAGGTTAACACAGGCCCCCTGCATACTCATCCTCCTCCTCAGCAGCCTGAGCTCCACCAGCCTGGCTTTCAGGACCGGAGGGAGATTTCTTTTTCTTCCCACCACCTGGCACTTTCAGGCTGATTGCCAGCTTGGCATACTGCAAGGGCAGAGAGATAAAGTGATAAACGGAAACGACGCAAACATCAAAGCACGGCAGGAATACTGGCAGGAATGTAGGGATTTAAGAGTAATTTATACGACGTGTTAAAGCTCACATCGTTGTCCATGTACTTGAGCAGAGGAGAGTGGCAAACACGGCTGACTTGCTCCTCATCCTGCTCATCATAGCCCTGCAAGAGCTGCTCCACAGCTGCACAGTCTTCACTCCCACTGAACCCTGGGATGCTGGGAAAGACCATTCCAGCTAAGACTAAGCTGCGGGGCCTCCTTACCCATGTTCGTGTTACAAATAAAGCAGGAATAGCTCAATGTACCTGTAACTCTCTCTTACGCATTTATCTGCAGCCACGAAGTCATTTCTGTGGAGTTGCACGAGCACCTGGGCAATAGTTTTCTGCAAAAAGAAACCTCGATTGCATATCTGTTTTCTTTATCAAACATATTTCTATTAAACACAGAAAGATCGTAAAATAAAGCGTATCCATCATAAATGCAAAAGAGCATATGACTAGACTGACACTGAAGAACTAGACTGGAACCAACTCTATACCAAAATGTAACACTTATTGCTGGTGATATGTGCTGCTTACATGGCATTATCTTCAGGTCCAGAAAGTAAAAATCCAGACCTTGATTTTGTTCCACCCAACTGGTTGAGCACTCTGTGACTCTAAATATGCAACTGGTTGGATGGAATAAAATCTTGGTCTGGATTTGTACTTTCTAGACCTGATCTGATCTTATTCATACCTTAAAGCATGTAGGGTAGTTTTCTATTCCCTTGTACATATTCTTCTCCTTCTGAAGGGACACAGCTGCTTCATCAAAACTGACAAAAAAAAAATAGTTTGTGATTTATTTTAGGCATGAAGAAGAAAAAAACAAGCCACAACAGGTTTTTGTGTAAGGACAGGTGGATGGTTGTACCGGCGTTGCCTGACTAGGAGTCTTGAAGCTTTTCCTAAAAGTTCTGAGGCCTGTCTTAGTCGATCTTCATTCTGCAAATAATGAATAATGACACATGAATTATTATGCACAATGTAACATAATCATATGGTCTCTGCCCGAACTCTCAGCTTACCTCAAACACAAATGCTGCATGCTGGTAAAGATGAACTGCTTTATCTAGATCTACTGGTTCAATTAGCCTGAAAAACAAAGATTACACTTATAAATTCTTTTTTTTGCACTCAGTTAATTTTGTTGTTGCTCACTTTACGCTTTATTGACATGCTTTTATCCTAAATGCCTCAGCTAAGTGTTTTTAGGGTTTTTAAAGGCTAAATGTGTATATTTCACATGTGACACAAGTCTTGTTAAGCACCTCACCTAAGTCCTGGGATTCAAATTATATACTCCAGAACCAGAACCCTTATAACACTTACAAATTCTGATAAATACAGAACCTTGAGGAAAATACGGAATACTTTCGTGACAAATATATTCAAATGGAAAATTGCTCTCCTAGGAATGATCTTTGAAACTGCAGAACAATGACATATGTTAAGCGGTGGATCCAGGAATGATTTATTTACTAAGGCTTGTTTTGTTCATGCATGTGTATGTAGAAACGAACTCACTTTCCAGCCCTGTCCAATGCCATCGCAGCAGTGTCAGGAGTGCCATTTTCTACATACATCATGCTTGCTTTTTCAATATACTCAACTGCCTCAGGGATCCGCTGCATGTCCTGCAGAATGCGGTCAGAGTCAAACCACACCTCTCAGTCTTCATCACACTGTACACGCTATTCAAATGCAGTCACCAACACATTCTGGAACACTGAAGAACATTCCACTGTTCACTAAGCTGCCGTTGGTGTACAAACCATCATCTTCATCTCAAAAAAATACATCGGTTCTAAAATGTACCTGCCACTTTTATTTGGTTCAAAACATACAATCACAGACTCTCTAATGCTGGCTCTGTAACCCAGTACAGTGTGTTGCTTGTAGAGTAAATTACTACATACTACTATAAAAAAATACACCACATTTCTAGTGGTAACAGTTCAACTCTTAACTTACCTTTAATATCATACCAGCTTGTTCAAGTGCCCTGAAAATAAAATTATAGGTCACAAGAGGCAATAATCCATTGAGCAATGATCATACTGACACCTACATAATTGATATTATACTTATATATAGTTTCAGATATAATACTTACTTGGCAGCATGGAAAAGGCTGCACATGCGGTTAAGAAAAGGTCACCACTGGCGACTAACCCAAAAATCACTACAAAATAAAATATGTTCATGTGTATTTTTGCAAACATTAGAATAAAACTTTAATTCAGAAGCTGCTGCACTCCTGATTTCAGTGTGTAAGACGAGCCTTTCTTGCAGTTTAGGATACGCTTTGTTGTTGCTGTGGGCTTCTGCTTCCTTCAGGTACGCGTCCTTGGCCTGCTCAAGCTGCTTTGCATTCTTGAAGGCCACAGCTGAAGAAAAGACATTACTGTACTTAGGCAGGACTGTGGCCTTCATACTTAGTCATACATCAACAGAAAATAATTTGCCTAAAAGCCTACAAAAAGTATTAATAAAGTAAAAAGAAAAAAGCAGTTGTAGTGGGCTTATTACAATTAAAAAGGTCTTATATGTTTAACCCAGGAGGGAAAAACATTGTTTTTCTTATACCCTAAAAACTGGACCATTAATAAAATCATATCAATAAAAAGAGTGGGCCGTACCTGCTTTTGCATACTCTGAAGCTGCACTATCATAGTCAGGCTTCCACTTCATAAAACTTGTCTTTAAACTGCGGTTAAAAAGTACTAGTCAATACCACACACAAGAACACCAATCATTTGGTTAGTTAGTCAAAATACAGTCACCGATATGATCAGGAGTCTTTCACATACAGCTCTGGAAAAAATTAAGAGGCCACTCCATATTTTTTAAGAATCTGTATTGTTAAAACCTGGTTTAATCTTGGTTCTGTTGGCAGAAAACTACACTCAGTGGCAGGCTGCTCCCATGCTCAAAATTTCTAAGACTGCAGTACACAAGAACACTGTGAAGCAGGAGACACTGGGATGAGCAGCTAGGTAGAGGGTGGAAGTGACTTTCTAATGCCAGAGATGACTGTCAACTTATCTGACAGTTTCTCATGAATCGGATGATGACATCAAGTTCAAAAGGAATGGGAAACATTAAGTACAGGTGTGAAGTGCACTGCTACGACAGTTCATATCAGGCTCCTGGAAGCAGGACTGAAGTCCCATAAAGCAAAGAAGAAGCCCTTCATTAATGAGAAGCAGGGAAGAACCAGGCTTGAGTTTGGAAGAAAAAAAAATGTATACTTTACACATAGGCGCATACCGATAAATTGAGAAATGAGTGAAGTTAAAATTTATGCTGTGTTTCTTAATTTTTTCCCAGAGCTTCTATGCCAGTTTGGTAGGAAAAGGCGGTCTGATGTAAAATCCTAGTAGTAAAAACGTAAGTATATCTCACACCTATCCGGTATAGGCTCAGGACCCCTGCGACTCTGCATAGGACAAGCGGGTACACAAAATGGATAGATAGATACCTCACACCTATCGGAAACATGATAATCAAGGTGAAATATTTACAGTTAACAGCGCCTCTGGTTGATATTATATAGAGGACGGTGTGTGGAGCCGTAGTTTGGGATCATACGCCTGTGATCTGAAGGTTCTGCAGTTGGCAGTGATGCTACTGTCTCGCTAGTCTTCACTTATGTGTTGTTTCACACAAAGTGCTTCTTTAAGTAAATGTAAGAAACTATACATCTGACCAAGAAATCTTTCCCCCTTTTACTTCGAAGACTGGCAGAATATAAAGCCTGCAGAGTATGTAACTACATGCATTGCAGGGGTCCGGATAGCGACAGCTTACACTGTGAGTATTATACACCATCTGTTACAACTGACAAAAAACACTAATAACCTATGTATTGAACTTTAGTCCTAAAAATACTAAACAAAACCGAAAGAAGACGTGTATAAAACAGGCATCTATCCACATAGCGTAACAGCAATCCTATTTAATATCACCAGCGTGGCTATATGTAGTTAATTTAACATGAACCTTACTGCTTTTCAGCCTGGGATAGGTGGTCATGGGCTTCGTTTATTTTTTCAGCAGCCATAATACAGTCGTGGCAGTTAAAATAATATGCAGTTGTATAAATATATAACTGAGAAGAAAATTGGTGCGAAATTCAGTAACACTTCCCCATCAGGCGTCTTCCTTGTTAAAATTTGACAACGAAAAGTAGCAGGGTTACCAGACTGAGTTTATGATTCACACGGTCATTAGTCAACGAAACGCTTTATATTCTGCTGCTGGAGTGAAATGCCCACAGATCCAAGCACCAAATTATACTGCTAACTGTTGTTTTCCACAGGATTACAAATAATTCTTTAATTCTTTTTAAAGGTAATATTTTGTATTTTTTAAACCTATAGGCTACATTGAGTGTGAAACATCAGGCAACCCTGGAGTTCTACGTTACAATCATGCGCTATACATCAGAAAAACGCGACTCCAAATCCTTTTCGGTTCCGGGTTGTGTTTCGTTTTATTATATTGATTTAAATTATGTTACTCGTTTTTTTCCCTCTGTGTTGTTGCTGAATGTATGTTTTGCATTGGTGAGCTTAGTGATGGGCGGACGAAACCCCACGAAGCTTTTAAGGGTTCTTCCTAATTGCGTCGGTATAAGGGTTGGAAGTTTCGCAGCTTTGAAAACAATGAGTGACACCTAGCGGTCTGCAAAAAATACAGCAGCTGTGCACTAGAGACTGCAGAGGGAGCACGCCTACACGTGGTTGATTGTATCATCTGTGTCAATCCACTTTGTGCATTAAAAGCTTAATGATCGTTGGATGTGTTCATTTATGAAAATCATGCTACCCATTAAAATACTTCAACAGATGTCACTGTGTGACATTATTGCATTAAAATACCAGTAAATATTTGTATTCCTCTGACAACTATTTGGTGAAAGAACATTGTTGCTGTTGGACAACATGAAAGAATGATTCAATATCAGTATTTGAGGAATTGTGGCAAATGACAGTCATAATAGGGATTTAGGAAATGTGCTTGCGGAACAGGGTATTTATTAAATATTTAGGCAGCTTTTTCTCTGGCTCAGTCTCTTCTCTGGAGAAGATTCCCTCACACTACAGATGATGCTGGTATGCAAAGATACTGAATGTGTGACCTGAAACAGATGGGGATAAACAGCCTTACGCATGGTCCAATAGCACAAAGGGTCCTCTGAGCCTAAAATGTGGGCATCTATAAATACAATGATAGGGAGAAGTGAACAGTGGCTACATGAAACTGGCGTAGAGGAGAAAGTTGTGTCAGCCAGTCCTAGAGCTTCTCCCCCTAAGGTTTTAGGAGTACAACCATCAAACATTCCACACTTCTTCGACCCATAGTGGTGGAGTGTACTTGAGCTTTTCTAAGCTGTTCCACCCTCCATATTACTGGAATGTCCTGTCGAACACCCCATTTTTCACATTGACTTTTACTAAGAGAATTTTCAAATTGCTGGCAGTCATACAGATTTGAAGCCAAACACACCAAATTTGAATCTCACAGTCACGGGGTAACACTAAAGCAAATGGCTACATTTAGTTGGTTGATTTAGCTTCAAAGCTGTAAGAGTGGCAGCAGTTTGAAAATCCTCCCAGTAAAAGTCAATGGAGTGTTTGATGGGACAGAATGTGCACAAGCACGTTCCACCACTATGGGTCGATGAAGTGTGGAATGTTTGGTGGTTGTACTCCTAAAACTGTATGAAGGGAAGTGTATAGAAAATGGGGGGAGTGGAGAAAAAAAACAAGAACAACACATTGACTTTTTCCAAGCCAAAATAATGATAGTAATAATGGTTACTGAAATGTAACAAACATTCAAAGGTCCATTGTTATTGTACCATTAATTAAGATGTAAAATCCTATAGCTGCCAACACAGACATGTTTTCATTCATATAGCGCTGTCTTAAGAAGGTATGTGAAATTAAGAGAAAACACATATAAAAATAAAATTGCTTGAGCTGGATACAGATCCTGAAGGCCTTGTGCCATTTTACAGCCTCATTGCCTTTATATGGACTAATGAAACCAAGAGACCTGGACTGTAAGTAGAGCAGAAACGTTTCGTAATTCCAAGTTGGACAGATTGTCTCCGGGATGCCTGATTAGGCTTTCATTCAGCTGTATTGCTGTTCGTTTGGTCAAGTTCATAGCCTGACATTGCAATTCATGATGCAACATTTTTGTCGTAGAAATTACTTGAGGGAATCAGTCTCTTCTGTGGTAGCTCTGCTGTATCTTCAGGGAATGGTGTGAGTGCATGTACAGTCTCTTCAGCGACCACATATTTCTCTACGGAAAGTGGCGTAAGATCTGTTTTTAATGAGGCCAAAGGTAACCACACTGGCACTCTCTTTTCATCCTAGCAATCATGTGAAAGGGGCTGTTCCAGGATGTTGTCACTTCAGTTATTAACATTTTAGCTGGTCTTCTCATTTGTTGCTGAATCTGGGCCAGTTTCTCCTTAGCACAGTGCTTGATTTAAAGTATGGTACAATTTGCTATGTTTTTGTGTGTTTTAGTGCTAGATTTTGAACAAAAGGTTTTTTAACTATTAAATTTAGTTAATGAGTGATGCAAAACACAGGACAAGCATGGAGCAGCCTGATGCATGCTATCATGTTTGCTACCACATCTGTGACAAGACACATTAATCTTTTATGGCCTAACCCACTATGAGGTTTATTTTCACCTGAGCTGAATTTGCTGTATGCATTTGTAGAAATTTGTCCACCCCCAATAAAGCTGTGCAGAGCTGGTCATTTTCTTATAGTGTCAAAGTATGAATCCATGTGTGAATCACTGCTTGCTTTCTAGAAGCTTGGGAGGGTGAACTTTTATTGTTCATGCCCAGTATTTAGGAAATATTTCCAAGGGTTATAAAAAAGTTATGAATATCTATTTCAGTTATAATTGGGGTCATACCTGGATTAGTCACTGTATCATTATAATGCCTTAGCATTGCTCATGTACACCATTTGAGGCAGAGCCAGCAGAAAGGAGACATAAAACTATGCTTGTGGTGAACATGATCGTAAATAGGGAAATGAATAGTGGCATTTCATATGCAAAATACATTTACCTTACTGGACGACAATGTCAAAACATTCCCAAAAAGGTTTTTTTCCTCACAGGTTCAGTTGGGTGCATTTACCCTGCCCCGTAGCAATTTTATTAAGCGCAATGTGGTTAACACTAGAGGTGGAAACAAGTCATTGACTTTCAAGTAACAAGTAAGTTTCAAGTCATGCCACTCAAGTTCTAAATCAAGGCCAGAGTTAAAACAGGCAAGTCTTGAGTCAACAAACCAAAGCCACAAGTCAAGTATTCAGTCTTGAGCAAGTCTGAACATGAACTTTCATTATAATTTTATGCCATATCGAAGTTATACAGTATATAATGCATTATTCTGATTTGGTGAGGATGCAACCGATGAATCCTTGATTTGTGGGGCAGGGTTAGAACAATATCTGAGGATTTTTACCATCCTCTGCGCTTCTGTTCTTAGTACTGGTCCCGGCCACAAAGAAGTTGACTTAAAATGGGTACCTGAGAATATAAGTAGGGGCCAGTACGCATATTGAGAAACACCACTATCAATTGTACTATGTTATGATTAGATTATTATGCATGTCTACATCATGATGACCATGCAGAAAGAATATATTGCACAGCCCTAGAATAGACCAACTTTAACTTACTATCTTTGGTAAAACTTCTGCTAGAAATAAATCAAGAAGATCTCAAAATTAAACTAAGCCCTTGATTACATACCATTGTCATGGCAACAGGGCATAGTGCAGGCAGGAGGAGGTGATGACGATCCAATAGCAGCTCTGAAACACAAAGGGGTTTCTTACAGAAATGAAATACACTGGGTAAGACTGCAAACAAAAGGACCACAAGGTGTCAAAAAACAACATGGAGAAAAACAACTAACTTCAAAAAATGACAAGGAAACAAGTCCAGGAACAAAGCAAAACTGGGAACGGGAGCAAGCAAGGGAACATAGCACAAACCTATAATACAGCACAGAGTAACATCTAACACAATGACCAACTAAGGAACTGAACTAAGGCAGGAACATAAATACAGAAACCAAACCAGTGGCCTGTACCACAGAGCGGGGTTACTGGCTTAAATCCAACAAGTTACCCCGATAAGCCAGTAACCTCGCTTCGTGGTACAGGCCACTGGTAACAAAGCAGCAGGAGTGAGACATGAAACAATTATCCAATGAGAGAGAAAGCAGGACAACAGGCAATAAGGTAGAACAATCATGGGAAACAGGGAAACAGGTGGGTAAAATAAACTTAATCATGGAACAAAGAGACCAACCGAGAAACTAACAGAATTAAGTACTAAGAATATAAGAAAAACAAGTAATACATAATCATAAACACAGGCACCTTGCAAAACCCAAAATAGAACACAAACCAAAAACTAGGAAAACTAAAATAGAAAATAAACACTGGAGAACAAAATCCAATAATTACAAATAAAGAGTAAGCTAGTCTCATACTCATGACCAAAGGGTTTATAATCACACCATAGAGCTACACAGCAGTCTGGGGAGCTGGGGAAAAACACTAAGGGCTTGAAGGACACAAGGAGGACAGAATGTCTAGCGACACCTGCTGGCCAAATGGGGGGGAGACACGAAAGGTAGTGGAGGATGGGTGCTGATCCTGACAACAATATTTATGATAAGCATCATTTTTGTTGTTGCCTACCCAAAAATAACAAACACCTCTGCTGCAACCCTATTACAATCTATACTGATCACAACCCACTTGTGTTCCTTATCTGTACACAATCTGCAAATCAACAGCTGTTGCGCTGGTCTCTTATTATACAGTTTTAATCTGTTCATCAGTGTAACCTGTTTTGGTCCACACTTGTGGGAAGGGGAGTTACAGTCTGCATATTTGCGTTTGTCATTTCAGATTCGGGTTTTCCATATGAACACATTGCACCGAATTAGAAAAACCGGTTGATCATCTTGTTCCTGTTTCCCACTCTTTGTTCCCCAGTAGAATAAGGTTCAGTTCAGGACCGTCAAGCATGTTCAAGAGTTTTTTGTGTTCTTGACTTAGTTCGAGATTGTGATTTGATATGCCGTATATTATAACCTTGGTTTTGGCTATTGACGACTTCTTTTGGATTTCAATTTGGCTTTTGTTCAGTGCGTGTGTATATATATATATATATATATATATATATATATATATATACA
>JAODJW010000001.1:31014164-31025889 GCA_026777045.1 Hyperopisus bebe
ACACACACACACACACACACACACACACACACCCACACACACACGTGTGTGTATGTATATATAGGGGCAGCATGGTGGTGCAGTGGTTAACGCTGTTGCCTTACATGTCAGGGTTCCGTGTGTGGAGTTTATAAGTTTTCCACATGTTGTTGTGAGGTTTGAACCAGGTACTCCTGTTTCCCCCCCACAGTCCAAAAACATACTGAGGTTAATTGGAGTTACCAAATGACCTACAAGTGTGCCTGTGTGTATGAATGTGCATTGTGATAGGTTTGTACCCCATCTTGGGTTATTCCCTGCCTTGCCTCCATACCCCCCCCCATTTGACCCTGGTTAGGTCAAAAGATTTGGCAACTGGTTAATTCTTTTGGAATCCAGTACGGCCTGACGGCTTTTGTATATTGTGTAGATATTTTATGTATGTGAGGTCTGTTGTGCGATGATGCCTGTTGCACTGTTGTGCAACCCTTATTCACCTCTCCCTTTCCCTCTGGGCAGCAGCACCATCGGGAAGAGCAGGATGGAGCAAAGCCATTGTGCAAAGCTGTCTACCCCATGAGGAGCTGAGTAGGACTGTAACCATTTTGCGATGGGGGATCTCTGTATGCCAATCAGGGGCTAAGTCAAGTTTACCAGGGTTAAAATACTCGGGCTATAGGCTTAAAATATTTGGGGCTATAGCCCCGAGTGCTCGGACCTAACAACGCCCATGACGCCAACAAAGCAAGGTAGGGATGAGCTGCCTTTTTAAGGAGATCCTTAATGGTCTTTACTGCATGATCAACTTTGCCATTGCTTTGGGAAAAGTTTGGACTGCTGGTGACGCGGTGGAAGTTGTAAGGCTGGACTAATGCTGTGAAGACCGCTCCAGAGAACTGTGGCCCATTGTCTGTCATCAACGTCTCAGGAATGTGATGCCATGCAAAAATTGATTTCAGGTGAACAATAACATCTGTCTCCACATACAACTGGGGAAAAAATGAAGAGGCCAAAGCCTATATATACACACACACACACACACACACACACACACACACACACACACACACACACACACACACACACACACACACACACACACTGTATATATATATTGCAAACTGCAGCCTGGTTCTTCTCTGCTTCTTATTGATGAAGGGCTTCTTCCTTGCTTTACAAGACTTCAGTCCTGCTGGCAGTGCACTTCACACCTGCACTTAATGTTTCCCATACCTTTTAAAAGTCACTTGATGTCATCCTCCAATTCATAAGAAACTGCTGTATATAATGACGTCATCTCTGGCATTAGAATGTCACTTTCGTCCTTTACCTGGCTGGTTTCTGGTCATTCCCAGTATCTCCTGCTTCACCTTATTCGTGTGTACTGCTGTCTTAGAGATTTTGAATCTGGAAGCAACCTGCTACTCAGCATAGCCTTCTGCTAGTAGAGACATGATTACATCAGGATTTATACATGCAGATTTGTTTAAAAATATAGTCTTAATTATTTCCGTGGCTCTATCTCGATGCTTAGTCCACCACCAGCAAACAGGTCTTGCTCCCCAGTGTGAACAAGTCCACCCCCAGCTTCTGCCATGGTTGCTCTAGGTATTCTATGGGTATCAGTGGCTTTTTGTAGTTCTTTCTTTCTTTGCTGCATATTTGGCAGTTTAGGGCCAATTCATGCTGCTGACTCAGGCCCGACCACCATACTGACTGTTGTTTCAACACACCCTGGTGACCCTCATGAAGATTGGCAAGCACATTATTTCTCATGGTTGAGGGGATAAGTTGAGTTCCCTTCAGCAAAAGCCCATCTTTAACAGTGAGGTAGGCCTGTTCTGCCTTGTACAGCCTGAGCCCTGGCTCACTGTAGCAGAGTGCTGGCCAGCCATCTTTACATACAGTAGCTGCATCACTCATGCACACACACTGTCTCTCTCCAGCTCCCGTTTAAGCTCATCCAGGTACAGTGCACTCGCTGCCAGGTTTCCGATGACCATGTCCACATATATGATTGTCCCTTCAAAGAATTTGTTTTCATCAGGTGCCATCTTCCACTTCCCCGGCACATGAGCAATGGAGTATGAGTAACGCATGAGGTGCATGCTAAAATGCTGAATACGTGGAGGGAGTGACCCCAGTAGACTTAATAGTGGCTGGTGATCAATTTCCCCAAAGGAATGTTTGCTGATGAGGGAGTTCCTGAACCTCTCACAGGCCCAGCTCAGGCCCAGTGCCTCCGTCTCCACCTGTGTACATCTCTGCTCTGTCTGTGGGAGAGATCATGACACACTGGCTACTGTCTTCCACTCCACCTCCAATTTTTGCAGCAGAATGCCATCCAAGCTGTATGCCAACGCATCCACTGAAACCTAACAAACTCTGTTTGTGTTATATATGGCTAATGAGGAAACCAATGCCGCTTCCATCCCATTAAAAGCTTTCACCTGTACACAACCCCACAGCCAGCAGTTCTTCTTGGACAGGAGATCCCGCAAAGGATTGTCTTTCTCAGCAAGTCGTGGGATGAACTTCCTAAGCAGATTGATCATTCAAAGGAAGCTCCGCAGCTCACTCAGATTTGCAGCCCCTTTCATTGTCCTGATGACCTTTGTCTTTCCCGGGTAAGGGCTAATGCCACTAGCCAAAATCACGTGACATTAACAGCAATGGAATCTGTCTGGGTGTTTTCAGTGAGAATGGTTCAGCCCCTGGCTTGAGTTTCGCAGCATATGGTTGTCACACTTCCCTAAGACCACTGCAGAGCTCTGGATAGCTCATTTTTAGTGTTTCCACGGTGATGCTGCCACTAGTTCCAGCTAACCAATAGCAGGCTTTCCCAGAAACAGTGTGCAGATGGCATATGACACACATCTTCTCTCACCCCCTTTTTCAGCAGCAGGCTGGTAACACCAATGGCACCATGGCCCCTCACGTCCTTCGCTGGGCATCCACGTTTTGAATAGAATGGGCAGCCGCCACATTTAGGGCACTGACTATTTCTCCCCTGTTGACTAAGTTGAAGCTTCACTCGTTGGCTACTAGCACAGTGAGGCTTAATTTTTTACTTTCCTGCTGTTTTTAGATACTCTGTGACCAGATTTAGCTTCACTTCCCTCTGTCCTTCAGTTTCTGCATAGAGAAGTTTGCTGATGCCTCAGATCCTCATTTTCCTGCACCATTGCTATGGCCTTTTCAAGGGATCGATATGTTAGAATTTGGGTCTGAACCCAACAACAAACCTGTCTCTGATTAGCTCATTAAATAGCATTCCATAGTTACAATGCTCTGTTAGCACATACATTGCAGTTACAGAGTCAACAGTTTCACTTTCTTCCTGTTTGCTCATAAATAAGTCTTCTTCACTATAAAGAAGTTCTGGAAGCCCTCACACATACCTTGATAAGTAGACTTTTGTTCCTCTGTCAGAGTAAGTCCACGCAAAATATCATCCACCTCATCACCCATACAGTAAATGAGTGTATTTATTTGATTAGCATCAGAACTAGATTTTGCTGTGCAAAATCTTTTGAACCCCTTTATCCTTTTGACCCACTCTTGCAGTTTAAAAAACTCAAAGGACTCCAGTAAATGTATGCTGAATGTAGTGTTTGATCCTAAGCTCTCTGTGCAACACTCCTCTTCCGTTTGCATTATCATCCGCCATTGTACTGCCTCAGCTTCTCCCCCCTTTACCGTCCCAAGCTCCAGCTTAAAGTCTCCGTCCACATGGAAAAAATGCATAAAATCACAAATGCAGAAGAACACAAGCCCCTAAAAGCGTTACAGTCTGGACGTTATAGCGAACCATTAGACTGCCCTGTCTGTGGATGTTCCAACAAACTGCTGTGTTTCCAGGACTACCAGCAAAAAAATAAAATGCACAGTACAATGGGAGAAGTTGCAAGATTGTCCTGAGTGAAACAAATGGAAGATAGGAAGATGACATAAAAAAAAATTAATGGAAGGGGTCATGGGTGCCCAAGGCTTATTGATGCCCGTGGGGAGCAAAGGCTCTGTAGAGAGCCACTGTAACACAAAATGCTGGAAGTTAAGCTGGCTATGATAGAAGGGTGTCAGAACATACAGGCCATTGCAGCTTGCTGTGTATGGGGCTGCGCAGCCGCAGATTGGTCAAAGTGCCCATGCTGACCCCTGTCCACTGTCGAAAGCACCTACAATTGGCATGTGAGCATCAGAACCACACCATGGAGCAATGCAAGAAGGTGGCCAGATTGGAAAAGTCACATTTTGTTACTACATCATGTGGATGGCTGGGTGTGGGTGCATTATTTACCTGGGGAAGAGATGGCAGCAGGATACATTATGGGAAGTAGACAAGTTGGCAGAGGCCGTGTGATGCTCTGGGCAATGTTCTACTAGGAAACCTTGGGTTCTGGCATTCATGTAGATGTTACTTTGACATGTGCCACCTACCTAAATATTGTTGCAGATCAGGTACACCCCTTCTTGACAACGGTATCCTCTTTCAGCAGGATAATGCACCCGGCCACACTGCAAAAATAGTTCAGGGATGGTTTGTGGAGCATGAAAAAAGAGTTCAAGGTGTTGACTTCAGCATCTGTGGGATGTGCTGGACAAACCAGTCAGATCCATGGAGGCCCCAACTTGCAACTTACAGGATTTAAAGGATCTGCTGCCAATATGATGCCACAGGACACCATCAGAGGACTTGTGGAGTCCATGCCTCAACTGGTCAGAGCTGTTTTGGTGGTGCGAAGGGTACATACACAATATTAGATAGGTGGTTTTTATGTTATGGGTTATCGGTGGGTAAAATTGCAAATAAAATGATCATCAGCAATGTGATTCTTTTACACTGGTTGCTACAAATTGTACCAACAGACTCACACATGATAGTGCTTACAAATCACTTATATTTGCTTAATATCATGTCAATGGAATCCAAAATATTTCCATAATGAAAGACGAATATCTTTCTGTCATCAGTTCTTGTTAGCCTCATTATTTTTTGTTAAATTTGTCAGACGCACCACAGTATGAGTGAGCAAGAACAAAAATGATTATGATTGGCTCAAAGAGCACGTGCAGAGATATAATAATTGCACATGTAAACAAATAAACAGCCAACTTAAATCAACTAAATCAACTAATTTTATTGCTGCTAAATAGTATTTAAAATAGCTAATTTATTATTCGATTTAAAGAATTTTTTAGGTTTTATACATATTCTGGAATATTTCCATATTTGACAATGCTGACCCATCCTTATAATTAGTTACTTTTGTCAGTCAAATGCTATTTCATTCTGTCAATGCCCAAGTCATCTGTAATTTGTGGACCTGTTCTATACAGCTGTGTTCGAACCAGTTTTCACCTCCTTCATCATGGTCTGGTTCAATTTAGCCACCAGGCAGGATATCCAGAGGCTGCGCAGTGTCTTCCGAGCAGTCAGGAAGGTCAGTGGATGCAACTTCACTCCCACTGACTCACTACATGTCTCAAGAACAAAAAAGGGAGCTGGCAAGATCATCACCCACCCCTCCCACTCTTCCAAGTTCTCCCCTCAGCAAGACAGAGTACCGGTCTATCTGAACCACCACATCAAGACACAAGAACAGCTTCATCCCCTGAGTGGTTGCACTGCTTAACACCTGATCCGCAATCCACCCCTAGACTAATGCACCTTTCCCAGTATGGCATCCATACACCATGTAAGATTCTTTGCATGCATGCATACTTGGCTAATAAAACGGATTCTGATAGCAACATCACTTTGACAAATGTGATGTCAATTGTCTGGGTCAACTGATTGGCTCATCTGGAGTTTGACCTCATTGGTATTTCCCTAATGCTCTGCTGCAACACTGCATAATAGGGCATCCCCTAGTATAATACCCGTAGAAGTTTGAGGGCAAAGGTGTGTGTTTGCAGTCACACTTTCCCTTTAAGCTGCAACTCCTTTCTTTCTATCTGCTGATGGAATTTACTGCAGTGGTGATGTGTCACCATTTAACCACACATTATTTTAGATTTAACTTTATCATCATTGCACAAAATATAAGTACTTAGACAACGAAATGCAGTTTGGAATCTAATGCAAAATAGCGAAAGTGCTAGAAAGAGCTTTAAAATATGCACATGTGCAATAAATAAATCAATAATAATGTATTACATTAATAAAAATGTTATACATTTTCCTGCTGCTGATGAATGTGTTTAGGCCCCCATATATGACATTTTGTTGCGCCTCTACCTCACACTGTTCAAAATTTCTCTTCTTGGTTTGTAATTTACATTCGCTGTCCTCAGACTTTGCACGCAAAAATGCTTGATTTGCATATTATATAAACATGTAGTTCATTTGCAGTAACTTTGTATGCTTATTTCTGGGCGGCAACTGGGGAGGATCGCCAGCTAGTGCACGCATGTACGCACATTTACAGGATTTATCAAGGGAAAATTGCCTACATACGTACAGAGACCTACATACATGCATACACAATATGCTGTGTGAAGATTATTTGCACAGTATAGTCTGCTCACATAGCTGTATTTCACTGTATACCCTTTGCAGATGTGACAAATAACAGATGTGACTTGACTTAAAGACGTCTCTGGACCTTTATCCTGAAAGACCGATATGTTAGAATTTAGATTATGCAACGATTTAAATAGGGATTAGGGTTAGTCTGAAAATGCCATACCAACGACAGGGAAGGATCGGGATACGGGAACAGGAGAGTAGCATTCGAGCTGTTGTTCCGTGATTTTTTACGGTTTATTTCAACGTGTAATTTGTGTATTCTGATTGGATTTGCGGCGGCTACTTAATATGGCGCACGACCGCTTGGCCTATAAACGAGAGCAATAAATAAACACAATGTGTTTATGGTCTGCGTGTGGCTGCCTTTCTCTTGTTATGGCCATAGTATGCGGTTCCGCGGCCGTCAGCGTTAATCTGTAAGGCTGCCTGGGACCTACGATCCCGGTGACAGCTGAGCGCCGCTCCAAGTATATACACATACCAAAATAGGAGCAAGCACCCTTAGCACGAACGGAGAGTCCATCCGGCTGCTGGTTACTGCCCCGGGGAGTCTCTGCCGAGGCACCGGCCGTTTGCTGCCCATTTCCCGGTCCCGGCAAAAGCTATTTCCAATATCAAACCGAGCGCTTCTACTCTGGAACTGGTAAGAATAGCTATTGTCTATGAAGCTTTTCTTTAGATGTGATCGGCGTCATTCCTGACCATGAGTCGGTTATGTATGCATTTGAATTACCTGTTATTAGTGAACCCCTATTGTAGTACGGTGCTTTCTGCGTTTGATTTGGTAGAATATGGGTAAATGGGTCATTTTAGGAAGGCTACAGTGGTGTAAAACTGATGACCATTTTACTGGACTTATTCTGTGGTTACCTGCTATAGGCTAAACATGTTTTACTTGCACTCTGAATGTAGACGTGCGTCTGTTTAATGTCAAATCTATAGGCTATTTTTACCGCTAAACAAAGGTAAATGGACGAGGTTCTTTACTGCGAATTACGGGTACTAATTTTACCGTGATTGATTTTTCACAAATTTTCACACAACCTTTTCCGAGAAACCTTTGACAATTAATGTAACGTAAATCCCATTCATCTACTAACCAATTACCCTGATTGGGGTTGGGGCTGGAGTGTGTCACTTGATGGGATGCTGGTCCATTGCAGGTCACATAAAGTCGCGCACCTTGGGCAATTTAAAGACAATGGTATTTCTTTGAGCTGTGGGGGGAAACCCATGCAATATAGGAAAAATATGCAAACTCCACTGACACACAGAAGCAGCATTTAAACCCACCCAACCCTAGAGGTGTGAGTAACCATGCTACCCACTGAGCGATCATTCCCCCCTAAAAGTAAAGCTTGATTTGAGTATTCCTTGGATGGGGAAATACATATGGTTTTGGGAAAGTCTGTCAAAGACGCTGCAGGTGCTTTGTTTATTAAGACGATAACTCAGAACGTTTTTGACGGATCTTTTTAAAACTTTGTAGCAGCATTGTCTGGGTGTTGAACTGGAAAGTTGTAAATTTTGAGATGGATCGCCACAAAATTGAAGCGACACTGGTTAGTTGCAGTAATGGTGAAAGTAGATGCCATTTGACATTGTGAATGTGACAAGTCAATTTATTTGATGTGAATTTGATAGATCTTATTACTGTGGCACAGAAACTTTATAAGGATGAAGATCTACACCTAGTTTCATTTTTAGACAAATTGCCCCAAAAATGAAGCAGCAGCGCTGTGTAGCAGCAAAGGATAGAAAGGGCAGCTGTTAAAGACATTTTGTATTGTGATAACTATAAAAGTATTTTAATGGTCTTTTTCAAACTTTGCAGGCACAAAGGGTGATAAAGTAGAAGTAGTGCCAGTGACCGGGCTGTCCTGGGAACACAATGCTGTCGTTTCCGTCACCGATTCTAGTTTAATTGAGAATTAATTTGAGTACTCAAAATAGCAAACTGAGAGTACAAAGAAAGTAAATCATGTGCACACTTTAGGGGTTTTTCATGTGAGCTTCATCCATGTTCTCCAGGGGTTTCTGTACCATCAGTGTATCCGTTTCTGTTCTTTCTGTTATGTCATGGACAATGTTGGTCAGAGTGCAAATGATAAATAAATAGAATAGAAATATTTAGATATAAAAAAGTGAATAATATAAATGAGACTTAAAGACATGGATATTAAGACACAAAGAAATACAGTTAACTGCCTAATTGGTAGGGAAAGATTCTGCAAATTGATGTGAGTGGAATGTGCTATTAATAAATGTGTGGAGTCAAGGTTACTTGTCACAACTAGGACTCACAGCATTTGGGTAAAAACACATTTGCCGGCTTTCAGATTTTCTTTTTGATCCATCCAGTACTTCTAGAAATTATACAGTTTGGTGAGTGTGCAAAGAGTACAGATGGAGGAAGCGGGTGACGAGGCTGTCCGAAGAATACAATACTGTGGCTCTGACAGCCCCCTTTCTAGTTTGAAATATGAATTTGTGTCACAATGGTGTGTTATGATAAGTTAATATCTGCTGTTAACTTTCCAGGAGACTTGAGAAAGAATCAGCAATACACTAAACTGGAACAGGAGAATGAAAATCACTACAAAAACTTTATCAGTCAGTTGATCCTCCATAATATTGCAGTGTTGGAGAACAATGATGCTAGGAGTCTCAGCAAATGGTTAAGTTACCACAACTGTTTTCATCCTTAATCACTTACAGTTTGGTGCTGGTATGATGTCAGTCAAAGGACAAGAGAGCTACGTGTATGACTTCTGTGATGCCAGTCACCCAGCAGAACTCCTGGACGCGCTCAGGGAATTCTACGTAAGCAACCTCTTCACTGATATCACCCTGCAATGTTCCAGTGGGCAGGTATTTCATTGCCACAAAGCTGCTCTGTCAGCCTGTAGTTCTTATTTTAAGGTGATGTTCACAGCAGACATGAGAGAGCGCTCAAACAGTGTTATCAGGCTATTGGGGATCGACAGCGAGATTCTTACTGCTCTGGTAGACTATGTGTACACCTCCAAGGTGAGCATCACCCAGACCAATGTGCAGAGTTTGCTCGAGGCAGCCGACCTGCTGCAGTTCAGCACAGTGAAGAAGGCCTGCGAGAACTTCCTGATCCGGCTCCTGGATGTGGATAACTGCCTGGGAATGCATGCTTTCGCTGAGCTCCACCTCTGCCCGGCATTGGAGAGGGAGGCCCGGCGAGTGATGCTCAGTCGATTTGAGGAGCTCATGTGGCAGGACGAGTTCCTGGAGGTCGATGTGGAGAAGCTTACCACCATCATTTCGACAGAGAACCTCAATGTGTGGAAGGAGGGGGTTCTCCTGGAGGCCGTGGTTAGGTGGGTAGCACATGATACGCCGGCACGCATAGACTATGTTCAAGACCTGCTCTGCCGTATCCAGCTTGACTTGGACGAGATGTACTTCAAAACCATGTTGGACATGCAGAGTTCCCGTTTGCTGGCCAATGAAAACAAGATCCGCTCTTTGATTGCCCACTCTCTGAAGTCCACATGCAAAGAGGTGTCCATGAGCTGCAAGAAGCTGACCTCTTGCATGTACATCATCGGGGGCTACTACTGGCACCCACTGTCTGAGGTCCACATGTGGGATCCGGTCACCAACACGTGGGTGAGCAGGAAGGACATGCCGGACCACACGAGGGAGAGCTACAGTGTCGCAATCCTGGGACCCAATGTTTATGTGACGGGAGGCTACAGGACGGACACCATTGAGGCGCTCGACGCCGTGTGGATTTACAACAGTGATACTGAAGAGTGGGCAGAGGGTTGTCCCATGCTCGATGCCAGATACTACCACTGCTCTGTGGCGCTACATGGCTGCATCTATGCAATAGGTGGCTACAGGGGAGGTGCACCTGCACGGGAAACTGAATTCTATGACCCGCTGAAGAAACAGTGGTTTCCAGTGGCCAAAATGATCCAAGGTATGGGAAGGCTTTGTAAATATACACATTTCAAAAAGATATCTGCATTTACTTAGGGCGGTGTGTAACTCAATGGGTTAGGAATGTATGCCTGCAGGTCCAAAAGGTAGTGTGTTCAAATGGAAGCATATTACATCAAGTAATCATCTGTTGGGCCCTTCAGCAAAGTCCTTAATTTCAACTGCTCCAGGGGTGTTGTACACTGACTTGCTGACCCCAGAGTTTGCTATCAATGGTGTCTGTGTCTTTCATGGAAAGCAAGACAGGATATATGAAAACTGAAAAAATGCTTATGTACTTGTAGTTATACAAATGACAAATAAAATATGTTGTACTTTTTTGCCACACACATTAATAATTATATCATTGTTCAGCTGAGCTCTACATAGCTGTTAGCAGGTAAGCCATTCTCCTAATGCCATCCAAGAAAATGTCGACAGATAGGCGTTATGCCTTACAATGTCACACAGGCCTCTACAGAGGGACATTTTTTGTCACACATGTGACTAAAAATCAATATGTACAAATTACAAAAACTATTCCCTTGCACATGTGCGTATTGGACTGAGCAATGACATTACACCACTACCTGTAGTTCTATATTGAATTGATTAGTCACTGTTGGGTAGGTTAAAATGAGTATTCCCAGCATGCATCACACTGCTAAATGACCCAGTACTGAGCATTCAGAATAAAGTAACTGGTGCTCGTGCTCAACAAAAGAATCACCGCTGTGACAGACACACTGCATCATGTTTCCCTGAGCATTTGAATGACTGAAGTCTATCAGTAACAATCTAATGGTAGTAGCTGAAATCAATTATTAATTAGGGCTGGGCAATATCTAAAAAATAATGCATGATAATTTAATTGAAAAATATCAGCATAAACGATCATATCATGTCATCCTAACACCCCCCCCAAACCCACACTCAACCACAGAAGCATGCAAATAGTTGTATCAATACTCACAAGCCCCTCCCATAAATGAAAGAAGCTGCAAAGAAGGAATTTGTAACTAGGTTGTCAAGGCTGTCAGCATTGTCCTTTCTTGTAAAGGAATTACCGTTGGTGAGCGCTTGTCTTTTTTGACCATCTGCATAAGTTGGGAATCTCGGAATTCCCGCCGGGAAGTTACACTTGAACATGTGACATTCTGGGGCTGCTGACTGGAAGATAGAAGTTGGTGATGTGACAACATCTAACTTCCCAACTTACAAGAATGGCAAAGACACAATTGCTGCAACATGCAATGA
>JAODJW010000001.1:31039173-31065933 GCA_026777045.1 Hyperopisus bebe
TGTTAACAGGTTACCAGAATTGTCGTTCATTCATTTCAGATGAGGAGAACAGCCGCCATGTGGTGGTGAACTGTGGAGAGCCTTTGCTGAAAAACAACACCTACTGGCCTTTAGTTAGCGATTTTATAAATATTCTTTCACACCAAAGTGTAGCAAAGAGGTTTCTGGAAGACCACTCCCTGCTCATTCTGTGGATGAGTTTTGTGTCCTTCTTCCAAGGTGAGAGAGCTCAGTAGCTTCACGCCAGCTTGTTGTTTTGATGCTTATATTGTTCTTGGGTTCAGTGAACATTTGTCTTGACTACACCCCTTTGCAAATGAATCAGAGGTGGGGCAGGCCTCATCTAATCCTCAGAGGAGGATTCCAGACACGCACCTCCTGTTAGCCTCCGAGGGCCGAGTGATGCGTGTGATCGTGTCGTCCCCGTGTCGCCTTTTAGGTATGAACCTGAACAAACGGGAACTGAATGAGCACGTGGAGTTTGAGTCCCAGACTTACTATGCAGCGTTTGCAGCCGAGCTAGAGGCCTGTGCACAGCCCATGTGGGGCCTTTTGACACACTGCAAAGTCAAAGTAAGTCACCGCCACCATCTCTGTTTCTATTTAGAGATCAGTTTAAACCTGCTTAAATTGTACTTCATTAATTATATTTTAATTAACTTAATAAAAAAATTGACAAGTGTCTTGAGGGAACTATAGGGTAGCAGTTACATAGTGGTTCAATTAATTCTAGGGGATTTTGGCCGATTTCTGATCAATGTGATGTTCCGTTAAGTGCTTTTGCTACGATTAATTTTCGCTGTATTTATTTCCCCACTCTTGTACAGGAGACACAAGAGTACACGAAAACAGTGGTGAGATACTGTTTGGAAACCTTGCAGATGTGGTTTGATGCCATTGGCTTTGTGGATGAGGTAGACCTTTTACAGCATCGCTTATGTTCATATGCCATAGTCTGAAATCTTGCATAATCTTTATAAATGGTTGTTTTTGTAACTGTTCTTTCAGCCGGCACCCAATCAGCTAACCTTTCACCTGCCCCTGCATCGCTACTATGCCATGTTTCTAAGCAAGGTGAGTCAAGGGATTAAAGACCATCTGTCCAGATAGCCTGGCCTTCCTAATGAGATTGTTGCTTAATAGTGCGCAAATGGCAGGCTGGATGCATGGCTCGCTGGTGACTTTCCCACATTGATTCCCGAAAGCAGGCTTTCTGAAGCGTAGGTCTAGCTCTCCCGCAAGCATTGCTCATCCATCTCCGGTTGCCTTTGTGCCAGCGGACCCGAGTGCGGCAAGACTATGTGTCGGGTTCATTTGAATCGATATTGCTTCATCCGAGCTGAACCTAATGCTTTAGCCACACCTGAGAGCCAGAAGCTGCTTGAAACCTCCCCTCGCCTCTTGCCAGGTTGATGCAGTGTGCTTTTGGCTGTCCTGGTCAGTACCAATGCAGTGAATTTGACATTTGACAATTTGACTTTGCAGGCTGTGAAGTGTCAGGGCATTGACTTGGACAGTCTCCTTCCAGACCAGGAGATGCTTATGAAGATCATGGTCCATCCGCTGCAGATTCAGGTTCTGTATTGATGATGTCACGATGGATTATTCAGCATTAGCATGTGTGTTTTTTTTTTTTTTATCAGATTCATACTCTGTTAAGGCACTCTGTGCACTGTATTCAGAGTCAGAGAATAGGTTATTTTTATCTCGCATGTTCCTAATACACCCTGGATCAGCTGGTTTGTCTCGCCTGGTTTAACCCCTTGTCTGCAGGACATTTCCTCTTAAGTCACCTTGCTGTGAAACACTTGTCAACTGTACAGTTTGAACCATATCTACCTCCCATTGTAGGCATCCCTGTCAGAAATCCACAGCAACATGTGGGTGAGGAATGGGCTGCAGATCAAAGGTCAAGCTATGACCTACGTGCAGTCCCACTTCTGCAACTCCATGATCGATCCGGACATCTTCCTGCTCCAGGTAAGCTCTGTGTTCTGTGAGCGGGTTCTGTGGTTGAATACCCAGATTCTCCTAAATCGACTAAGACAATTCCTTTGTTTCCTAGGTTTGTGCATCTAGGCTGGACCCCGATTATTTCATCTCATGTGTCTTCGAAAGGTAAGGCTGTGTTTACACCCATTTTCACCTGCTTCATATAAGTCTTTCGTGCCAGTGTGATCTTCAGCCTTTGAACATGAGACCTAGTTTAAACTGAATTTTTGCATTTGCTATATGAAGTTAGTGCTGTTTGCAAGAAATCGCTCTCTGGAAAAGGAACGAATGAATGAGAGATGTGACACCTCCATTGTATTTGAATGTGATCAAAGATAACGCACATTTCTCCTGCAGATTCAAAGTAGTGGACTTGTTAACGATGGCCTCCCAGCACCAGAATGCTGTACTGGAGCCTGAGCAAGAAAGGCCGATGCTGGAGGGAGCTCTGACTTTTCTGGTGTTATTGACAAGCTTGCGGATACATTTAGGTGAGAGCAGCTAGGCGATATAAAAGAAATAAAAGACAGGGACATGTATTTCTATGTGGATAAAAGTAGAACCACTAAGTACAAATGCTTTTCCCAGACCTGTTTTACCTGAGCATTTAATGAGCGCAGTTAGTAGCAGGTGTGTTCTGACTGGGCCAGAGCAGGCTTGTAACATTCTGCTGTCTCTTTGAGACAGGCATGGCTGACGACGAAATCCTCAGAGCAGAGATGGTTTCCCAGCTGTGTATGAATGACCGAACCCACAGCTCACTGCTGGACCTCATATCCTTCACTGCTCCCACTCTGTGCCTCGGGGGGCGGGACGTCGATGATGTCACGATGGGCTGAGCATTGCCGTGAGTGTGATGCACGCCCAGCGTAGCTGGATGTACTGGAGCATCATAGGAAGTCAGAAGGGTTTTCGTTTTAAAGCCGCTCCCACGAATCATGCTGCTGCTGTTCTTGCTTTACGTCCAGATTTTTATTATTATGATTTATTTGCATATGTATGTTTTTCCCTTTTTCTTTTGTTAGCCTAGTGAGTCTAGATTCCAGGGTGTGCAGTTTCCTGTACCAGTTCTGTTTTATTTACATTATTCATCTATCTATCCATCCATCCATTCATCCATCCATCTGTGCATTCATCTATCTGTACATTCATCCATTTTTCATCTGCTTATGCCTTATGAATATATGATACTGACAGTTTGATTACTGTAGTAAGATTGTAATGCTTATTATTATAATTATGATTTATTGTTCTTATGGGAGGAACTGGGGTACGAATTTAGAAGAAGGCTATTCCAGGTCTCGGAGGCACTCATTTTATTTATCCATATCTGCTTAAAACCGAAAGCTGTGGAGTTTTTGCTTAACGGGAAAAGCACATCCCAGAGAATCCTAATCCCAAAAGCGGCATTATCCCGGGAAGCTGTAGCTTCGAGGCCATGCTGTCTGCCGTGGCGGACTTCAAGGCGCCGGTGTTCGAACCTGGGGGTTCCATGCAGCAGGGCATGTACACCCCCAAAGGTAGGCCATCCTTTCAGTCCCGGAGCTTCTCAGTGCTGCCTTCCCCCCAGAGGTGCCTGCTTCAGGTCTAAGGGCGCTTTTCCACTGCCCCAGGTACTGTACTTTTGGTGTTTGGAGAAGGTACCAAAAGTACAGTACTTCAAGGTATTGGTTTTCCACTGGCATAAAATTGGTATGGCACCGAATGACATCACAACACGAGATCGGGTATTTTGTACTGAATTCGAAAAATGGCTGTAGTATATTATAAGGCTGGATGATGTGCGATATTAATACCAACATCGCAAACTATGCACATACAATTCTTACGTTGCTCGTCAGTTAGATTAAGGCTTTTTCTTAAATGTGATTCTATATGGACATTATACCACAGGAAATTTGTCTCTCTAAAACATTTTTACTCTGTCATAGAAAAACCTTAGCTAGCTTTAATCATTATTCCTTTTATAGACTATCTAATATGTGTTTAAAAATCAGTTCAAAATTTACCTCCTGTTTTTGTGAGGGAGCTGCATGCATTCTCCTATACAATCGTAATCATTTTTATCCTTGTTGTTTAAATCACTCCTAGGAAGGTTTGTGAGAAATTTATGAACTCCTTTTTGCTTTAGAAATACCCCAATACTTATTACAACAAAATCACACGACCAAGACAGCACGTGAATACGTTTTAAATTTCTTGTCATGCAATTCTGGCCTTTTTGTTGTATCTGTTCTTCCGACCATTTTTTATTTATTTATTTATTTTTTACTGTCACAATTTTACAAATTTTTGTTTTCTGAGTTCGTAACTGTTTTCAAGGCAGCGTCTGTGTTGTGTTTCAGAGGCAGGCTCTTTGCATAACCAATCGACAAAGAAAGCGTTTCCAGTCCCACCCCAAAGTACTGAAGTACCAAAGCACCCCAGCTGGTTTGGCACTTTTGGTACTGGAGCTTCTGGTGCTGGTACTCGACCAGAAGTCAGTGGAAAAGTGAAAGTACCAAAAATACCATACTTGGTGCGGTGGAGAAGGGCCCTAGCAAACCTCCTTCTGCTCTATGTGTTTCAACAGTCTACCTCTAGGTGGCGCTTGTGTCACACAGTAAAAGCAGCTGGGAGATTTTTTCTTTTTTTCTTTTTCTCTATAGCCTTTGATGAGACAAGCCAAAAAAAAATTCTTTGTCCAAACAAGCTGATTCACACCTAAAAAACTCTTCCTATGCAGTCAGCTGAGTTTATAAATACATTTCAGGATCTTCAGGTTCTTCCCAGCTGTTTTTATTTTCAATTTGTCATTGTTATCTGTTGCAGAACATGTTTTTATGAGCTTCATCAATGTCAGTTTATATTTTTCGAGAAACAATCAGGAAATAATTCTATACATGGGCTTATTGTGGTTTTAGGATAGGACATGTTATTTTGTATTAGATGTGACTTGTATTGCTTGTTTGGCTTTTATTCGTGTTTGTTTTTTGTGTTTGTAACACAAGGGGGCAGGCCATTACCATGTCCATATACATTGCCTTAATCAAGCATGTTTCCTATCAATGTTACTAGTTTTCTGTTGTTAATTTTCTATAGTGCTGAATATACCAAATTATGTATGTTTTGTCATTTTCTAGCTGAAGTCTGGGAGAAGGAGTTCGACCCCATCATGGTGGTCTTGCGGACAGTGTACCGGCGAGATGTGCAGTCGGCGATGGATCGATACGCTGCCTTGTGAGCCCCCGGCCTCATCCTGGTGACCATGTAGCCTGCAGTGTTGTGTTGTTCTCGCCATCGCTCTCTTCCATGAATCCCTCAAACTCAGGGCACATGCTTCTCTGGCCCAGGGGACTGGTTGCCCCAGTTATAGCACCCTTAGGAAGATGGCAGGGACGGGCAGCTGGCATGCGAGTCTTTCTTGCGTTTGCCTCTCTCTCTTCTTCTATGGGTTTCAGGAGCAGGCCAGTTCTCCATTGTTCCCAAAAGGGTGCTTTGCTGGGCAGGTCCTCAGGGAATCAATGGCCACACCAGCACCCTGGAAAGTGGGTGGAGAGTAAGGTGTTGTGGCAGTTACTTCTAATTAGTTCAGCGTCAAGGATGATCAATATTTCAAATGCAACTCTAATAGACCTGTGGCGACCTTTCCACATCAAGGGGCGGGGGGGGCTGGGGAGGCTGCAGTGAGGTTGTTGTCTGTAAGATGTGAACTTGCCGAGTGTGTCTCCTCCTCTATTTGTTAAAACATTACAGGGGCATTGCTGCTGTGATAATCTGCAGTACGCCCCTTTACAGGAGCAATGAACTGTCCCGTCCCCAAAAACAGAGAAGCTGTTTTACGCATTATATTGAGTGAGAAAAGTAGTTTTGTGTTTTTGGTATTATTTTTGAGCATCACTTTGTAATTACACACATTCCAAAATTGTACTATGTTGATAATAGGAGGTAGGTAGTCTTGAAGTGACTGAAAAATGTTTTAAGATATTTTAGATTCTTCTATAGTAATGTGAGCTGCGGCAGATCGGCAGTACAGGCAGTCCCTGGGTTAACTCATACTTTGGAACAGACTGCCATAAAACCTATTATACTACTTTTGTGATGCTCATGAAAACATTACGTGGCTTCAGTGATTCATCAGCTTGAGGTATGGTACAGTACCATATGTAGCTACTTTTATTATAATATTATTATTATATACTGTGTTATCATTCCGACTTCTATTACGGTATTATTATTATTATTAGTAGTAGTATTATTATTATGTACTGTATTATCATTCCGATTTACCTACATATTCAGCTTAAAGCCAGCCTTAAGTAACGTATGTCGTTCGGAACATGGGGGCTGCCTGTAATAACGATGGGGTCTCCCTAAACCCATTGAGTGTTCAGCTTTTGAAATTTCCTGCGAGAAGGATTCCGTAGCTTTCCTCTGTGCGGCTTTCCCGCCGGACTGGAACTGCCGGCACCCTCTAATGGCTGTGTTTGCTCTATGTGGCAGCCTGAAGCAGACTGGGATGCATTCGGGAAACCCATGGCCTCCCTACAAAGAGCGGACGCCGCTGCACCCGTGCTACAAGGGCCTGGTGAAGCTTCTGCACTGTAAAACACTGCACATCGTGATCTTCACGCTCCTCTACAAGGTGACCCAGATTCCCTATCACGCGAAATCTGTTTCAGCTGGTATGGTTCTATAAAGTATTTCATAAATTGATTTACATAGATTGATTTACATTTTTTTTTCTAAAATATACATTTAATTATTTTGTTGTTGCTTGGCCCATGTTTTCATCCAAGGCTGCTCAATTAAATACATTTTGTAGGGCTTATATCTTCTTGACTTGTGCTTCCGGGATAGGCTCTCTACCCCCCATGACTGTGAATAGGACAAGCGGGTACAGAAAATGGATGGATGAATATTTTTTCTGCAGTGCTAAGTGCTAAGTTTTTACCTCAGTGAGTTAGGGGGTTGTGCCCCTTCCTGGAAATTTGAAGGTTCAAATTCTGAGGCCAGCAGAATAATCACATCATCACTGGGCCCTGGAGCAAGATCCTTAACCCCAGCTGCTCCTGGGACTCGGGCTGACTCTGCTCTCTGACCCTCACTTGTACGTCACGTTGGACAGATAAAGAAATAAATGCAAATGAAAATGTGCTACATCCATCCCTCTTCTAACTGCTTATCTAGTGCAGGGTCACTGTGAGCCTAGAGCTGCTGCTGGTCAGCTCAGAGCAGGGGACACCCCGGACAGAAAGCCACTCTATTACAGGGCACAGATCTATATTAAGCCAGTGTTCTTCCAGTCCCCCAGACAGTCCATGTTTTTGCTCCCTCCCAGTTCCCTACTGGGGAATGGAATATTTTTCATTCCATAGAGACAAAATACTGAACAAGTCATTTGTTGGTAATGCTTTGTATCTGTTGGCACAACCTGTGTCAAAAAGTGCAAGAGAATCTGATCATGTTGTTGCTGTTAATTTTATATATAACAGTGCCAGTCAAACCTTTGGACACATTAACCATAGAAAGGTTAATTTGTACTATTCTCTACATTTTAGAATATACATCAAAACTACAAAATAACACATATGGAATTATGCACTGAGCAAAAAAATGTATTAAACACCTCTGTGACTTGGGACACCGAAGGTTGCAGGTTGAAATCCCATAGTCAACAGAGTGATACCACCATTGGGCCCCTGAACAAGGCCCTTAACCCAAAGTTCTCCAGGGACTGGCTGACCTCTATGCCAGTTTCATGAGATGGCCCCCTGGGATGCTTTTGCAGCTGTCCTGAAGGAGGTCCCACATATGCTGAGCACTCATTGGCCACTTTTCCTTCACTTGCTGGTCAGACTCTTTCCAATCAATCTCTGCTGTGTTTAGGTCAGGTGACCAGGTCATGTGACACTATCACGTTCCTTTGTAGGGGAGCTGGCCTTCTGAATTTTTGACTGGTACTGCACAATTAGTTTGTCATGGGTGTCATTAAAATGTTCTTGAAATGTTCTGAATAAACCAGTAAATACAGACACTATTGGGGGATGATGATAAGTTGTGTTTGGCTATAGTTTATTTTGGGTATATTTTCAACTCCTTTTTTGTTTTATAAACATTGTAATATCTCAGAGATTTTAAATATTGCAATCTGATTGCCCATAGGTGTGCCTGTGTGAATGAATGGTGTGTGAGTGTGCCCTACCATGGGTTGATGCCCCATCTTGGGTTGTTCCGTGCCTCGCGCTTAACCTCTGGGATGGCCCTGAACCCCCCATGACCCTGAATGCGACAAGCAGTTACAGAAGATGGATGGATTTAATTTATTGAAGTTACGTTTTAATGTTCTATGTTATACTTGGCAGCAGCAAGCAGTATGTCATTTTGTATGGAAATACTTTGATCCATACTCCATACACATTACTGTCATTACTATGTGTATTGTGGGGGTGGGGTGGGATAATTGGATATTATTCAAGTTTTATTCTGCCTGAAATACCCATCCCTAATTTGAATCTCCATTTCTGGTTGTGTGAGGCTGCAAAGGGGCCATTAACCGCGATGGTACCTGCTGTCCTGAAGTATTACTCGGGTGGATTGGTGTAACAAAGTGAAACAGTCGCGTGATGACGTGAGGTTAGTCTTGGCAGGGTGCTGATATCATGCCCTTTCCTCAGCTGACCTCGAGTGCTGCCTTGCAGATCTCCATGGATCACCCAAACATGTCGGAGCACGTGCTGTGCATGGTGTTGTACCTGATCGAGCTGGGCCTGGACAACCTGGTGCAGGAGGACAGGGAAGATGAGGTAGGAGGGCGCTTTAAAGGTTTTAACATCAAGTTTAAAAATTCCAGAGAAGGCAGTATGAAGTCTGCATGGATACAGTGTTTTTTTATATATATATTTTTATCCAAATCTGTTGAAAAAAATTAAATTTTGTGACAAATCTCGCCAAAATCGAAGCAGTGCCGCATAGTGATGGCAAAGAGAAGGGCAGCTCAGACAGTTAATCTTGTCAGGATGATAACATAATAATTTGTCCATTTGTTTCTAAGTTTTTACAAAGAACATTGTATAGGTGAAGATGTGGATCTGTTCAAATTTTGAGAAAAACTGCACAAAAATTGGAGAAACGGCATTTAGTAACAGCAGAGAGAAGGATGAGATTATTAGACATTTATGTTTGTGAACAGGATCAATCTGTTTATTATTTATTCTATTTACCCTTTTTGATCTTTAATGGATCTCATTACCACTTCACAAAAACATTATATGGATGAAAATGGAGCCTGCAGCCGCCATCTTGTGAACATGTCAGCCATGTAAACATTTCATGGATCTTTTAGCAAATTCCCAGGCCCATATTACAGTTCAGTTATTCTGAAACTGGAATGTGACATACGTTTCTGTGCATTTTGTAATAAAGTTTATTTTATTTTGATTTTTGTTTTTTTTGTCACTAGCCTCCCCGCTCAACCGATTTTATCAGTACTAGTCCAGTAGTCAGTCAGCGAATTGTCGCGTGGGGAAATGCAAAATTTCTTGTGGGGGAATTCAGTTATGTCACATCTTTTTGAGAAAGGTAGGCTTATAATAATATCTTTGTTATACTGTTGAATGTTTGTTCTGCGCTGAATCTTCTATGGACTTCCAGTGAAGCCTGGTGTCAGTTGGCATCTGTGGGCTGTATTTATCTTTGTTTCAAAGGAAATATTTACATCTACAGTATGTTGCCCAATGCAGCTTCTGCAAAACAATCAGTGCGGTGGTTTAGTTAGTAAGACAGAACACTCTAAATCGCAAAATAAAATTAATTTATATTGATACAAAAAGGCTTCCAGTGATTTGAACCAGGTGATTTCAGCTGGTGGTTGTAGTCATAATTTGTTACAAACCACAGCATCCAGGAAAGGCTTAGTCCCTTAGAAGCAAAAAAGGCCAGAGGATCGCCAGTTTGCCAGCAAATGCATGATACAATCATTGAAATGTTTAAAAATGGTGTTTTCAATGAAAGATTGGAAAGGATTCGGATATTGCACCATCTGTGGTGCATCACATAATTAAAACACGTAAGGAATCTGGAAGAATTTCAGTGGGGCCTAAGCTGAATAACCGTTATCTCTGATGTCTACAATGCGGTACTGTACTGCAGCAAGAACCGTCATCCATGTATTATTGATATAACCACATGGGCTCAGAATTACTTTGGTAGACCTTTTGCCAAGCACTGCAATACATTGTTACATCCACAAATGTCACTTAAATCCTTACTGCACCAAAATAAAACCTTATATTAACTATGTCCAATAGTGCCATTGACATCTCTGGGCTTGGAGGTTTCTGGGATGGACAGTGGGAACATGTATTGTGGTAAAACTTGTTTGCAGGAAGAATGGGACAGAACTAAACCTGAAATGCTTCATCACTTGGTTTCCTCAATCCATGACTATCTTTTAGGTGTTGTGAAAAGAAATGGGAACATTACAAAGTTTGTCCGTGTCTGTTTGTTTTCAGTGTAATACGGTTCAAAGGTAATTTATAAATCACTGTTTTCACTTTTAATTTTGATTTAACATATGTCCGAACTCGGGGGCGGCATGGTGGTGCAGTGGTTAGCACTGTTGCCTCACACCTCTGGGCCCTGGGTCCAAAGACATGCTGAGGCTGATTGGAGTTCCTAAATTGCCCATAGGTGTGCATGTGTGAGTGGCTGGTGTGTGAGTGTGCCCTGCGATGGGCTGGCCCCCCGTCCAGGGTTGTTCCTTGCCTCATGCCCGTTGCTTCTGGGATAGGCTCCAGACCCCCCGCGACCCAGTAGGATACGCGGGTTGGAAAATGGATGGATGAATGGATATGTCTGAACTTTTCTAATTTTTTCTAATTTGCTGTTGTATTTGGAGGGGGAAAAAACTACAAACTGGCATGCAAGTGGAATGTGCAAAAAATGAATAGGTGTAGAGTAGCATGTCACAATTAGGACTTAGTATTCAGGTAAAAACATGTTTATTGACTTTCACATTTCCAGTTGATCTATCCAGTATTTCCAAGAATTGTAGAAATTGGGGAGTGTGGGAAGAGTCAGGATCAGATGGACGGAGCAGGTGACAGGCCCGCTCCGGGAACACAATGCTGCTGTTCTGATGGCCACCTTTTTTTTTTTTTGTTGATTTTTAAAAATGCCCCCAATTACTTAATTTAATCTTGTATATAACAGTGTGTAACTACCTAATGTTTGATGTTTAGTCAGACGGTGGTGTGTGGCTTGGCAGGTTAAGACTCCTGTGTCTGAAAAAATTGCTGGTTTGATTCTGCACCCAGTAGATGAATCACGGCACCTTTAGGCCCTTGGGGGAGGGACCAGGGACATGGTCAGATGTTACACAGAATTTTAACACATTTGGGTGGGGAAAAAGTCAAATCAAAAACATGAATTTTGCACATACACAGTAATCCCATTTAGAAGGCACTGTTTTCTTGGCATTTTCAGTGTATCAAAAGTCCATTCAACAACTGACCTAGGCTTGGGCATACTTAAGGTATTAAGATAATAATAAACATTTATTGTGGGGGACCCCCCATTTGGCAGATTTGATCACCAAGATTTCAAAATGCTGGAATTGCTGTTGTAAATACTGTCAAAATACAGCATACGCCAGTGTAATGTCTGAATGGTATAACGGCATGAAAAATTAGATACCTCTCAAGCCTAAACTGATCCTGTTCATCAGTTGTTCTATGTCTTCCCTAAAATCTTCACATAACTACACTGAACACTGACTGCCTGTGTCTCCGGAGACCAAAGTCTGCAATGTGTAAGAATGAGACCGAACTGAATGGATCCGTAATGCAAATTTACACACGCAAATGCTAACTCCACTAGCATAGTATTTAAATGGCTTTTTGTAACTGGAGTGTCTGGATAGGCTCTGCTGTTTGATTTGTTTTAATAAATAAATAAACCCCATTTATGCACAGCTGCTCTGTGATCAGTCACTCAAGTATCTATCTGCCTCAGTTATCATACAATAAATATTTGTATTTTGGTTTCAGCTCCATCAAATACAGTATATTTCTCTTTCCCGTTATTAACTGGGGAGAACGTTTAAGAGCCTGACCAGATATCCATGTATGCCACAGAATAGGCACCTGTAACTGGACAAAGGCGCACTGTCCTGTCTGCCCCCATATAGCGGTAACTCCGTGCTAAAGCCCAGTTCCTCTCTAATGCAGGAGCCCTCCATCGAAGAGCACTGCCACGATAGCTGGTTTCCTGGCACCAGTCTGCTGTCGAACCTGCACCACGTCATCAACTTTGTGCGGGTGCGGGTGCCAGAGAACGCCCCGGAGGTGAAGAAGGAGCCCCCTGCCAGCACTAGCAGTGACCCTGCTGCTGCGGGACAGGTCTGGCATAGCACTTTCAGTCATTTCCATTTGGTTTAAAGTACTTCATTGCTGTAACATTCTCTCCCTGATAAGAACCTGTTCATATGCTATGTCATTACCAGCTCTGAGGTCATTATTTCATGTCTTCTTATGACCATATTTTTATACGTTCTCTCTTAAGAACCTGTTTTTATGATATGTCATTACTACAAGGTGTGGAGGAATGCTATCTCCCACTTAGAATGTGCTTATATGCTCCGTAAGTTTTGGTGGATGCTCGCTGTCTTCTCAATGTGGTGTCAGCAGTGGAGCGTGTTACAATTTTAGCAAAGTCTTGTAGCAAATACACTACCCATTTATTAGGTGTTACAATTTATATTTCAGCAACCATGATTCCCCATGCAAATGTATTATAGCCTTTTTTGGCTGGTGACTGAGCCATTAAGGCCTCTTTGATTTCCACTCTTCCTGCTTCTCAGACTTCCCGGCGCCTGACTGGAAATTGGCGTGAGGTAGAGGCTTGTGTGTGAGCTTCTAATGGCTACCTTATTTAATAAATGTTAGTCCAATGCCTTGTTAGCATGGCAGGGTCGCATTTTGTCCTTTGCGAAGTATCGTCGATTTTAAGGAGGCTCAGGGAGCATGCTGGAAAGGCAGTCCCACCGTTTATATGGCTGGTTTGGAGACTAATTCATAAAATCATTTCTAAACTGCATGCAAGTTTAATGTTGGTTGAGTCGGGTTGTAGCGTGTGATATTTGGTGAATTTAACACTCTTGCCTTGAATGCCAGATTAATATAGTACTACAGACTGTTCAGTATTTTAGTGCAGAGGGCTCACTCACATTGGTACTTTTTTGTACATTTTCCTGCAGTGTACAGGTGAGCTCTCCTCATTGTCTTATCCCATGCTCAGTAGGGTCACTTGTGCTATTCTAAGAATCTAAATATGAGACAATTTTCTGTCTAACAAAGCAACCGCATCTTCTGCCTTACCAGAGGTAGAATTTTTGAACTGTATTAGTAAGGAATCCGGAATTCTTTGGCCGTCACAGCAAACAAACAGATGAAAAGTATTATTTTTGAGTTCCTCGGTATCTTTACCCATGAACGAAGTACAGGAAATGACAGCATGACTGTGTGTGTTTTTTGTTTTAAGCAGCTTTGAGTGCTGCTGGGTGCTGGGGAATATAAGTATGTAATTAATAAGCAGGGCTAAAACTGGGATCATTTTTTTAAAACAAAATTTGCAGTCGCTTCTCGTTGTGGCTGGTTTTATACAACGTTTTTGTTTGATCTTGCAGACAGATGCAGAAAATAAATGCAGAGGCACTAGGCACTAGGTTGGATTGTGTACGACTCACTAATGCTGCGCCACCTTTATCCTTAAAGAACCTGCGGGAGGCGCAGGTGTTCAGCCTGGTGGCAGAGCGCAGGAGGAAGTTCCAGGAGATTATCAACCGCAGCAGCAGGGAGGCGGACCAGGCGGTCCGGCCCAAGGCCAGCTCCGGCCGCTGGGCCCCGACGCCTCCGCTGGTCACTGAGATCCTGGAGGTGCGCGAGAGCATGCTGTCCCTGCTCCTCAAGCTGCACCGCAAGCTGTCTGCCCTCCAGGACCCATTCAGTCCCGAGCGGCTGGACGAGCCGCCGGCCACCGCCACCCGCCGCACCCATGGCGATGGCGTCACCGCCATCGAGCGCATCCTGGCCAAGGCAGCGGCCCACAGCCGGCACAGCAGGCGAAGCATCCTGGATCTGTGTGCGAGGAACGCCCCTCCTGTGCCCCCCAGGAAGCACAGCCCCTCGGATAAGAAGGCCATGGACAAGGAGGAGAGGCGAGTGGGCGTATCCCAGTGTGTGTGCGCGTGTGTGTCTTTTGCGGGGGGTGTCATCCTGTACAATACTTGAGTGTCGCAAATCTCCCAATTCTTTCTGACTCACAACTTGAGTAATTACTACGGTAACCTGATGGATTTAAGTGTATGTCCTCTCCTTATCTTAGAATTGATCTTTCCATGTTTCTAAGTCAGCCAGGCTAATAGCTACTGTTCAGCAGTCTTATTTAGGAGCTGAGATATTTCATGGTCAGTGGATGCATTTTGTGAGCTCTGACAGGGTTTGAGATGAAGATGAATTCAGTCAGACATGCAGATCCTTCCTGCTTCAGCTCAGTGCCCCACCTTCAATGTGTAGCTGCTTGCTAATGAAGATGTAGCAAACCTCTTTGGCAGTCAGTGACGAGCCATTTCTGGGGTTTATCTGACCAAAAGACAAAAGTAATGCCCCCCCCCTTTGGTATGTGGGTGTTCTTCAGCCATGTGTCCTATGCTTGATACTGTAAGTCAGTGGTTCTCAATCCTGTTCCTGGCCCCCACCTGCCAGAATGTTTTCGTTCCAACCCTACCTTAATCAGGCTTATATGGTCCCTAATAGGCTAAAGCTGGTTACAGACCGAACGTGGTATGCGCTGTGCTCGCCGCGAGGCTTCTGTGCAAAGAGTAGGTGTGGTTTTCAAAACTCTCTCCTGTCATTTCAGCTCGCGGTCAGTAGCGACGATGTATATTTCGCATGCAAAAAGGTGGTATGCTTGTGTGATATAGCTCTGGGAACTCAGACACGGACAATATAAGTTTTTCCTCCATTTCGATTTCTGTGCCCAGTTCGGTACCTTGTTTCTATTGATCATGCGACAATGTGTCACAGTGTGCAGCGGTCAAAGTTCAACAAGGTTCATCTTTGACCACAGTGCGCGCACAAGCTCCCCAAGCGACGGACAGCACGGAGCGTAGCGTGGTGTATGCCGTGTTCGGTCTGAAACCGGCTTTAGCCTATTAAGGACCATATAAGCCTGATTAAGGTGGGGTTGGAACGAAAACATTCTGGCAGGTGGGGCGCCAGGAACAGGATTGAGAACCACTGCTGTAAGTGGTAAGAAGATGGGTGGATGGACCAGGGAAATTTGAGTAAGCTTTCCAGAAATCAGCCCTGAGCGCTGTACACAAACAGGAGGGTAAAAAGCTATTTAGCATCGCAGTGGGTGACACTGACAGGGATGGTTGCAGAATAGTGATACTAAGTAGCTATAAGGACATTGGTTAGACAGCTCCATGCGGTTGGTGTGGGGTGTTCAATCTCCAGTGCAGGTTCTCTGACTCGACTGTTGTGGAGTTGTCAGGTGGGCCAGTCTCTAGGCTGTGGAAAAACCTCATAATGGAAACAGGCTGACTGTCATATCAGCTGTGCTGTAAACTGAAACCCCAAGGAGACCTGGACCTCAGACTGTACGTGGTGCTGGTTGTAACTGAGCTCACGGTGTTAATCCTATTCCCCGGCCTTCGTGCAGTACATATGGATCAGCACTGGCACACTGCCACCGCAGCCACTTCGGTATGTGAGCCAGTAATGCAATATCGCATTGTATGTGACCAATCATTTTCAGCCTTTAGATATGTTGTAAGGGTGAAGATCTGGACTTGGTCATATTTTGAGACAAATTGCACCAAAATTGAAGCAGAGGTATATTGTGATAGGGATGGGTGACTTAGATAACCTTGTGAGCAGGAAAACTCTACTATTATTACTCTGTTTAAACTGTAATATTATTACTCTATTTACTCTGTTTGATCTTTGATGGATCTTATTGCCACTTTATGTGGATAGAAATCTGCACCTGAGAAACCGGAACGATTTGCCCCAAAATCGAAACGGTAGCCAGAGAGGGCAGCAGAGTGTATAATGTCCCCCATCCCACCCCCACACTAGGCATATTGTTAAGGTTGCAGTCTGGTAACTGGTTGGTGAAATTTATTGTGGGGTGTTTAAGGCGGGCTTTTAATAAAGGTGAGTGTACAGGGTGGGCTTATTCCCACAATGCACGGTATTTTCATTCTGTGTAACTTATTGTGGCTGAACCCCCTTATTTGGACGCTATGCATGCCATTTGTATGCATGCTTATCTTAACAAGTCTAATGTCATATTAAATATAAGCTTATTTGTTTTGGGATCTGGTACAATACACAGATCTTATATGCGCCCTGCTGTGGCTGTGTGGCCGCTTTTTGCCAGCTGTCTGCAGCTTGTGTGTGTACAGTCAGTAATAATCTAGGATAATAGGTGGCAGTAATATCTGATTGAAATAGCAGTGGGGCCTGTGTGTGTCTGTAGGGGTGTTGCTAAAGGGTTTGGGCCCCATGAAAGCATATAATATTGGGCCCCCCCAGTCCAGACCAATCCAGTTATTTTCCAATTTTTTTTAGGGCCCCTGTCACTCTGGGGCCCTTGGAATTAGGTGGGGGAGCGGTGAAGGGTCTGTCTGGGGAACACATTCTAGTTTGAAATGAATTTCAAAGCTCTGCAGCCAGTTGTCACTGAGGACACTGAGTCCCCCCCCCCCTACTTCACATAGATACTCTTTTCCTTCTGAGACACATTAGTTCATTTATATATACATTTATTCAGTCATGTGTCCATGAACAATGAGTAATTTCCCTTTCCCAGTTCATCTCTGTTTCTAATATTTTTGTAAATACATTAACTGTATAAGAATTTCACTTTCAGAGGCTGTGACTTTGAATTTGCCCCTCATCTGTCACTGATTCATGAGGATGAAAGAGCCTGGTTTGTCTCTATCGTGTCTGTATTTTGGTTGCTTTGTTTTTCCAGGCGGCAGAAGGCCAGAGAAAGGCAGCAGAAGTTACTGGCAGAATTTGCATCCAGACAGAAGAGTTTTATGGAAACGGCGATGGATGTGGGTGAGTGGAAGAGAATCATTTTATGTTGATGTTACCTCACGGTTTTATTTTCAGTCAAAAATCCCCCTTTTAAAACTAATACAGGAATTACACGTGTGGATTTCAGTGCAGGTTTTATAAGGGGACAGTAAGTGCCACTGTAGTTAAGGAGCAGGAGGGGCCTTGTGGCTGCCTGGTAGTTGCACATAGGCTGTAAATATCATGACTCTTACGACGAAGACACTGCCGACGAGTGTTTGCTCCCTATCCATTTTGCAGACGTCTGGGTCGGCAGGATTCAAATGGTGCAGATTAGCATCCGTAATGGCTAATCATTAGACGCACGCGGTGAATGTGTCACCATGCCCTCTCTTCCAAGCGGCTCGTTTTTCATGGCCGTGTTTAGCGACTGATGCAACGTAGGGCAAACGAGGATGTTTAAGTAGCTCCTGATGGTCTCCCCCCCCCCCCCCCCCCCCGCGTAAGCCGAATGCTCTGTGGGGGGAGGGTTTGGAGGGGGGAACCGGGCCAGCAGTGTGGGTATGTGTGTCTGTAATCTGTGACTCTCACGTAAAAAGGACGCGGTGAACTCAAGTCCTTGAAGGGGGAAATATCCAGGGGAGATCTCTAATGGGGAGGGGAGTGCCACACTTTAAAATGTTTTGTGATGCAAGGTGACGCACGATGCTGTGTCCCAATCCTGTTAGAAGAAGGAATTAGACTGAAGTGCCCCTAGCGGACCTCCTCGTCTGGGCCGGGCCAGGCCGGATCAAGCATGCGTTAATGGGGACTGTGGGGAGTACCCTGACACATGGTGCTTAATGGGTGAAATATGTCTGCGGTTAGAAAACTGGACTTTCTTTGGGACCTCTGAGCAGCAGCTAAGAATACCGGGTTTGTTCTTAAAGGAGGTTGTTTGCTGTTGTCCTTCGGCTGGTTTCATCACCAGGTGTTTCTGACACTCAGACTTGCTTGTTATTACAGAGGTGAAAAATGAATCTTCATAATTAGTAATGGGGGACATGATGATGATTTATCAGGACCGGTTGAAATTATATGCGCAATATGCATTTCAGTGTTATCGCAAGAATCTTGATGCAGCACGACTTAACACTGTGAGGATGACAACAACGATCCGTGAAGCCCTCTGTCGCACAATGCCTGCCTGTTCGGAGGCTGCAGCGGTACGACGTCTAAGGATGCGTGGATAGGATCAATACTGAAATACTGATTCTTTCAATTATTTAATGTTTTATTTGGAGAATCGATTATAACCTTAACATTTTTTATGTGGTAATATGAATGCTTATATTATTATGGGGAGCAGGACACAAACCATTACCAGGCAGGGCCGCCCATAAGGTATATCTCAACTAGCATCTCTGACCACCTTCTTGTACTTTTCATACATATATTTCATATACTGTATACTTAGCACTCAATAGACTACTCAGTAGTTTTTGCTTCTTGTGAAATATTATAGGAAATATTTTTGTGGCTGACGTGGCTCTACAACCATGATTATGCAAAGTTGTGTGCTGTGTTCTGCTTGAGGTCTTACGAGTGGAATCTTGATATACCAATATATTAAAACATTAACTACTTCATCACGGGAAGTGGTTTGATGTCCAAATCTCTCTCAAAATTCTTATTTCTCTGCAGTATTTGTTTGACTCTGTCCAAATTGAATTTATTTTTTCAGCTTGTTGTGTATTGTAAGAGTTATGCATTTCGTCTGCTTGGCTCTCTAAGAGAAAGTTAACTATTTTTCACACACTTCAGTTTTTACTGAGTATTAACAAAATGTAGGGTATTTTTGAGTCACAGATTTACCTAAACCTGCATGTTTTTTGGAGTGCAAGAGGAAACTGGAATATCTGGAGGAACCAACAAGCACAGGCTGGAAATTGAAGCAACAGCCACATGCATTTATACGGGTTTGGAATCAAACCCACCTTGCTACCCACTGATGAGCTACTGCTTTGTTCAGTAGGCCAGTGTGTCAGATATGTATTATGAGTGATGAACTGGAAATGCGTTGAGTGGGGAATCTGGCAAGGTGAAATAGGTTTAGAAGGGTTGTCGCATGTTTATGATGATATAATGAGGCTCCTTGTGGAATATGTACTGCAGTTATCACTGTTGAAATGCTGTGTGCAGTGCAGTCTCTTATTGACTTTCTGTGAAGCACTACAAAACCCTTATTCCTCTGTGCAGAAACGGAAAGAAGAGAGAAAATTGCAGGTAAAAGGGTTTTATTTGCTGAGATTGCATGGGTGACCCAAAAGAGGCTTCGTGCATAGCCTTCCGAAAAATCCATGTTTAAATTCTTACTAAAAGATACGGCATTTTTGAGTTGTAATTGGTCAGTGACCGCTCAGACACTGGTTCTAGACTACTGCTGGAAGGTAAAGGTGAAAGTTTTACTCTTTTGCTGGGTTAACGGCACTAGCAAATGAGATGGGTGCCTTCAAGCACCGAATATGCCTGGCCTTTTGCTGATGGGATGTTCATGGAGTTGCAGGCTTTGTGCACTGTATGGAGTAGGAGACTAAAAATGTATAACAGCATCCAGCTGAACCTTGTCGATGTAGAATACTCTTGCCGTTCCCCCCATTCCCCTGCTGCTGGGTGTCTTTGTCGGGAGCTTTGCAAATGCTAGTTCATTAGCGTGTGGAGGGTAATAATAGGGGTGTAAAGGTATACAACTCAGGATTTGTAAACTCAGCCCTAATTAGAAAAAGTTGTAAGCCAAAGGCAAATAAGAGCAAAGAGGCGCTCATTTGCACTCTTTAAAAATCATGGATGCACCAATTTCATTTTCATTGGCCGATTGGCCATTGTCATTGGCCAATCCTGGTTGCCCTTTTTTTTTTTTCTTTGTAAGTCTGACCTGTTGATCCTAGTCCTGGCTAATTATGATTACCTTAGTTTAATAATAATTAGCAGTCTGAACATCTATTTTAAAAAAATGTTTCTTTAATGAATTTAGGTTTCTGTAAGCGAATATCAGTATAGTTTTCAAATAAAAATGGCTCTAAGTGTCAAATTCAGCTGGTTTCCTGTGTCTTGTAAAATAGTGTTAAGTAGTGCACTAGTAAGTGGGCATTGACTGGAAGCTCAGCTTGACTGCATTTATGCCTAGTCGACTCCACAACAGCGTATGTTTGTAATGTGCCATTTTCCTTACTTGTATGTTGCTTTGGATAAAAGTCACTGCTAAATAAAAGTAAAAGTAAATGTAAATGTAGTGCTGTAGTGTGATTCTTTAGATACCTCTTACATCTATATTGTAGATACAGTTGCACACTACTTGATTGGCTGATAACACTGGATGGATAAGCGGTGGATCGATGGATGGATGAATGGATGGATGGGGTGAAAAACAGCCATGTCTGGTCGGTAGCCAATTGACTGGTCCATCCTTAGTAAAAATACATTTTTCAAAAATGAAAAATAGAATATTGTAATAATCATAATCCATGACAAAATCCTGTGTTCTCCACTACAGAGGATATCTGTTGTGATAAACACCCCTATAATTATTTTTTTAGCCAGGTCTAAATTTCCCGGCAAAAGCACCTGAAATGCCATGGGGAGACTACAGAGGCGATTTCCGCCTTGCTCCAGTCGTACACACCTTCAGATGTTTTCTTAAACGAGTTACTATGCTGGATATGTTTTATCTGAGGTTGGTATAACAGAGCCAGCAGAGGTCTTACCAACTACTCTCTCTCCAGTCTTGGTGTAATGTATTGGGAAGCCAAGATGCACCCAAACTGCCAATTATGACTGACAGAAATCAGCATTAGCTATAACCAGCTCACAGTCACAATTAGTATAGTACTTTAGTGTTGAACATCTACTTGTGAATTTATGCTCTGCCTGTTTTTCATTGTGCATACCCAACAGAAAATGACGTACAGAACAGTACGCAACAAATCTGTGTACTGGTACAGCCCTAGTTAATAAAATGCATGGAGTTCATTCCCATGTCCCAAGCCACCATGTGCCAAAGACAGCCTATTCCGCCAAATAACACCCCCCACCCACATGTGAATAGATTGTGCTGTTAAACCCATCATTAATAAAGCCTTGATCTATAAAAAGGTGTATCTGTGTGTGTGCCCCCCACCCCATTTTGTTTCTGTGCCTCACCAGCTGTTCGCTGTATTGGGTGGGGGGTGTATGTGATGATGTAGTGTGTTTCTCCTGCTGCCTGGGGCCAGAACTGCTACATTGTTTGTCCCATATGCTGTTTTCCTCAAACTGTTTTCATTTGCCTTCAGAGGAGCCCCCCCCCCCTCAGGGGAGTACGGCCTGGGAGTCAGTTCCCGGGCAGGTTGGCGTTCTTCTCCTTCATGGCTGTGCTTTAAATTAAATGCAGATTTTAATATCATAAGAATCATTTTGCCAAAGCAGGTGATCCGTAGGGCTGTCAGAGTCCGCTGTTGGGGCCGGTTACCCTGGCAACGTACACAAATACCTTGATTATGGTCACTGGCATTTGCAAGAATACATCTGCTTTTTATGTGTGCTTATGCCGAGGGCATCTGAAAACCTAGTCTGTTTTTAAGAGCATTTCTTTGGGAATACTATTTGAATAGATGGGATACTCCTTTATTTAATAGAATATGCAGTTTTCTTAAAAGCCCCAAGAATAAATCAGTGTTTAAGATGATGATGTGTTTGTGACTAAAAGGTCTCTAAAAGCCTCAGGGTCTGTGTTTCCTGGCAGGTGTGAAAGCCACATGATCTCTGAATTTATTCCATGTCCCCAAGAAACTTGTAAAAAAAAACACATTTAGGCTAGTTATTTTTGCCCGTTCTTCGTTTTAATTAAATGTCTGCTGTTATCTCTACCGCAGTTTCTCTGCCTGGCTGAGTGTCTCACTCTTTCTGCGACTATGAAAAGCCTCCAAATTTTCATAAGATTATACCTATTTTGTGACGTATTCTGATATTCTCTCATCTATGAGGGGTTTTATTAGTCCTTTTGTGAGTGAGGAAGGTTGGCAGCGTTTTTCTTTTTTTTAAGCCTGGATATCTGTATATTAAGCATTAATGGATAAATGCCTTCATTGAAAGGGGAGTCAGAATACTTCACGTTTTGTAGGCTCTTACTAACCATTATGGTTACCATAGTGACAGTGTGTGTGTGTGTGTGTGTGAGAGAGAGAGAGCACCAAGTGCTTGTTTTCCCAGTTTTGAGAATGCCTGCCAGCCTCTGTGCAAACACTCTGTCCATGTGTCTCTTTGTCATCGAATGGGGCTGTATGTTCCCCCAGTTTGCAGTGTTCAGCAGTACATTGTGATTTATTGCTGGGTGGACCAATGCAGTATAACTCCCAAAGACCTCAGTATAGTAACAGTGCAAAAGCCTGCTGACACTGTATACGTGTATAAAGACACATGGATCTCCATGCAGGCCGTCCCAAAGTCTTTGTCCTTTCACTTGCAGCATATGTATTTGCATACTGTGTGGTACATTTTGTTTAGCACATTGACTGTTTCTTGGTTTTCGTTGGGACCTGTCCATTGTTTTTGATTATTCTGTAAATCTGCTTAAAAATGAAAATGAGGTTGTTGAGTGGAGGTGACATTCTACCTTCCAGTTCTATACACTGCATTAACAAGGTAATGGTAACAGTGACGGGGGAGAAATGGTAACCCTCCACTAGCCTCCACTGGCCTCCACTAGCCTCCACTGGCCTCCACTAGCCTCCACTGGCCTTCATTAGCCTCCACCATTTGGTAGCCACTGTTTTGACAGGGTAACCGGCCTTTGACCAAGCGTGTTTTTGCTGAAAAAGCTCAACGTCCAAGCAATTGGCATAATTATTCTTTAGTTACATGCTTGATTGCGGTTATTGTTTTTAAAATTATACATTTTTGTGGCCAAGTATGTTGGAATGGTTCTTTTTTGCATATCTCATTTGTTCTCCTTTGAGACACACACACACACACACACACACACACACACACACACATATGCATCTGAGAATGAAGCTTGGGGTCTTGGGCTCAGGCTCAGTTATATATCCGACCCCCCCCGGAGCATTACAGGGGGCTCAAGGGCCCAACGGAGATGTGACTGTTCTGCTGAAGCTTTACCTGGCAAGCTTCCTATCACAGGCTCTAGGCCTAAACCCCCTCAGCCTCATACCACCCAGTTATTAGCTAGTGGTGACTCATGGGTCATGATCGTTCTGTTACACCCTGTGTTCCCCTTACCCTGCCCCCCACATTGCGGGCTGTTGTCTTTCAGAGTTTTATGTGTCAGATTTCAATCCATCTTCCAGCATTTTCTCCTGATCAGAATCAAGGGGGGGTTGCTTTGTGATTATTAATTTGAGACAGTTGCAATTAGAGAAACATGATGTAATGGAGTATTTAAGTCGGGCTTCAGATGGGTCCAGGGTTGCATCTTCTGGTTGTGTATGATGGTTCCGTGAGGATTATCTATCCATCCATCCACTGTTGTCCTGGTCCGGATCCGGGTCCGGGCCATGGGGGCAGCAATTTGAGTAGGGATGCCCAAACCTCTCTCTCCCCAGCCACCTTCTCCAGCTCCTCTGGGGAATACCAATGCACCCCCAGGCCAGCTGCAAGATATCATCTTTTCAGCGTGTCCTGTGTCTGTCCCAGGGTGTCCCCCAGGTAGAATACTCCTGAAGCACCTCCCTGGGAGGCGTCCAGGAGGCATCCTAGATAGATGCCCGAAGCACCTCAACTGGTTCCTTTTGATGCTCTGCTTTGAGCCCAGGCACTCTGTGAAGGCAACTTGTTTCAGCTGCTTGTTTCTGCGATCTCATTCTTTCGCTCATTACGCATAGCTTTTGACCATAGCTGAGGGGTAGGAACATGGATCATCTGGTAGATCAATAGCTTCCCCTTCCAGTTCAGCTCTCTCTTCACCACAACAGACCAATACAACACCCGCATAACTACTAGTGTTGCACCAATCTGTGTTGCTATCTCGCGCTCCCTTCTTCCCTCACTCACGGACAAGACCGAGATATTTTAGGCAGCTGCTTGAGGCAGTAACTCATTCCCAACCTGTACGAAGTAATCCACCCTTTTCAGGATGAGAACCATGATCTCAGATTTGGAGGTCCTGTTACTTCACACTGAGCTGCAGACCACCCCAGTGCATGCTGCAGGTCACAGCCCAATGAGGTCAACAGAACCACATCATCTGCACAAAGCAATGACACAATCCTGTGATCACTAAATCGCAGCCCCTCCACCCCTTGGCTGCGGCAAGTCAGACTTTGAGGATTAGTAAAATTAAACATATTCATGAAGGTTTCTGGGAAGAAATTCCAGAGAGACACGCATCATTATTTTTCCTTCATGTTCAATTCCACATTTTTGGGATTCTGGGATTCTACTGATCTTAGGAAGGACTAAGTGCAGCTCTCAGCACAGCCCTGTCGACTGCTGAGTCTAATGTAATATTTTTTTTTTTTTAAGGGGATGGTAGAGCTGTTGTCAGCGGTAATAAACTGTCAGAGGAGCACAGATACTTTGTCTCTAAAGAGTTTGTGGGTGGAATTGTAGCTTTTCTTCCTTCAGATTAACTCATAGTTTGCCACGAATCATTTGCCTCAGACACGTTTACCTGAAATGGCTGAAAAGCTTCATGGTTTAAAGCTTGTGTCAGCTTTGAATTTGGTTTTAATATTGCCAGAAAGATTTTTCCCATTTATTTTGTGGGTTAATTGTGTTGCCCGCTGGTTCTTTCTGCCCGAACCCTGACTGGTTGCTAGCGGCACGTAGCTCTGGGTGACGGATCTCTTGCTGGTTGAAATTCCACCGGCTGGCCGAGGAATTTCACTGTCGAGCCCCTGAGCACGGTTCCTAACCCTATTTGCTTCAGGATTTTAGGACATTGGTCTCTGTTCCTCACTCATACATCACTTTAGACGAAAGTGTCTGTTAAATAAATAAGTGTAATGCTGTAGTGTGTTTTTTTCCAGAGTCTCCTGATGGTGACATGGCCATGGACCTGGATGCCTTGGAGCAGCCAGAATCTGAGGTCCTGTACGACTGTGTCATCTGTGGTCAGAGCGGACCCTCTACCGACGACCGGCCCACCGGCCTGGTTGTCCTGCTCCAGGCCACGTCTGGTAGGGCGCTGTCCTGTGCATGTGTGTCTGTGTTGATGTGCATGTTTGCACAACACATAAAGAACCAGACAAATATACCCCTACCTCATAACTGTCCTAAATCACATTTCCTCTTACATTACTCAAAACCCTCCACATTACACAAAAAAGCATGTTAACAGAAAGGTTGGTGGTTTTAATTGATTTTTAAAAAAATATTTTCTCCCCAGTGTTTGATAGTCTGCATGCCAGAATATGAAAAGGCTGTTTGTATTATCTGTTTATATTCAGTTTAACAATATGAAATGCATGCAATGTTTAGCTCCTTACAGTACTAGTAAAGTTTCATAAGCTTTAAGATGGAAAGAAAAACAATTCAGCTATTGAAGCTATAAAAATGACAGTTTCTTGTTTTTAAAATGAGATTGATTGTAAATCTAGTTAAGGAGCTTTAACTGTTTGCTCATTGTCAGTGACCTTTCCTGTGATAAATGAGGGGTCATTTTAAGAGAGCAGTTTTTCCATCTTCAGTAGCACAGACTGATTGGATTACAAAGATAGGGGCTGATTCGCAGGTCCTCACGCTTCAATTTTATCGATGATCAGTCGCTGACCTGGCATAGGGAGGGGAAGGGATCGTCCACGTTGTGCTCGGAAGGCCGCTTGCTGCTTCGCGTTTAGTTTCCCTTCTCTTGAGATGCGTTTGCGGTCACTGCGCGTTCCAGTGCTGGGCCACCGGTGCCGGAACACTGAGCCGAAGAAACTGCCCACCAGCGACGAGGAGCACATCTACCCGGCGGACACCTGCGGCGCCATCCATGACGTCCGACTCACCCTCCTGCAGCGCTTCTTTAAAGACGTAAGCATCTGATTATTACCCCGTCGGGGCGTGTGCATTGTCACACTCCTGAACATTGTGTTACCTTTTCGGAAGTGTGTGCCTGAGATCTGCTGTACTGTCACTGCTGATCGTGGCTGTGCTAACCCTAAACAAGAATGTGTCCTTCTCCAGAGCTCTTGCCTGCAGTCGGTGTCTATCGGCTGGGATGGAGGTGTGTACGTGCAGACATGCGGCCACACACTGCACATCGACTGCCACAAGTCCTACATGGAGTCTCTGAGGGTAACCTGCATCCCTTTACTCATTACTGACCTCATATCCTCCTATTCAGCGTTTTTCTTCTATTGAAACTGAGTACAGACGCTCCTCTACTTACGAACCTTCAACTTATGAACTTTCAGACATACGAACGAAGAAGGCTGTAAGTCCAAATTGCATTTGTTAGGCTCCTGTTTCCTGTCCACAACATCAAAGTTTGTTCTGTCCATCAAGTCCGCCTAGTACGAATTCTGGCCGTTACTCCCAGCATCCCAGTTCTTTGTACTTGCATATCAGTAAGACGTGCTCTTGAGATCAAAGTTTACTTCATTTATATTGCAAAATATTCTGTGCATCCATTATCCATTTTTGTTTTATGTATCATTAGTAGTATGTTTTTGGATAAGAAAACATATATTGACTTTATATCATACTGTCATGCCCCGGTCATCCGAGCTTCCCGTGT
>JAODJW010000001.1:31068058-31082981 GCA_026777045.1 Hyperopisus bebe
GCTAGGTGAGATCAGTGCAGCTCGTCCCCTGGTTTTGCACAGAAGTGAGATGTACTCCATCCATCCATCCATCCATCTATCCATCAATCCATCATAATGAATGAGGCTAAACTTTACTCTAGGGAGTACTGGACCTGAGGCTGGGAACAGTTGGGACAGGATGCCAGAGTGTGGCAGGTCACTCACTTAAAACACACACAGTTACACATCATGGGAAATTTAGAGACTCCTCTTCATCTAGCTGCATGTTTTTGCACTTTGGGACGAAGTTGGAGCTCCAGATGAAAACCTGTGGAAATGCAGGAAGAACTTTCAAACTCAACAAAACAGTCGGCAGCAGGATTCACACTGTGAGCCCAGGAGGCGGGAGGCCGCAGTGCTGCCTGCTGAGCCTCTGTCTCTGTGGTGCCCACATGAATTCCATAGGCGGGATAATGTTCAAATGTGTTGTACATTTTAATAATTTACATACGCCGAGGGTGACAGAAGTACAGGGAGATCCTCTGGATGTGGCTGCCAGGTATCTTCAAATATGAGTAAAAACATAACAAGGACAGGTGGCCTTACTGAACCCCCCCCCCCCCATGCCTGGGAATTGACCCCGGACTACCCCATCCTTATCTCAGCTTTGCCCCCATGCGATATCAGGTCTCAACATAATTGAATTTAATGGCGTATTACCTAGGTGTGCTCAGTAATCTCAGAAAGCTGAGAATTTCATTGGCTGGATTGATTAGCGATTATATTTTTGGTAGTTTGGTAACCTCCTCAAAGGGCTTTATGCAGGGTGATACTAAGAACCCAGGTTATGTTTGCCGACTCGTTCCTGCATGACCTGTTCACCAGCCCGGTTAATATACATTACTAATCCTGAAGGCATTCGTCAGTCTCCCATTGGCTCTAGTGATGGTTATTCCCAATATTTCTGTCTGAAACATTCATATGTTCAGAAAACCCTCTGAGTGAGGCACCAATTTTTTTAAAAATAGCCTTCAGTCTTCTTCTTAGCACCAATTTAAGGAGGTGCAAATCAAGTGTTTTTTTTTTTCTATATGGACCGCCTGCTCGTGTTCCCTCCCCCTGCGCCAACTCTCTTCCCCATAACCTGCCAGCTTTCCTAAACGCAGAAAGCGGCACGGATTGCCTGAGGAGTGGAAAATTCCTCTGTCGCACCAGGGTTCTTATCAGCGGCAGGCAGATGGAGCTCTGTGCCACCACATTATCAATGTGAAATTGCTTTTTTCCTCCCAGAAAGAGAGGATTAGTCTCCGCCTCTCCAGCCCTACAGAATAAGCCCATGACTTCGGCATAATAGCACCCCACTCAATTTGCTCTTATTTTAGCAACATATGCAATGTATAAATATCGCCTTTTGATATCATGTCACTATTTAAAAGCTGTCAGGGGTTTGTTCTTAAATGAGCAGACTGGGTTGTTACCTGAGATGTTGATATTGGGGGTGTCCAGAAATCTTGTAAGTACACAATTGGTCAATCTAGGTCAGGTGGTCACACAATGGTGTTTTTCATATGTGATTTTTATTCTTTTCTCTGTATCTAATTGCTTGGAGAAAGCAAGGATTTTTTTTTTTTTTTTATGAAATGCTATTGTAAGGGATGGTAATTTCAAACACAAAAGGGGGTGGGTAGTTTGAATGTTGTAAAAAGGAAGAAAAAATGTAGCATGGCACTCCATAAAGTGTCACAGCTGGAAGGAAATCCTGTCTGATGGCGTTCCCCTGACACCGTTATCGTCTCAGGCACGCAGTACGGTTAAGCTGGGGGTCCGACCGCTCCGTCTGAACTCGTGATCTCTGCGCCGTCACTTTACTCATATCCCGCCCGTGTTAAGCTAACCCGTGTGGCTGATCGGATGCTGGTGTCTCCCTCCTCCACAGGACCAACCTGGAGCTAGAGCTGGTGCACCGCGGCGGGGACCTGTGCTGCGGGGGGGCCAGCGCTGCTGCCAAGCGCTCCTGCCTCAGTGAGTGCAGCTTCTCTCCAGCCATGTTGGTTGTTTTGATGCTGCCGTTGTAGGTGAAGTTCAGGTTGCAGTCATTTTAAAATGCTATGAATTCTGTTTATTCCAGGTCAGAGATTTACACACAAAACATGGTCATAACCAAGTTTGTTCCTTTATATATTTAGCTTCAGTACAAAGCATTTCCCCAAAGTTTTCATCACATAGGTTAGAATTAGGAGATTTAGAGTACAACCTAGCATACTGTTAGCAATCTGAAGTTTCCACCGACGACTCTGAATCTGACGGTCTGAAGTTGGATGGTTACCGTGGTGAATTCCGTAGCGGACGGGTCAGTTAATAACCTTTGTTGCAGACACAAGTTTCAAAATCTATTAAAGGTGGCAGGGAAAGGGAAGCCATGTCCCCCTCCCAAGTGAGCCGTTTAAGACATGCTGTCAGGAAGGAGGAACCAAATGGGCTGGATTTAGAGAGATGTGCAGCCAAGGAGACCCATCGGCCTGTGGAATGGAAATGATGACCGATGGAACTGCCTGTGCTCATGACTTTAACCTCTTTGACAAAACCACTAAAGGCTAAATGCTTCAGCTAACACAGCAGTCGTGCGCAAAGTTTTAAAGGGGCCAGCGTTGGGGGTTTGTTTAATTTGGTGCAGGTTTGGAAGTTGTTGCAAAGTGCGCAAGAGAATTCAAATGGGATTGAAAGACAATGTGGAGAAAACAAAACTTCAAATAACGGAGGAAAATGCCTGAGGCTTTAGTCCTTAAATACAGCTGCAAACAATATACTTCACAGAGTATGATTTTCTGAATGGATTCATTTCCGATTCACAAGGTCCCAGTTTGATTCGATTTTCGGTTCCATTCCGGATATTTCAGTTACAATACCAGTTTTGCTTGGATAGGAAAGAGATTCTCAGAGAATGTTGTAAATTTGTACAAGTCCCCCTCCAACCTGGCGCATCATTGAAAGTATTAACATGTGCATTACAAATCGACCCCAAAGCAGCTACATTAATACAAAAACTTTTTATTTAATGTGATGGTAGGTTCAGATAGGATGATTTTGCAGATTGCACGTCTGGATAATGTCTCATTAAATGGTTCCAGACATTTGTGGTATTTCTGCAGTATCTTCTGCAGTTGTTTTTGTCCAGCTCTTCACTGTCCTCATGTGAATCTGAAATACATCTAGACATCTATCTGTAGGTTTGACTGAACCATCAGTGGAGCAGCTGTCACCATGTTTATCTGTTTCTGTCACCAGATTTTTTTGCACGAGGCCGGTCAGGTGAGATTAATGGGGTTAAAGCAACACACATCCACAGGAAAAGGCCATAGACTGTAAAAGACAGGTATTCAAAAAAAAAAAAATCTATCTTGGAATTTTATGAATCGATATTGGATTATGCCAAGGAAGATTGATTGGAATCAGAAAATCAATTTTAAAAAAAGAAAAACCCAGACCCTCCTGAAAGCTTAGCAGATCAAAACTTTTCTAACATCCTCCGTGTCCTTCATGTACTCGGCATATTGTTGCTGTCCAATGAAGAACCTGTATCCATTTCAAAATCCATTATTTCTGGAGTATGAAAAAAAACTCATTTTCCCAGAAACTACTTTACAAAATAAATCTAAAGCAACGTAATGAGACCCTTAGACCTACAAACAGAACCTAAGATATGGAATCTTTACACTGCCACCATTGAACAGTTGTAAATGTTAAGTATTTTAAATGGACTTTAAATGGACTATGTGGATTGTTTGTGAGCAAATATGTCGATGTCAACGAGATACAAACTAATCTCACTTAATATTCACAATTGACAATTTTAGTTAGCTAGCAATCTTGCTATTAACATTATGTTGTTACGATATAATCCATAAATTATTCAACAAACGACAATCATGAATGCAAATGTTAACTAGCACGAAATACTAGTTAAACAGATAACTTCATAAAACATATTATTATTGGTCAGTTAGACACTATCAGTAGACAGGAGAATAGGTGTACTCCACCTATAGTAAAAAGTCACAGTCGTCAGAAAGTAATGTGGTTTTCATCAGACAGTGACAAATTGTTTCTAGGCTTGAGTGTGCTGGCGTTGTTTTACCTTCCAGAGCAAATATTATTGCATTATTGCACAAGGGCGCGATCAGTCAAGCCTGTTGTTGTTTGGGCTGTTTTGCCTGAAGAATTCAAGCAGATCCAGCAGCTTCGTTCAAGGAGTTCGTTTAGATGAAATGGATCATAAAAATTCTCCGTACCCATCGTCATTGAGCCCTTTAAGTTCTTTTCTGAAGGAGGCCCCAAGTGTCATTTATGGGTGCCGGATACTCCGTGTGGGTTTTCATTTGTTTTCAATCCCCCAATGGCAAGGGTGAAGAAGCATTCAGTATTGGAGAACCAGCCCAGGGGGGCATGTCTGTTGAGTCTGTCATGGGCATGGAATGTTCTTCTCGGGGCAGAAACAGGAAAGCTGTGGCACTAACATCCTGGTTATAATGCATCTACATGTATGGCTCTAGGCTTATTTGTAGAGGCACATGTGACCTATTTTCGGAGGACCACTGGGTTTGTGTGTAGTCATACTTGGAAACCAGGTAAATGTTTCTACAGTGAGCTGTAGGCCGAGTGCAGGCAGGGAGGATGAAGTCGTCAAGAGGAAAACTGGTGATTCGGTCACCTGGGCATCGTGGCTCCTTTCCGGATTGATAGAGCAGCAGAGAAAATGATAGGAAGAGAGCAGGGCTGTTATCTGCAGTCAGAGGGCATCTCCATTCTTGCTGCTGCTGTGCTGGTAGAGGCAGATAGACCATGCTCATGGGGGGCATCTCTGCCTGCTGTGCACGTTTCTGCATCCATACGATGGGGTCCGTAGACTCTTTGCGTCCTTCGGCACTGACCCATCGAGGCTTTGACTAGAAATAAAGCTGCTATCCAGTGATCTCAAATACTTGAGAAATTGTTTGGGGGGGGGGGGGGATGCTTTGGCGTCTGTAGTAAATCATCCATAGTAAGATCGTGGAGGATGTCCACAGATGAATCATCGATGTCGTGTCTCGTCCTTCATGTACACAGCCGTGGTGCAGATGGTGATGATGGCGGATCTGACCACGCCAGTGACGTCAAGCCTCAAGATGTGCGTCAAGGTGACGGGAGTCTTTTCTGGAGAAGGCTGGCGTATGTGCCGGCAAGCTCCCCCTCTGGGGGTGGAGAGGCATGCAAGTTTAGGGCGTGTTTATTTGAGCTGATGGAGGGAAAGCTCTCGGGTACCGACGACGGCGTTCGCCTTGTCCCTGCACACCGGCATCTGCTGTGCGAGTGCCGACACGTTTATCTTGTCAAAGTAAGCCGCCCGCTCAGGGCCGAAGCCCGCAGGGGATGCGAGAGCCCATGTCGCTTCACATCAGCAACTTGAAATTTGGACAAAGACACTCGATTTTTTTTTTTTCTGGGGTGTTTTATAAACTTTTGCCTGTAGAGGGCACTATTGCTCCAGTTTTTCCATAATTCTGGTAGATATTGCGCATTCACGGTCAGACAGCTGTTGTAATTTTGCTGTTCATCGCATGTGTAATGTTAAAGTATGACTGCAGGCTTACATACAGTTAACATCTAAAGGAGGTGTTTGAGTCAGGATTGTCCCGCCCATCCATCCATTTTCCCAGTGCTTATTCTGGATACAGCTCACAGTCCGAGAGAGATATTCTGACTGCTATGGGCTTGCTAAAAAGAGAGCCACAATTACTCCTATTCAATTCAGTGTTTCCCTACATTCCTCACAGTGTTATACCATCTGCATATTAGACCCAGTAATTATAGTAAATAAAGTTATCAGTAAATGATTAAAATTGTTTATGACTTCTTTTTCAATCAAGGTGTTCATTTTCAGCATTTAAATTCTGGAATCCAGCTTGAATGTGTGTATCCTGTAATTTCTATAGTAGTGCGGTTACACTGAGGCCTTATGGAAATGATGTAAGTTAATGATTATTCTGGCATTAATAGGATAAGGTTGGGCAACCATCATAAAAACAGTAAAAGGGACATTTTTGCAGATGAAAATGTACGTGTCCAGTAGCCTTTACAGCTGAAGAAAGGATCACTGACAGTTGGCAGTATGATAAACTTTTCTTTTCCTTTAGGTAACAGAAACATCTGGCTGTTTTTGTTCCCACTGTATGCGATTAGGTCCAAATTATGCAGGCCTTTGATTACCCCTGAATGCACAAAGACCTGATTGCTCTGCAGGTGCCCATGTATTGAATCTCATTCTTATAATTATTGCTGATTTTTCCTATAAATAAATACTATAGACATCCACCAGTCCTGGAAGTTTCCGGAGTTTCACACAAATTGATAGCAGCATTCAGACACCCACTAATGTCCCGGAAAACTGTCATTCTGTTATTCAGCAACAGTAAAATTTGCCGGCAAGTTTAACAGCTGCAACCCCACCCCACCTGGTTTGAAGAAAAATACTGTGGTAATACCGTAATACCCAATCCTAGCCTCTCTCATTGTCCTGGTGGAGTATCTGAATACTGTGCTGTTGTTCATGGATGGCAGTTTTAGCTTTGAGCATATTCAGTTTTTCTCTTGCTTTTTTGATGCTTTTGGATGCAGTCCTTAGCTTTTTGAAGTGAAGTATTAGCTACAAGTGTTTTTAAGCAGTTTTTTAATAAATGTGTTTTTCTTCCGCTTTCCACATTGAGTGCTGAGAGCAAAACTAATGCCTGAGATGTTTGTTATTTATGGGTCATGAAAAAGCTCTGTCGTTTACTCCAGTAAAGGCGGGCTATGTTGAATAATCGAGGCAGCATCTGGAATTAAGTCCATTTATTCACTTTGGCTCAGCTTTCATCAGTAAAAATTTGGGATTAATGTTCTGGCATGAGCTAGCATCTTGATCTTGATGTGGAGGTTCTGTAGTCCTGTCGTGTCAGTGGATGGTTTTATGTAGTTTGTATTGAGTCTGAAATTCCATTAGTTAAAACCAGATATCCAGAGATTTTTGAAAATGCTCTGAGCTGTATCCTTCTGAAAAGTGGTGCAGTGAAAACACAGTCTTATGAAAACAGAAACTTTAAAAGCACCTTAATTGTTCCCTGCTCATCACGGTGCCCCTTCCCTGATTTTGATCCTGCTACTTATAAACTCTTGTCTGATTGGTCACCTGGTCACCGTACACGGGAGTAAAGTGTAATACAGCATGGCAGATATGGGGAGCTACTCTCAGTAGCGCTGTCACTGCCAGTTTATAAGGTGCAACACATTGTGATTGCTGCATATTTGCTTAAAAAGAAACTAATTTACCGATGGCGAAATACTTTCATAAACAATGTGAAATCTGTGTGGATGGAGATAGTTTTTCTTTTTAATGAAAACCTAGCAGTGTGGATGCGACCTTACACCAGTGGTTCTCAAACTTTTTTTTTTCCTGGAGACCCCCTGAAAAAACATTAGTCTTGTGACCCCTTTTGATATACAGCCTCCTCAGATTGAGATCCACTGTTTAAGGCATTGTTCTATCTATCAATGCTAAGCATCTACATCTATCTATGACCTCCAGCTGAGACCTTTTGACCAGCTAGCATATGATTTTGAGTTTGACTGTTTTAGACACTGTCTGGCTAGTAGCAGAGCTGGTGCATGATTGCGTAGTACAGCATTGTGGGTATTCCTTTACCATAACCCCTGACTGTAAAAGTCACCCCTTGCCTTTTGTTGCTGATGAGTCGCCCGACTGTTTCTCTGTGAGTCTGTCTGTGTGTCTGACTGATTTTCCTCCCACGTTCTTGCTGTTCAGATCAGCTCTTCCATGTCCTGGCTATGCACATGCGTCTGTACAGCATCGACTCGGCCTACAACCCATGGACCCGGTTGACGCAGATCTCCTGCAGCAGACGTGCCGAGTGAGTGCAAGCCTTGCGCTGCCTCCTTGCTTTCACTCCTCACTGGGTCTCACACTGTCACTGTCACCCTTATTGTGCCTCATGCTGTCAAATTCACTGCTTATTGTCACATTCACTGTGTGTCATGCTGTCACCTTCACTGTCACTTTCACCGTGTCTCATGCTGTCACCTTCATTCCTCACAGTGTCTCACACTGTCACCTTCACTGCTCATTGTCACCTGCATCGTGTCTCATGCTGTCACCTTCACTCCTCACAGTCTCACACGGTCACCTTCACTGCTCATTGTCACCTGCATCGTGTCTCATGCTGTCACCTTCACCCCTCACATTGTCTCACACTGTCACCTTGACTCCGCACTGTCACCCTCACAGTGTATTGCACTGTCACCTTCACTCCTCACAGTGTCTCACGCTGTCACCTTCACTCCTCAGTCTCTCACACTGTTGCATTCACTCCTCACTGTCACCCTCCCTGTGTCTCAAGCTGTTTCTGTCACTCCATACTGTCATCCTTTCGGTCCCTGCACATCCTCTCCTGTGCCCCCTCCCTTTCCCTGAACTCCCAACCATATTGAGGAGCTGTGATGACAGTGGGGTGAAACTCGCAGCATGGTCACCATAGATACCAGCGATTTGCTGCATCCGCTGAATTGCACAGCGCCTTGCTGAGGGCAGAGTCCCACCCACGCTGGTCTCACTGCATTGAAACATGCTTTCAGGAGATATTCAGAGAGCCTCCATTTCTGTTGACCGCAGCAATCAGTGATTCTATAGAAAATGTCTCTTTCTGGGCTCTGCATCGAGTCACGCTTTGTTAAAAATTAGTCCTAATGGTTTTTCCTCTAAAAACATTAGTATGTTAAACCAAGATCTTGTCGTTCTTAGTGTTTGCGAGCATCCCACTCTGGATCTTTATGTGTTCTTCCCCACTTGCAAAGCACTTAGTGCTGTTAATGAATTGACCTGTCGCCGCCCCCCTTCACTCTCTCTCTCCCTTCCTCCCTCCCTCCTGTGTAAGTGCAGTGCCACTCAGCCCTCAGTGGAGAGTTGTTCTGTCGGGGGGAAAAAGCAGGGAACTCTTGTTAGAGGTTAAACAGGGGCGTGTGCTACGCAGTGTGCGCTGGGGCTTCAGCTCCCTGACCTTACCCTCCAAACACAGTTACATTTCGTAGTTTTATTTGGAGAGAAGGCCCGATAAATCAGTGCTCTAGTACCGATGTAAAGTATTCATCTGCAGTACAGCAGTTATCTATAAGAAAGACCCAAAGTTTTATCCCAGCCAGACTTTAAGGCCGCAGAAGCATCTAGATTACATCTGAGTGTTTAGTTTCCCAGAGTTTATGGGTGTGTTTTCAGAAATCTTTCTAAAAGATGTTTGGCTCTGGGCCTTATCGAACATTTAGAGGAGAAATGTCAGCATTTCCAAGACGCTGTCCTTGAAAACTGTGAAGTTAGTAACAAATATGTAAATGATTTTACAAAATGGAACATTGTCACTTCTCCTCAGCAGCACTTGCAACGGCGACAGCCCTGAGGTGCCAATGCTGTTCAGAGACGTCCCGTCTCTCCTCATCATCTTCGTGTTGACTATGCCTCAGCCTCTGCGCAAAGGTAAATTACCTTTAATCGTTATTAGGCCAAAGGCTGGTTTTGCTGCAGTCAAACACTGCAGTATGACTTTAAGAGCTCTCCTTCCTGGTGACCTAGACTAGCTCCCCCTCTGATTGTCCTTCAGCATTTGCTCAGAGAGACAGGCCTCAGTGCCTTATTATTCTTTAAATTGACTTTGTTTCTCTTTTCAATTCCGCATTGATTAAGCCAAAACAAACATCGTTACAGTGCTCGTCGAGGAGCGGAAAATTGATTTTGACTTGCCACAAAGAGTCAGGGCCGAAATGAAGACTTTGTGTCTTAGAGCCGGGATGTCAAAATTGAGGTCAGGACGAGCCCACTGTCTGGTGCTAAGAATGAGCAAGAAAAAACAGCTTTGGGGGACTGGGGGGGCTACGCAGGCTGTGCAGCATTGTTTATGGCAGTAGAGGGGTCTGCGTGCTTCGGTGTGTTGATGGAGGCTACAGGGAGCATTGCCAAGCGCTGGTTTCTGGAGGAGGTGAGGGCACTGGAAGTAATGGTTGTGCATTTGTCCAATCAGAAGCAAGACACACTCCTCATGGGTAACACCTAGATGCTAATGGCTATTTATTACTCCTTTACAAGTATGCTCATTGAGGAAAGTCAATGGGCAGATTTCAGCCATCCTGTGAAATGTTTAACTAAGAACAAAACATACAGAGACATCTGGGAAGCTTTGTGGGCAATTAAGTTTCAAGTTACATTGTCACAGTGAAATTCTTATTGCACAGATCCCAGATAGGGGACAGGTTGGGGGGGGGGGGGCAGTAGGACAAACAGTGGAGTAATAAAACACCAGACAGAGCAGGACAAAGAATGTATATGAATAAAGAACAATAGGTAAGTCATAAATTGGTGCAATGGGGTATAGATGTGGAAATAGGCCACAGCATATTAACGGGGGCTTTTACTTTTATTGGTTGGATTTGGTGTGACATACTAGACTTGATCCATCTCAGATGCCCTGTGGGAGAGTCTCCATCGTCAGTGGCTTTCTTCTGGGTAATGAAGGTTCCTCCTGCAGTCCAGTAACATGCAGGTGAATTAGTGATCCATAGGTGGACGTTCTGCCTTGGTCTTGCAATGGATTAACATGCCGTCCATGGTGGGAACCTCAAACTGTCCTTCAATGCATTGTATAGATATATAATGAACTCAAAATAAATAGAGCAGAAAGGTACAATTACTGCTGCCTGTCAAAGTTATAGCAGGTTTGAAAATTATAGTGTTAGATCCTGTATTAAGTCTGTTTTCTTTGTTTTATTATTTTTATTAACATGAACTCAAGGGTTTCGTTTCCCCCTCATTTTTTTCCCAAAATAAATAATGTTGTTGTAAAAACCTTCTAGCATTCAGAATTTATAATTACCGGATTTACATTTCTTTCATGAAGTATACAGTGGTAAATAAAACACACTCACTTTACTCCTTTGAGATCGCCAGCAGAGAGTAAATCTTGCTTAAAATCCCCCCATGTCTCTCCATGGGTGGGATTCTATACCTACAGCTACACCCACGTGTCTGTTCATAACATAGTGCATGGGCTTAAAGTGAGTGGTAACGGGATCGCATGTAAATGGTTACTGTACTCATTATGAATAATTAAGATGGCAGGGTGCACTCTTGCCTTGTCTCTGTGCTGCCTGGAGTGGGCTTCAGACCCCTGTAGCGACCCTGACCATAAGCGATTGGATGGATGGATGGATAGATGGATGAGTAATATCTATGAGGTTGGGTTCTGGGATGCTTATATATGTCTGCTTTTTCTGTGGTGTTTTTACCGTCCTTTTGCCGCTACAGAACACTTCACATGCATGGTGAAGGTGCTGTACACCCTGCAGTTCACCCAGGCCCTTGCCGCACTATGTGTCAGGCTCGGTCCAGATGAGAGGCAGGCCTGGAGCACATCCGGAGCTCTCAAGAAGGTAACCAAGGCCTGGACCTCCAGCCCATATGGACCGCCTTCCATATGTGACGTTCTGAGCTCAGCTAGAGTAGAGAATCTCCAGTTAAAGAAGAGCTGATTTTTTGATTGTCTCTATGTGTTTTTTTACTTTAAATTTGGTTAGGTAAATGTTAAGTTAACTATACTATGACAACTATAAAATTTCATATAGCTATTAAATTAAAACCTGTTTTGTAAAAAAAAATAATAGGCACAATCTTATGAAAAAGGTTTAAGTGTGTTTAAAGGGTCTGGATGGTAAATATATGCCTATTCTGTAATATGTGCTTTCATTTGCAGGGACATTTGCATTAAAGCTGCATTATAGAGATGGTGCCTGAAATATAAAAGGAATTATTAGACAAAAGCTCATGCAAAATTGTTTCTTTTATTGTGTTTTCAAAACCTTCTCATAGCGTTTTTTTAAATGCCTGATCAGACGCTGTCCTTTTGCGGGGAATGTAAAGGATTCCTAACAGTCCATGCTTAAATCACCCACGTGTCCTGCCTTGCCTAATTCTTACACGGTTGGGAATATAAAGACCTTAAATTGCACCAGAGGGGAGCATCAGCTGGGAAAATGGAGCCTTGAGGCGTGACATGTCTCCGGCCATAAATCTACCACGGGGAGGGGGGAAATAGATAAGAGGGCTGCCATTTTTGTATTCTTTTACTGTCGGCTTGATAAATGCTGGCTGCTTTACCTCACATGAAGTATTAGTCAAACCAGCTGGATTTCATCTCAACACTCATCCTGTAATGTTTCAGCACTTGTCAGAGGTCAAATATTTGGTCCATAAAAAGATGGCCAGCTTTCTGTATGTGAATTATAATGTGGTATTATATACTGGGGGACTGACCTGGACACTTGTACAGAGGAATCCTTTGTACTGGGGTCTGCATCGTGTGTGATGTAGGCTAGCACATCTCAGGGCTGGGCGTGGTTATTGGGAACGTTTGTTTGATTACTGTGTTATTAGGAGGGACCCCAATGGTATGTTGGGCTGCATGTCATGGCAGGATGTTAGTTTTACGTTTGTAGATGAATGAAAGAAATTCCTTAAAGATTCTGTCATTTCATCAATGAACCAGAAGAAAGTAAAGGAGGGAGGGGCATGCTTGAGGAAGCGGGATTTGTTTAATTCTACCAGTGGAGAGTGAGGGCGGCGAGACCAGACTACAGTCTATTTTCCGGCCCAATGGAAGCAAAAGCCTAGAGTTAATTACCTCCGGAATGATGATCGAGATGCCCGATGTATGGATAGTGCTCAGAAAAATTATTCCGATTGGTAGGAATGTTTTTGCTCTGTCAGTCGTTGTCTGATTTATTTATTTGTTTTATTTTTAGCCAGGTGAAGCCATGGTATACGGTTACCAAAGTAACAAATAGGAAGCTCAGGGCTCGAACCTTGCTGCTGCCTTCACACTGATTGTTAGCAATGCCAAGGTGTCAGCAGGCCTAACTGAAGAGCCATGGCCACGCTGGTGTGGTGGCTGTGTTGTCACGCTTGGGCTCTTTTGCTCCACAGAGCCTCGCCAATGCGGACAGATGCTGGGAGGCCCTTCTGAGCCACGCCATCAATGAGCTGGCCAAGGGCAGGAGCGTGTACGAGGACGACGCCGACCACATGTGCATGGTAGGATGTCCACAGTGCACCAGTGTCTCCAAACATATTCCTCATTTTTTGGTTCTGATTCTGGACTGCTTTGGAAGGCTTCAGAACTCTGAGTGGGTGGGATTATAATGTGCTGTCAGTCGCCACCTGATATCACCCATCTTCTATTGGATAATCTCATTGGCTTAAAGCTAGCCGTGATTGACAGCACACACTAATCCCACCCATTGTGAGTTTCTACCTATATAATGCAGAATAATATAGCCCATTACTCTGGACTCCTGGTCAATAGGTTTTATATTCCTGTGCTGCTGCATAGTGTTTTTTCTTCTGAATGGAGCATGAATGTGAATGAAGGTATAAAACTGAAGGCACTGTGTGGTTATGTTCCTGACCCCCCAGGTCAGCTCCAGCGTCTGGTCCCCCCAGTCCATAGAGTACAGCCTGCAGCAGTTCTGCCTGCCCTTCCTCCGCCTCTCCTGCCTTCTGCAGCATCACCTCTATGGGGACAACTTGCCTGGCTGTCCCGTAAGCTGCTTCTCTCTCAGTGGTTATACCTGTAGGTAGTCTTAAAGGTTTAACGAGATGCCCGTGTTTGTGTCTTTGGTCAGAAGGAGGACGAGTTCTCGGTCCTAGCCAGCTGTCTGGGCTTTTCCCCCCTGGCCCTGCCGCCCCCAGCTTCATTGTACAGCGCCAGCTTCCTGGAGTGGCCGGTGTGTGCTTTTGATCTCATGTCCCAGTGGTGTGCCGAGGTCACCGGCCTGGCGGGAATGCAGGCCGACGACTCTCAGGTGAGTGGGGGGGGGGGGTTGCGGCAGGGTGGACCTCACACACCTAATCATGAGCTCAGCTGATAATTATTGTAAAACAGAAGGGAGCAAGCAAGGTTTTAATTTATTTTTCAAGACTGACTTTTAGAACTCTTTCACCCAAACATTGCTCAGCTCGACCCCTTCAAAGAATCCTCTGTCCCACCTAACGTCTTAAAGCCTGAGTCAGGTTTAAGTGAAACAGCTGTAAACTGTATGTAAAATGGGATAGTTAGCCATTCATATTATATGGATGCAATCAGAAAGGGTATCCCTTTTTTCCCTCCTAATTTAGGATTTCCAGGTAAGTTATCAGTCCCAGATTTTTCATCTGCCCACTGAGATTCAGGCATTAGTGTTTTTTTTTTTTTTGCTCGCCGGTCCCAGCATGGAAACAGAAGTAAATTAATTTTCCCACCTGGCACCACTCTGAGACAGGAGCATGATTTCCATTTGCATCTCTATGAAGCCACTGAGTCAGACTGGGGATTTGGCGCTCCCCATGTCAGACTCTATGAAGATCGATGGACCGGAATCGGAAAGACAGTCAGTGACTGAGCCTTAGCTAGGGCTGTGAGGGACAGTATTACCTGCTAAGTGAAAGGTCCGTGTGAGCAGTTTCTGCATGAAAATGGAGGTGTGGTATGGAGTTGGACTGTGCTTTTGTTACTCTGTGTCATATTAATGTCACCCATCTCTCAATAGACCCTGCTGGTGCAGGACCCCCAGTGGGCAGCACCGCACCTCCTTCAATTACCTGAGAACTACAACACCATCTTTCAGTACTACCACAGAAAGGCCTGCTCCTATTGCAAAAAGGTGCCCAAGGACCCGGCCCTTTGTCTCGTCTGTGGCACCTTCGTCTGTCTCAAGGGGATGTGCTGCAAGCAGCAGAGCTTCTGCGAGTGTGTGCTGGTGAGTGTTCAGTGAGGCGCCCTGCCAGTGTGTGCTGGTGAGTGTTCAGTGAGGCGCCCTGCCAGTGTGTGCTGGTGAGTGTTCAGTGAGGCGCCCTGCCAGT
>JAODJW010000001.1:31122030-31132176 GCA_026777045.1 Hyperopisus bebe
ATTTGCTTTGTACACAGCATTAGGTGTTAAACCTTAGCTAAAGAACATGAAATACCACCTTCAGTATTGTGACTAACATTTGACATTTTGCCTTGCTCCAACGAGTCATAATTTCTTATATATCTGCCTCTGTCAGGCCATTTTATTTTTAGAAACCTATGTCACACATTTGTATAGCTGACTATACAGCTCAGTCTTAGATTAGGTACTTACATCCTTACGTTTTACGTCATGCACTGCACTGATTTTCTGGTGACAAAGAAGCAGCTGCTTGCTTAATGGATCATCATAGCTGACCGTGGCTTCAAGCGTAGGAGCCTGGGATGTGCACGGACAGCCATGCATATGTGTTTACCACCCCCCATTTTCCATTCCACCCTGCAGGTCATCGCCTGTGAGCAGCAGTACGACTATTCGTACGATGCCCGCTGTGATGTCTGGTCGCTGGGCATCACAGCCATCGAGCTGGCTGAAGGGGATCCCCCTCTCTCTGAGATGCACCCAGTCAAAGCCCTCTTCAAGATCCCAAGGTGAGACACTAGAGGGCGCTCCCAGCACACCGCTGCCGGCTGCTGGAGACACGCAGCTGCCCTTGTCTAAAGTGGCCTGTTAAAATATAAGCAGGATAATAGCTAGAATGATGGCTGGCTGTCAGGGAAGCTGCCAGCATTAAAAATGATGCCAATCTCCATTTTATAATATTGATGCCACAAGTGCCCTATAACTAAATATGGAATATTAAGTCACTTCATTTTTCACAAAATGGTCATCTGTTGGAGTTTATTTAGAGGTGACATTATTTTAGAATAGCTTGTGCTGTATTCCGCCATACCTTGCCTGCACAAATATCAGCTTGTTATTTAATCGCTGCAGTAGCACAATCACCGCGATTGGTTTCTGGGCGCAAAGGCACCATAATCAGGCCCTTTTGTTTCCAGATTTCCCCATCCTGATTGCAATTTGCATTTGTGATTAGCTGTATTCATATTCAAATGAGCCTGTCCATGGGTCCACGTCAAGGGGGCGTGAGGCGGGCGCCAGCATGTCACTGGAATGAAACTGCCCTCCTGAAGCAGAGTGTCACAGGCTGCTCACGTGGGCATAAGTGCTGCCTGTAAATTGGTTACAGGAAGTCACATGGCATGCGCCAACATCTTTGGATAAAGGGGACTGCTCCTACCCTCCTACCATCCCTTAAAATTCAGGATAGATCTCAGTTTTAATATATCTATCTCTGCTGTGAAACGAATACAGTGTGTTGAATTGAATTCAGTTTAGCAGAAGCTGAAGTGTAAAAGATGCTGTGTAGTGGGTACCAAATCAACAATTTAAAATGTTTTCCAATAGCAATTTTCAGCTCTTATTTACAAAGTCACTAAGGTATTAGTAGTTTGTCAATAACTTAATTATTTCAAAGCTTATAGTTTTTTATGTCTGATTTTTTGCACTGGTTTAGGGTTTGAGAATATTGATTGTGTTTCTTGAATGAAGGGGTGGACATGCACTGGAGTCTGTTCTGTTTTTGTTTTCCTATGAGATGATGGTTTCTTTTTTATTTTTTATCAAAATGGATTTTTTTTTTCCTGCCCCTGCACATAAATCTTGTTGCGGCCCCTGGCTGGGCAGACACAAGATGAATCACTGTGCTGAACCATGAAATGATTCTGTTAACATGTCATCTGTCTGGAATACGTTTTCCCATCAACGCACAGAAGCAGCTGAATTTATATGGGTGTCGGGGGGGGGGGAGGGGGGGGCCTTGGGTTTGGGTCACCATGACTTTTTTTTTTTGCAGGTGTGGGATTTTATACTTTGAAGCCTGATCCTCAGAGTTGTGGTGCTGTTTTGGTTACAGGTCAGCTACAATCAGCCAGGTGCTGTTTTGGTTACATGTCAGCTACAATCACACTCTGTGCCAGATGCTGTTTTGCCCGTCCTGATAAAGCACGTGGCCCTGCTGACATCATGAGCTTACTGATCCTCACTGGAGGGCTCCCCACTGCTTCCATGAGGAGCGTGAGGCTGTGCCTACAGGGTCATCACAGTGCACTACATCGGTTTTATATAGAAATACTTCAGGAAGAAGAAAAGCTTCTGATGTTTAGCACCACTTAGCTGTTTTAATGAGGATTTGCAGGGAAGATTTCTGTAATTTCTATGCCAGAAAAACACTGGCAACCTTGCTGCATATACACTCTGCAAAAGATACATTAAAATGACCTATTTGTGCCCCTCTTGGCACATAGTTCCATTTGTGCATTACCTGTTTGTTGTTTACATAGACGTGTATTTTTTCCTATGAGTCTGCAACACCTAGATCCTCTGGGGTCTTGAGTCCTACAAGCCTATGTCTTCTCTCTCGCTGGTGCTATATATATATATACAATGCCTGGTATCTTGGAATGGAGGGTTTATCAATATCAGCTACTTAGCAGCCATGGTTAGCATGGCTGGTATGACCTGGAAGTCCTGGAAAATAATTTTCTGTTTTTTTTTCCTCCTGTCCTTCTACCCGCAGTTGTTTTGATGTATTCATAGCCATGACTTGATATATTGAAATTGCCAAACTTTACAAAGCTAATTTCATTCCAGCCCCCCCCCCCCCAAAGGGGTCCATTCTGAAATCATATTATATTCACCTACCCCTGCGTAATCACAGCTATCAGTGTGCCAGATGAGTATTGTACCTTCATAGTAATGTGTACTAACCTTTAACACATTCAAGAAATTCTGTTAAATAGTGTCTGGAACATTGCAATAAGGGTGGATGTCTGGAAGGAGCTGGTGATAATGCCTGGAGCTGCACCTGGATCTTTATGGCTCTGCATCGTAAGGGGGAGGGGATAACTGAAACCACAAAGTGGCTGCATCAAAAAAAAGAACTAAATGGCTGGATTTTTTTTTTTAAAACTGTTCGGAAGTTTTTGAAGGTGTCAAAATGTAGCTTTTTTTACACTTTACATTCAGTAGTAGCTTGGTGAATTTTGAAAACTGTATAGCGGTGAGAGGCGGCTTTCAGATATGCTGGAATTTGACATTAATTTTACTCTGTACTTCTCATTTTTCCTTAAATTAGTTTCCTTCTGTCTACATACCAGTTTTAGAATTGTTTCATAGTTTGTTGATGTTATTTTTCCTAGAGACCTAAATTAGATGCAAACTCACACTTTAAAATATTATAGTTTTAGTGCTATTAGCTCAATTCTCTTTTTGTTTGATTGGAAGAAGAAAAATATAAATCAATAGGAAGGCCATCTGGTCTGCCTTTGCTTGCTTTGCATTGATGATCTCCCAGTCTGCTCACATAGGCAATTTTGAGAAGAAAAAAAACAGGAAATTTTAGATAATTGAATCTATCTTTAATTAATTATTATCAGTACTTATTTATTGTAACATATGCATATAATGTGCAATGATGCAATACATAAATGGTTTAATAGTTCTAAAACTAAACAAGACAGGCATGACCTATGAGGTGTGCATTAAACAGTGGACTGTAGGGGACAATACACACTTCTTGGATTTTTAGGTTATACACACTAAATGGACAAAAGTATTGGGACACCTGACCATTACACCAACAGTAACTTTTATGGCATCCCATTCTAAATCCAAAGGCATCAATATGGAGTTGGTCCCCCCTTTGCAGCTATAACACCTGTCACTCTTCAGTGAAGGCTTTCTACAAGATTTTGGAGTGTGTCTGTGGGAAATTTTGCCCATTCATCCAGAAGATGACCCAAATGCTCATCCATAGCTGGGAATTCAACATGATACTGATAAATATAGGCCTAGTACAGGGTTTGTCAACGCAGTGCTCGCGGACCCCCAGACAGTCCACGTTTTTGCTCTCTCTCATTTTCCAGGTTGAGACACACTGGCCTAGTAGCTCGATGGTCTGGGTCAACGTATGATTCGTTCATTTGGAGTTTCAGGTATCACATCAGGATCTCCTGACTCTGGCACAATACCTCAGTATAATGCATCCCCTATTATAGAATGCTGTATGTGTGTTGAAGTTCGAGAGCGAAGATATGGGTTTGCCCCTGACAGTTGCAGTCACACTGGCCCTGTGTGCAACAAGTCGTTTCTTCCTTTCCTTCTGTCTTCTTATCTGACTGTTTTTTCTTCGGGGTGTTTTGTAGAGCGGACAGAATTTACTGCAGTGGCAATGTGTCACCATTCTGAGTATAATCAGGGCAGCATAATTCCAACGGAGACCTTATCTGAAGGAGGTTGAGAGTAAAGAGGGCTTTCAGATGAAGTGGATGTCTCCCAAGTCAAACCTAAGCGCAGAAATGCTGGCTGACTGACAGACAGATAGACAAAGACCAACAGACAGACTAATAGATAGAGCCTAAAGATCTATAGACGTGGACAAATTTGTCGGTACCCTTCCACAAAAAACAAATAAACACTATCAAATAAGTTTGATGGCATCCGTTATTGTTTATTTAAAATGCGTCAGACTTTGATTATTTGATTATTTAGCTGTATGTTTTGGGTCATTATCCTGTTGGAGGACCCATGACCTGCGACTGAGGCTGAGCTTTCTGACACTGAACAGTATGTTTTGCTCCAGGATGCCTTTGGTAGTTGTGAGAGAAAAATCCAAATGTAATACTCAAATGTAATACAAAAGTAGTGAATGTTATGTATATGTATAATCTCCTAGCAATAGAGGAATGCACTAGGCCAGTAGGAACCATGTGTTCAAGGTCGGATGATAGCATCAGGCCCTAGTCACGAAATAGCAAGCACTGAATATCGGAACAAACCATGTATGGAAACATACAGCAGAACTCAAGGTAACTAAGAATGAGACTGAAAGGGCAGCAGAAACAAGTGGCACCATAAGGAGGGGCCCTCAGAGCAAAGCAGAGTTTGTTGCCAAAAAACAAGGGATAAAAAGAATTGTAAGAAGAGGCTCGGGGGAGAACTCCTGAGGTATCTCCCCAGGCCCGTACTGTAAGATACCACAATAAACTGAAGACTGAAAAGACTTTACGCTGTCCTGAGTCCCTCATTGTGCCCTGCATATATTCAATCAAGGTTCCCTGTGCCAGATGCAGAAAAGCAGCCCCAAAACAAACCTGAGCCCCTCCATGTTTCACAGTAGGTATGGTCCCCCCTCCATGTTTCACAGAAGGTATGGTCCCCCCTCCATATTTCACAGTAGGTATGGTCCCCCCTCCATGTTTCACAGTAGGTATGGTCCCCCCTCCATGTTTCACAGTAGGCGTGGTGCCCCCTCCATGTTTCACAGTAGGTATGGTGTTCTCTTCTTTTAAAGCTTAATTTTCCTTCCGTAAACATATAGAGCTGATGTAACTGGCCAAAAGCTCAAGTTCTGTGTCATCAGTCCAATGGACATTCTCCCAGAAACTTTGGGGCTTGTCAGTATGCATTTTGGCAAATTCTACTTTGGCTTTTTTATGTTTTTCTGTTAATAGTGGAGCCCTCTTGGGTCTTCTTCCTTGGAGCCTATTATTGTTTAAAATGTGACAGATGGTGCAATCAGATAATGATGTACCTTGACCTTGGAGCTCAGCTTGAATGGTTTTGGATGGTTTCCTTGGCTCTTTTTCTACCATCCGCACTATCCTTCTGATCAACCTGGAGCTGCATTTCCTCTTGCATCCACGTACTGGGAGGTTGGCCACAGTCCCATGAACCTTATACGTTTTAATAATATTGGCAACTGTGGTCACAGGAACATGAAGCTGCTTGGAGATGGTCTTATAGCCTTTACCTTTAACATGGTTATCTATAATCTTCTTTCTGAGCTCCTCAGACAGCTCTCTCCTTTGCTTTCTCTGGTCCATGTTCAGTGTGGTGCACACAATGATACCAAACAACACAGTAACATGTTCTTTCCCTTTAAATAGATTGAATGGCTGATGAAAATATTAATACTAATTAAGGTTAAACACTTAGTTTGAAACATGACTATAATGCAAGGATAAATTGTCTCTTTAGGGGTACCAACAAATCTGTCCGTACTATTTTAGCATGTCTTTGTAAAATAATCAACAACAAATCATTTCTTTTCACATACACATTGTTTCAATGAGCTGTAAGGGTACCGACAAATTTGTTCACCTGTGCATTTATCAGAAGGATCAAAAAATTAAAATTAAATAATGGGGGGTACACATTCCCCCCGCTTCTTACGCTCCTGTATCTGTGTTTTAGACCAAGTTCAAAGAAAAATCAATAAGGTGATCCAATACCGTTGGATCTGTTGGTCACATGACACACCAACAAATGAGTGCACAGCACATACATGTCACAAGACAGGATTGCGAGGAACTGCAAAAGTTTTGAAAGGGAACTTGAAACTGTTAATAATATTTTCCAGGCCTGTCCCTTTTTAGGGGCTTTGTACTCTGGTGTGTATGTTTGTGTTTTTATTTTTGGGAAACAAATTGAAATAATGTATCCGTGATCCAAATAAAGAAATGGGTAAATTGCCAAAGTTTTGTTAGGAGTCATTAATTGCAATAGACTAATTGGTTGATTAAACCACATTATCTGAGCAGGAAGTGCACACAATGACAGGCTCCCCCAAGAATCGTCACATGGAAAACACAGATAACAGTGCTCAGTGTCTGTCTCTTAATTACATAACATGGTCATAAGTGGTGCTGGTCATGGACAGAAGCAATAAACCAGTTTAAGGGGTAAAGTCATAAAGTATAAACGAGCAGAATTAATTACTGAGCTCAGTGAGTATTTTTGTGAAAAGTAATCTGCTGGAAGCTTAATTGCTTGAGGTGATTTTCTAAGCTGCTTTTCTTCGAAGCACGAAAGTCAGAAGCCAAAGCCTTTGCAAATGAAAAGTTTATAAAATTACAAATTTTGCTGCATAATTAACAGAAGGAAAAGTATCCAAGGCTGTGTTGAGTCAGCCAGATTGGACAGTGTTAAATAAAGCTTTATTTAAAAGTCCGGGCTTGCGTCCAGCCTAATGGAAGTGATCATTGAGTGATATGACTGTGAAGCATTTGTCAGTCTCTGTGATAGCATATTAACCTGAGGAGAGTGGACTTCATCTGGATATATAACAGGAGATTGTTATGTGAAAGGAAACTGAAACTGTGCCTGGAAGACCAGAGCAGTCAGCCCCAGAGGAGTTTAGCACCTGGTTATGCTGATGGTGAGGGCAACATGGATCTCAGGCTGACTTCTAAAGACTTTGCAAGACAGCCAGGCCCTATCAGAACAGCAGTGTGTCTGCTACTGGCTGTCAACCAGCCATGTTAGTGCTGTACAGAACCGTGGGTGCTGAACTGACACTCTTGTACCGTGTTACTATACGTTCACACTGCGGGCGGCCAGAGCGTCAGTGTTCGGTAGCGTCACGGACAGGGCGGCCAGAGCATCAGTGTTCGGTAGCGTCACGGACAGGGCGGCCAGAGCATCAGTGTTCGGTAGCGTCACGGACAGGGCGGCCAGAGCATCAGTGTTTGGTAGCGTCACGTACAGGGCGGCCAGAGCATCAGTGTTTGGTAGCGTCACCGACAGGGCGGCCAGAGTATTAGAGTTTAGTAGCGTCACGTACAGGGCGGCCAGAGCATCAGTGTTTGGTAGCGTCACGGACAGGGTGGCCGGAGCAAGGGGATGAATATAAAAAGACTAAGAATAATTACAAAAACCACAAAGCATGTGTTTGGAAATTAAGACAATCTTTAGCATTTTCTTATTGAAAATCAAACTGTATGTTTGCATTTACACTGTCAACATTCTGCTACTTAGTTTATGTTGCACGTGCTTGGGAATCAGTCATGATTTCAGTAAGAAAACCTGGTGACATAGATTGTTTTAGTCAGTGTTGTGATACTGTTTATCTTAGATTGCATTTGTTTAGTTTTGTCAAGCTGAAAATTATCTTTGAACCCTGACTTTGTTCAACCAGCTTAGTTATACAGACTCTGGATGACCGGAGGTATTTGTCTGCCATCTAATCTGATTAGCTCCTTTGCACAATGACATAATCTATTCATTACTGCAACATTCACGCATTGTATTATGGTCAAATTAATTTCTTGTTCACAGTCGTATTAATCTGTTGTGGTGTTAAAAAAAATAATAGTGAGGAGTAATGGAGGGAAAACAAACTGAAATCCTCCATCTCTCGAGTCGATGTACCTGTCGATGTCACTGGGCTCCATTGATGTCACTCAGCTCATATAGGGATTTCTTAGCACAGCAGTCATGCCCTCCAGGGAATCCCCAGCCATGCCCTCCTGGGAATCCCCATTGGAATGCCCCGCCCAGTCAGGGATGCCCTGTCCAGCCCCTGCCTTAGATTCCCTGGTGATTTCCATTTTTTGCTGTGTCTCTTCTCAGCTGTTTTCTGTTTCTTCTGATTTCAATTACTATTTTAGTTTTCTTACCGTGTGGTATGAACACAAGATCTTCTTGGTTCCTGAGACTTTGAACATTTCCCTGTTGAACAGTCCTCAACAGTGGTGCTAAGCTCTTGTCAAGCTGAATTGTCTCCCCCCACAAATTCTGTCTACCTATACACTATAGGAGAGATTTTAAAGTTACATTTCTAAAATTACATGGGTTCTATTGGCTGCTCTGTTTCTGAGCTATGACCTATATTTGTTTGCTATTGTAGTGTGTTCTTACGTTGACAAGCATCCTATGGTTTCTGTACGAATTCCTTCAAAGTTAACCTCTCACAGTGTCCTCAGTTATCCTGAGCAGCAATGCCATAGTTAACTTATGCAGCCTTTGCTACTGCTTGCTGTAGCTGAGCCCAGGCATCACCATGATTGCATGTTGCTTGCTGTAGCTGAGTCCAGGCATCACCATGATTGCATGTTGCTTGCTGTATCTGAGCCCAGGCATCACCATGATTGTATGTTGCTTGCTATTGCTGACTATTGCTGCATTGCGTTGATTATGAATTGTTTGCTGTGGCCAGGCCCAGGCCTTGCCTTTGCTTTCATGTTCCTTGCTGTAGCTGACTCCAAGCATTAGGAATACAACAGTATGGGATTTTCACATTATAATGACCATCTCAGGAAATAGTACAGTTTCATGGTGTATGGTATTTCAGAACTATTATTATTATTATTAGTAGTAGTAGTAGTAACTGCATCAGTTACAATGAATGACGCTTAAAGGGATGAAAACAGAAGTATTTTTTGGTTGAAAAAACGCTTTAATGTAGAAAAAGTTTAGAAATGGAAGTATATGTAAAACCATGATTTTTAACATGTACATGATGTGATAACAGTCAAAACTGGTATACTGCTGCAGCCCTACCAAACACTGGCCTGGTTGCATACTGCTTGCAGTAGCTGACTTCAAGCATCACCCAAGTTACGTATCGCTTGCTAGTATCACTGAGTCCAGGCAGCACCCTTAGTTATCGATTGCTTTCTGAAGCTGAGCCTTGGTTACATATTACTTGCTGAGCCCAGGCATTGCCCTGGTGACATGCAACTCAGTTTGTGATGCTTCCTCAGAGGGTACTTTTTATGTTACTGATTGCCTTTTTGAATTGTCCTTGACGGAGAAATCACTTGCCCACGTGATATTGGCCTCCTCTCAGCAGATGCTTCCTGCCAGACAGCAGGGAGCCAAGTGTAATTTATCACTCCCTTCCTCCTCAGTGTATTCCGCTTCCCAGCACTACACGTTCTTGTGTTTTAACTTTGAGGCTTTGCATGTGGCTGGGGGGTGGAACAGGCATTCCAGCACAACCAGAGTGGCATATCCAAAAAGGCCTAGTTTTCGTCAGGAGTCGTGGCTTGATGTTTTTTTCTGTTAACAATAGAAATGTAATTGTGCAAAAAATTCAAAGTATGAAAAATTTAGTACAAACTTCAGTTTTGAGTTCACAGTTTGTTGTGTTTTTGGTACAACAGGGAAAACAGGACTTTAGTAGTAGTTATGAAATGATTTATTATTAAAACTGCAGCCGCAATTATGAACAGTTGCAATCCTGCAATCCAAGCGCAATGCATCTGTCAATGTGTCTGAATGACAAAACCTAAAAGACACTTATTTGCATATATATATATATATATATATATATATATATATATACACACTCACCTAAAGGATTATTAGGAACACTATACTAATACGGTGTTTGACCCCCTTTCGCCTTCAGAACTGCCTTAA
>JAODJW010000001.1:31136442-31147179 GCA_026777045.1 Hyperopisus bebe
GGGGGGGGGGGGGGATGGGTGCACGTCTGGCTTCTTGCTACATTAGCAATGTGTATATAAACACAGGAGGGGATTATATACTGGATTTTTTTTTTAATTCTACTTTTTAATTTTTTTTAATTTCTACTTTTAATTCTAATTAAACATTTTTAGGGGAGTTCTGGGAAAGGAGATGTTTCTGACTAGTGAGGTCTTTGTGAGAATTTACAGTGTCAGCAAGCTGAATTGATCACTTTTTAGCTAGATAGCATCAACTTGCTCTATATCATGTGGCGCTTACCGCGTTCCATTTGTGTAAATCTTCACAAGGACCAAATGTATTTGAACTGGGAATTATCATCTACATCACAGAGGGCAGGTAAGCATTCAGCCCCCCTCCCCAGAGCCAATGAGGGCCGTAGTATTTTGTTCAAATATATGCGCTCAAAGTCTTGAGCCTGGCTTAGATTTAAAGTCTGAGGTAGGGGGTGTAAATGAGAAAGCACTCGATTTTCGCCCCATGTTATTTTCCGAGCGGTGATTTCTGTCTGCCCTTCTGCACTGCTGTTATCATCGTTCCCGAAGCAGATTGAAAGGCGCAGGCCATTATTTCATTATTTATAATGAAAACATCAGACAGTACAGCTGTGGACCTGCAGGCATTAGAGGTAATTGACTCATTTATTTGTGTTAGTTGTGCATTTGTCACTGTGCCGGCTCACCAACCGGCAGTGATGAAGTAAAAGCACTGGCTAGCTGAGATCCATAATATGCACTCCACAGTTTTTTTTTTCGTTCTTTTTGGTCTGTGGGTGGCGGTTCTGCTATCTAGTGCCTATGAAGGAGGAGGGCAGATTTTTAGGGATGACCGAGCCTGTAGGTGTCAGTGTGCAGCAGAGCACCACTCATTCCCAGACACAGTGTCTTGCCCCCTTTTCTTTTTTAGTCAATTGAATTGAAGGCCCACATCTGAGCAGCACTGCGTATAAACAGGCCGCAAACACTAACAGAATGAATCTTTGGTATTATAAGTACATATCAAAGTAATAGTTTTGGTCTTTTCCTTTATTGAGAGTGAAGTCTCTTCTCAGTTATTCCATGGAACCAAGGTGGGTGAATCAACCATATCATTTTACGGATGGACTTTCTTGTCTGAGGGATGGAGGATTCATTGGTTGGTGGCTTCTGAGCCTCAGATAGAATCATTTTGATGTCAAAAAGAATTGAAAAATACAATATTAGTTTTGCTGTGAACACCTTGTTTTGGTGGTGCTATTACTGCACTTTATTTCTACACAACCTCAAGTTTTGTAAAAATGTATCAGCTAGATAGTTTACTGAAGTATCCTGCCTAGACGTGCAACACCAAGCCGGCTTCCATCCATGTCCACGTTAGGGTCAGCAGAGTGAAAGCAGCACATTATTCTGTACAGTTGAGGGCTGGTATCAAACTCACAACCCAGGGGGTCTGAGGCCATAGTGAATCCCAGTCAGCCTCCCTAGACAGATATATGGCTCTGTAAGCAGAGGCTGACAGGTGGTATAGCACAAGCTGCTGAATGTAGACAATGGTATCAGGCAGCGCAGGCTGTTTCTGAAGACTGGCCCTCTCGCACTGCCCCAACCTAAACGTGTGCCACTGCCACTGTTCCTGATAATAAATGCATCATCAGTGGCCGTAATTGTGTGAACAAATAGCTGCCTTTTGTGACAGAGTGGGCTTGGTGTTTAGGATCCCGACAGTGGCACCTGCACTAATGGCTGCATCCCTTGCTTAATGTTCTGACACTAATGAATTCTGGGAATTCATTTTCGGCGTGGAAATACTGATAGAGGAAAGGGCCGACATTTCAGTGTCGATTAAGGAAGTGGGAGATGGCAAAATGTTGTCTTGTTTCGATTCTCTTTCTGTTGCTTCCATAAAGGATGACTTTTAAGAGCATAAAAAGATGAATTTTGAAGAGTTTCGAACAGAGCATGGAGAAAGGGAAGGCACTGGGTTAAGGCTCATATGTTAAACCCTAGTCCCGCGGCTACATCACGATTCTTTACGGCCTACGGAATGGTTTCGTTATTCTGTTAAAATTGGCCCAGAAATAGAGAACGGTGGCTGCACACTTTAGAGCAAAATGAAACATTCAAGTGAAACTAAACTGAACACGTCATCAAGACCAATCTGCTGCAAGGCAATTTCTGCTTGCTTTGGTCGTATACACACTCGGATGACATCGATTCAAGAAAGTCAGCATGTCGGAAGAGTTTCTAGCAACATATCTGACTTCTGTGTAAAAAAAACCTGAAAGACAGTCTTGGTTTTATTAGCTACTCTCTCTCCAGTGCTGGTGCAATTTATTTGAAAACCAAAACGTTCCCAAACTGCCAATATGATTGAATGTAAACAGCTCTACTGAATTTAGATTCCGCCCGTGCCCATAAATGTAGGTCCCTCATTAATTTCATATGAATGTATGTATGTACTGAACATAAAATGATGTAACTGATCCATAGTTGAGTAATATGTCCCTTACCGTTACAGTCATACACGGGAAGCTGGGATCATCGTGTGCGAACTTGCACCTTTCCGGCACCCCTCCCCCCGCTGACAAGCTCAATAGTGATGAGTCAGCGGAAAATTTAGCAAAACATCCTAGCTGGTTTTATTTTTTTGAACGTTACTCGGCCTATTTGTCATTTACAAGAATGATCCAGTGGATGTCAGATAAAAGCCGATAAGTAATAGTTCATCAGCCCAGTGGATGCATTTGATGTAACTCTTTTTCTTCAAAGAGGTTTTCATATGCCATTGCTGAGTATTATTTAAGAGATTTTTCTGTTATAATATTGACTACATAGTTCATATACTGTATGTAAATATTATTTACATATAGTAAAGATGCAAAGTTTGGGTATACTGTTATGGTGAGACCAGGCATGTGCATGTCCTTACACTGTTTCTTGGTAAAAGGCTCCCTCAGAGGTGAGCGCTGTATTGTTTGGCAGGCTGGGCTCTGTGGTAGCTATGGTGACACGGCAGTAATGGGGGAGAAAGGGAGATGGGGAGATGGGTCAGGCCTTGCTAGCCACTGGACCGAAAACAAGAGCCAGAACCTAGCCTTATAGAAAAGCCAAACAACAGGGACCGAAACACTTTTTTGTAGTTTTTACTGCAAAGCCTTCTTGCTGAGAGACTTATCTCCTACTCAGTATATGTTTTTCAGAACAGAACCTGTTAGCAGCTATTTTTTCACATTTTACCTGGATTCTGTGCACCTCAGACACTCTCTTATCTGAATATCGCTTCTGTACTTCATCCGCAGCAAGACCTTTTCTGCAGTTTTTCTCACAGTCGGAGCAGTAGCGTGAAGAAGGTGCCCCTTCTGACTTTTACCTCGTGCATTTGTGCTTCCGTTAACCGAATTAAGACGGTGACATCGCTAATACGAAGCTGTTATTGGTCACTGGCGAAAGTGAAGTTCCTTCATTTCCCGTGTTGGCTGTCTCTGCCCTCCTTTCTCCAGGTGCCTGATAAAGGACTTTGAGACGCGGCCCTCGGTCACCCACCTTCTGGAGCATCCCTTCATCAAGCAGGCCCACGGAAAGGACATGGCGCTTCAGCAGCGCTTAGCCACCCTCATTCTCCAACAGCAGGATTTCGGGTGCAGGACCAAGACAAAGTATGTGCTCCCATACCTGTAGTTAACATGGCTACTTTATATCCATAAAAGGGCTCTTCGGAAAGACAATAGGTGTGTCTCTCAGTAGACGTATACTGTAATGTAACAATTTTAAAATTAGCTTTTTAACAAAGTCAAAATGTCGTGGATGAGCAGTTATGGAAGATGGACTTAAGAATGATTGTTTTTACATAGATATAGATGTCTAGACTGCTCCACAGTTAGCATTCTCTTGACTGTTTCTTGAGCCAGATAGTCTATGTTAAGCCTCTGTGAAAATGTGAATGATAGTAAGACACTGTAGACTGTGTGTTCATTTGCTGATCTCAGTCCTGTGCTTATTTGTATTGTGTACATTGCATTGTTTCTTGGGAGGGAACAGAGCTGAATGTCACCAGCTTGGAGGTTGGGCATGATTAGGGAGTCGCTCCTGTTTTTATTTTCGGTTTTGTCAAGGTGGGTGTTTTCACAGCAGCAATGGAGGGAAGTAGTAGATGAGTGTTTTAGGTGTTTTTTCTCAGCCTACCAGCAGGTGGCAGGGTTTCACCACGCCGCACTGGAATATCTCAGCAGAATGGACCCTGTTCATTTGTTCTGAAGTTGGATGTGACAGTGTGGGCAGTTTTGACCCCACAGTGGCAGTGGGGTCAAATTTGGGCTAGAGACCTGGGAGAGTCTGATCAGTTTTTAGTAGAAGAACCTGTAGTGGCTCTGTGATGTGCCTGGTTGTAGCATCGCTATTAAAATGAGCTTGTGTCATCCGTGCCTCCCTTGTGTAGACTGCACTTAAGCACAATTGCATAGTTTTAGTGCAGTGTTTCCCAGTCTAGTCCTCAGGGACCTACAGCGAGTTCATGTTTTTGCTCCCTCCAAGCTCCCAAAAAACATGGACTGTCTGTGGGTCCCCAAGAACAGGATTGGGAAACACTGGTTTGGTGCCAGAGGTAATGGGACTCTGGGGCCAGATGGAAAACAGCCCCCCAGGCTCAACCTCCCCAGCAATGGCTCATGGGATTGAGCTCCTAGAGCTTCAAGCCCAGCAGCCACACGCAGTGAGAGCAAACAGGCTGGGCAACCCACCAGCATGAGGCAGCAGTGTGATGCGTTCTCCCCCCGCGGTGAGCTTGTCTCATCGTTAGACGAGGTCAATACGCTGGGAGGCATGAGATAGGGCTCCACGCTGTGGGGAGGGGGATAATTACCCAGAGCTGGGGATGTTTATATACAAATTAACATGCCTATGATGTATGGCACAGTTACAAAGAAAATATAACTATGAATATGTTCTTTCCTGCAAATAAGTACAGTAGTCTGCCCAGAATTCTTTTGTATGCATTGTAAAACTTCTAAAAAAGTATTTTTAAAAGTATATATATTTTACCATTAGGAGCATTGCAAAAGTAGTTGTCACATGTTCTCCATTACTGCCGATTGCTTCTGCCAACTTATTTGGTGAGGTGCTCAAGAGGCAGAGGGAGAAGGAAATAATAGCGCAGGAGGAAGGAATGCATCGCAGATACAAAGACTTTTGGTCGACATTGGTATAACTCAGTCAATGAAATCTTCATTTTTATAATTATTCCTTGCATGATATAGCTCTGGTATATAAAATCTAAAAAGCAATGCTTATTGCAATAAACAAGAATCAGATGTGGTAGGAGAATTAATGAAACCCACCAGTGAATGATCTTAATATCTTGAACTCTGAGTTGCTTTAGCAGAAACATCAATGCAATCTGTAATGCAAACTCTTCCTGTATGTTTAAGGCCATAAATATGTGAAAGATGCTGCATGAAATTAAAAACGCATATTATACTATCCAGAAACTTTAATGTGTTTTCAGGTGGAATATATCCAAGCACATAAAGAATGGAATGTGCAATTAAAAATTAAAAAATCGTAATGGTAAGGGGATAATTTTACACAAAATTGCACAATTCAGTGCTTTAGTCAGTTACTCTAGGTTTGTTATTAATAGTTATTGTTCTGAATATTCTCTGTTGTATGACTCCGAATATTAATGCAATCGTTAATTACATTTAGTAATACTGATACACTATTTTCTGCAGATAAGAATGAAGCATTGCTATGTTTGGGAGGGGTAGCAGTGAGTGTGCATTAATCAAAAGTTTATAGTTTTGGTAAATGGCTCTTTTTGTAAATGCTGAATGGGTGGTTTGTGTGCAGTGATTCATACAAAGTTGGCTTTTCATTTTGAAACCAAATGTGTCTGTTGACAGCTGTTAGCATGCATATTTTTATTTAAGCCCCATCAATGCATTAGTCATAGATTTGTCATAGAATTCCTGCGTGCGGATATTGTTGGCCCACAAGTGACAGATTATTCTTCATTCCAAATTCCTCTTGCAGTATCAACTGCATGTGAATTCATGTTTACTATTAAATGCCACCCCTCCCCCCACCAGGTGACAATGAGATGCTGGACCATGTTGGCTTTTTGCCACAAAGGCACAGCTGTGCACTCGTGACCTCTGACTGCCAGGCCAGGCTGGAGAATAGCAGGTCAATTGGTAATGAAGTGCAATCTCAGACTGGATTAAGCAGGAATAGGTGATAATCGATCAGAAAGGCCCTGGGGAATGAATCAGAGCCTGACAGAATGAGCAGAGCAAGCAAGATGTGTGGGTGACTGGACTTGGCTTTTAGAGACTGGTGGCTTGTTCCACTTGGTTTCCCGTTATCTAACACAGCTCATGAATCATGTAAAGAAAATGCATATTTTTCCAATTTCTGTAGGCACGAGAGAATCAGTACTCGTAAGACAAGAGTGGAGAGCTATTCTGAGGAAGATTTGGTGAACCTGGAGGTTTTAAATGAGGTAGGTTAGCACTCTCGCAGACGTGTGGCGGAATGTCATAGGTCACGCTGTGATTAATGGCATTTTTCATTCACGTTATCGGATTGTGTCATTCCATCTCATTCTTTTTGCAGGAGATTATAATCACACACCTCCAGAAGAGGTATGATGAGCTTCAGATCTATACTTATGTTGGGGACATCCTCATTGCTCTCAATCCATTTCAGGATCTTGGCATATACTCACCTCAGGTAAAACCGTTTCTTATCACGCCATATTGAGGATGTATAAGAATCCTTTTAATTTTATGGAAATTGATTTATTTTGAACTTTAATTTTATGCCATATTATTATCTATGTAAATGAGTAATGGCAATAAAATGGAACTGATTTTAAGTTCAGTTATTTTGTTAAAATAGACAAGCTCCTTTAGAGAATCTTGGTGGGCATGAAGGTCGAAAGACACCTTTACAGTACAATTTGCGTAAGACCTTTTAAATCCTTCTTTGTAAATACTGTATGTTACTATATTCAGTATATTACAACAGTTCCCCCAAACATAGCATCAAAATGTTCTTTTGCTAAAACATCCCTCTCCTCACAAAACGACCTTGAAGCAGTGTCACAGAATAAAAAGCCATATTAAAAACAGAACGAGCAATAACATTGTTAGATGTACTTTTGATATCCGTACAACATTGTCTGACAACTCAGGAAGATTGTCAGGAACTTCTAAGGCTTTCACTTTTGTGAGCTGAAATGGAGCATGAATCGACTCCAAATTTTAATGGGGCTCTGGAATACATGAGCAGTGCTTTAGGGACACAGTCTGTGATGATTTGTGGAAGCCAGGAGAGGTGGTGGCCAGTTTGGATCTAATCTGGACCATAATAATTGTCATGTATTGGATATTACATACATTATGGTTTGTGAGGAAAAAAGATCCACATGCACAGTAAACATGGTTGAAGAGTGATGTGTGCTGTGTAATAATTTCCTGTTTAGAGTCAAAGCAAGGTTCTTCAACGGGGAATGGAGTCCAATACATCTGTGTTCTATCTGGAGAGCTGGACATCTTATCACTCATTATTGATACCAGTTGTTGACTAGGTGCCTGTAGCCCACTGAGTGAGAGAAAAAGGCAGCTGGCAGGACACATATCTCAGGGCGTACTCACACTTGGCCTTGCACCGTGCCCATCCCCCCTCCCCATTCCCCCACTGCTCTGCCTTCACACTGCACTTAACGATCCTGCCCTGAACACGCTTTTGTCATCACTTTGCAACTTTTCGTGTTGAACAAAACATAGGAAGGAAAATGCTGCCGCACAGTAGAACGTATTTCATATTTAATGTCATCATTTTGTGACTTAATTGGAATCATTTTGGGCACAATGACACACGCAGATTTATCATGTAGGAACACAGCAATTTTTATTCATTCATACTGCGCGTATAAGAAGATAGTCCAACATGTTACCAAATATCTGAGTTTAGTAGTGCAGACTAGTGTCGCACGGGATACTGGTACTGAAACGGTACCATAGTTCCCCATTTTTGAAAGCTGGTTGGTTTTACATTTTTTTAGTACCGGTATTAATTACTAATTACAATATTACAGACACTGTTAATGCTAACCATCAAATCAGAACCATGGACTCAATATGTCTGAACCACTTCCGACACTCTGTTATATACAAATTCAGAATTGCACACACCATGCTGTTTAGAACACTGAAATGTCAGCTAGTTACATATGATCTCCCTAGCTTCAAGTCAATGATTTATGGAAGGAATCTTATAATGTAGCAAGATCTTATAATATAGCAAATAGACTATGTTAACATCATCAAATTAGAATCGGTACCTACAGGTTAGTTTACTATGCTGTGTTTTAAGAAGTTAGATAATCAGTGCATTGTGTGGGAAGTTTTTTTCATATGTTTATTAAGCAGAAGAATGAAAAAAAAACAGACAAAACTGCTGTAACCTTTATGGACACATATTATCTTGAGAAAAGATTATACAGTTTGTACAGCCCACCCGATCCCTTAATTCGGGGTTGGATTCATGTGTAGTGTATATGTGCAGAAGCGTGTGTCAATCACATCATTGACGTCATGTTTGTGTTCTGTGCTTCGACACGGTTAACAATCACATGACATCTGTACCGTTCCTGAGTCTGACTAATCGTGCTTTGGCCCAACTCTCCAAATGGGCCAGGGTGTGGTTAAGCGTGCCGCGGCCAGGCAAAGTACGGAGCGATCACTCTATGAACTGGACTTTGCGAGTCAAATGTGCTCGAGCCAGATTGGTTAGTGTGAGTGCAACTTAAATAGTCACCTAGCTAGTCTTCACCTCCCCAATGCAATTTGGATGTTCACGCACTGGGGGAGACCTGCAGCAAGAATAATTGGCAGTTTCAAAATGAGGAAAACATCCAAAATAGTCCCTTATCATCTGTGTCTTCTTGTTCCCAGTTCTCGATGTTGTACCATGGGGTGAAGCGCTCGACAAATCCTCCTCATATTTTTGCCACTGCTGATGCAGCATACCAGGGCATGGTGACTTTCTGCAAGGACCAGGTATGGACAGATGTATGACTCTTTCATGAAACTTTTCGACATTTTTTCAAATACAGTACCTGTACAAATACCTGTACAAAAGGACTGACAAACGTGAAAGTCTGTTTCTGTTTTTGCATGAAGGAAATTGTGAGTGCATTCATTTGTCCACATTATTATAAGTGAATATGATTAATTGACATTGCTTTGCATTCCAGTGCATCATCATCAGCGGGGAGAGTGGAGCTGGGAAGACTGAGAGTGCACATCTGATTGTCCAGCACCTCACCTTTCTGGGAAAGGTACACTGTATTTCCCAGAGGGTTGTACATCAAGCTCTAAGGGGATGATTGTACTGTCACAGTACGTTTAAGAGGATGACTGTAATGTCATAGTACATCGTACCATGTAATGTGCTTGGTCGTATGGAACTTAAAGAAGTATTGTTACTGGACTGATATTGGCTGGCTGTGGTTCAATGTGTTTGAAAATGGATGGATGTTTAGATGAATGGATCATTGAAATATATTTCTGTGACTGTTCAATTGTAAAAGATTCAAAGTAGGAAAATCTGGATGCATGAATGATTGACTAAGCTTGGTTCATGGCCCCAGGCAAACAACCGGACATTGCGCGAGAAGATTCTACAGGTGAACACCTTGGTTGAGGCTTTTGGAAATGCCTGCACAGCCATCAATGAGAACTCCAGCCGTTTTGGGAAGTACCTAGAAATGAAATTCACCCCCACGGGGGCTGTGATGGGTGCTAAGATTTCCGAATACCTGTTGGAGAAGTCAAGAGTCATCAAGCAGGCCATGTAGGTGCAGCCAAAATGGATATTGGAGTTGGAATCTCTATAACTTATTCTGTTTAATATGCTTTATAACTTCTAACCACTTCAGTTAAAAGATAAAATCATTGGGTTGGGTTTCTTGGTTGCCAGGGGAGAAAAGAATTTCCATATATTCTATTACATCTACGCTGGCCTTTATCACCAAGAGAAGCTCAAGGAATATAGACTACCAGAGAAGACACCGCCTAGGTAGGTTTTTCTTAGAATTAACACCTAATGAAATTTATTAAGATTATATTGATAAACAGATCAATGTAATTTTCCCTTAAAATCAACTTAACTGTGATGAAATGCTATTAAACTGGACCTGTGTGTCCAATAAACACTATAGCCTAGTTATTTACTCAGATGGTGTGAACAAGTAACATACACATGACCCATTACCTGAGATAACACAGTTTAATTGCTGATAGTATCACTTTTCCTTCATGTTGTCTCCAGTACCTGAAATATCAGGCAGAATATATTCCTGCATATGTTCTCATAATGTTATCATCAACATTGTTTCCAGGTACATTGACAATGAACAGGTCAAGGTCATGCAACACATCCTCTTGAGTAAGCTGTACAAGGAGCAGTTTGATGCCATTCAGGACTGTTTTCGCATCATTGGGTTCACTGAGGAGGTAGGTGACCACACAATAGTTACAGCTGTAGAGACTAGGGCAAAGGAACTGGGGGGGGGAACATGTACCCAGCAACATTTAATTTGGCTTCATTCATCCCCTTCATTCACCCGCAAGAAACAGACCCTTACATTTAAATTATTATGCTGTGCGCCCCCCGCCCCCCCCCAGTATCAAACTCTGTCCTACCCCCATTGCATAGGGGCTTGTTTTTGGAATTGTT
>JAODJW010000001.1:31147279-31160958 GCA_026777045.1 Hyperopisus bebe
TGGGGGCTTGTTTTTGGAATTGTTTTTTTTTTTTTGGGGGGGGGGGGGGTGTTTTAGGGGTTTTAAGGCTGAATTCAAGCTGACTGAGATTGTTGTTGTACAATATTAAATAAATATATTTAAATATTTGTTGCATAATGGTCATGGGTTAATAGCTGAATGATGTTTTTTACAGGAGGTGAATTCAGTCTACAGAATCCTCTCTGCCATCCTAAACACTGGAAATATTGAGTTTGCTGCCATTACATCCCAGCATCAAACGGAGAAGAGTGAGGTGCCTAACTTTAAAGCTCTGGAAAATGGTATGAGCACTTTAGGATCTGGTTAAAGCTCAGTAGGTACCACCTCCAAGTTTAGGCATTCAAAGCCAGCCTTTTCTGTCTGTGTTTTTGAATGCCAGCCATAGTGCCGACTGCATCACGAGCGAATGAGATTCTACCCGCTGGTAGCTTAGGACACAAGGAGTATGTCTGTCTCTGCCCCATTTTTCTTTATGCTTAATATGTAGACTTGCCTGTAAACCTATAAAATAGCCTATTAAACAAATAGTCATGGAAATAGAAGTTAAACTTACAACAAGTGCACTGAATTGAAGCTAAAAGCTGCTAGGGATGAATAGTGTCTGTTTGAAGATGCTGGTCTGACTGTAGTGGCTTATGGTCATCTTTAGCCATGTGAGAGTGGTCTTAGACGTGTGGGTTTTATGTCATGGTGTCCAGTTACTTCCTGTCTGAGATTATTGCTCTGTCAGTGCTGGTTAAAGGCAGATGTGTTTTAATATTTCAATTCTTTTTGAAAGTGCTGTAATACTTTGAAAGGTTCCTGGCTTTTCCAACTTGAGGCTGCTCCTCTGTTTAATGACGGTTTTCTACTTTTAATGGCTCCCGGTTGCTTCCCAGCCGCCTTGCTTCTCAGCATCGGCGCAGAGGAACTCCAGGAGGCACTGACCTCCCACTGTGTGGTCACCCGGGGTGAAACCATCATCCGCACCAACACTGTGGACAAAGCCACTGACGTGCGAGATGCCATGTCCAAGGCCCTCTATGGACGCCTCTTCAGCTGGATTGTAAACCGCATCAACGCCTTGCTACAGCCAGACAAGAATATATGGTTGGGCATCACTCTATAAAACTTCTCCATTAATATGTACATTTAAGTTTTTTAGCCTGCTGGGTCATTGGGTAGCCCTATGACCTCATACCTCCAGGACTGGGCATACCCATAGTGTGTAGGTGTGTGTCCTGCAATGAACTGGAATCCCACCTAGGATGTCCCCTGTTCTGTTTTTCCTCAGATATCAGATATCAGAAAATAGATGGATAGTTTTCTGTTATACTATTGATAGTAGAAAACTCACTGACATCCTGTTACAGTTGGGGTTTCCTTTAAGACCAATGCCCCTGTTTGGTGATAAATGATTCACCTTACATTTCTTTTTAAGTAAAAACTACCTTAAAGTTTAAATATGAAAGATTGCTCTATAAAAGATGTAATTTGTGATTAAAATAGGTTTGGAGAGAGTATAAAAAAACTGTGCACTTATTGAAGAAATATCACATCATAAAATTCTTTGTTCTCTGCCTTGTTAGAAATTTGCCATCTACATGCTACTCGCGGTCACATTTATATATGTCCACATATGAAATCGATGCATATTCTTGGTGCAACATACTAAACAGTCAATGTAAAACAAATAAGAGTCACTTGTATTCTTGCAAGACTTTTTCATATGGGATTATTCACAAAATTACATACCTCTGGGTTAAGCCACGCCCATTCTGGATGCAGATACAGATAATTTTGTTGGTTGAACAGATACAGGTGCAGATACAGAAGAAGAGAGGGACCTTTTTTAAAAAAATATGGCCTTTAGTTCTTTCATTTAACTGTGATTTCTGCAGAAAAAGCTGAACTGAGATTCTGGAATTATTTATGCAGCCTGGCTATAGAATTTCAATCTTTTTGTTATTTGGACTTAAACAAAGACCCCAAGGGAATATTTGTGACTCTTCTTGGTAGTATTATATCTCTGAGGGACCTTGATCCCCCCACTCACATTCTTGTTTATATAGTTTCTTAGTAGCCAAGGCCACCTTATTAGATAGAGATTCCGCGTGAGTGCAGATGTCTGCTATCTCGTCCTTTAATTAACTTACAGCACTGTGGAGAGCGGGATGAATGTCGGCATCCTTGATATTTTTGGCTTTGAGAACTTCCAGAAGAACTCGTTTGAGCAGCTGTGCATCAATATCGCAAACGAGCAGATTCAGTTCTATTTCAATCAGCACATCTTTGCGTTGGAGCAGGTGAGCAGTCGTCAGACCGGCGTTTACGTCAGGAGCGTGCCTGTTTGGTGTGACTCAAGTTAAAACTGCTTCACGCTTGAAACCTTCACTTGCAAAACTTCAAAACAACCTACACTTCACCATCAGATGAAGACTGAATAAAATACCATCATCCCATGCTCACAGATTTTTAAGATTAATTATGGTGGGGCATAAGATAATTGCTTGATTGTTTAAGCTGCACATGTTTTGCAGAAACAAATTGCAGTTGTTACTGTTCCCCTCAGAGTCATGGTTTTAGATTAATATCTAACTTGTGATATACTTGTTATTGCCTTGTTTGAGGAATTGCTCGTATTACGTTCCTGTGTGTTATTTTCTGTCTTCATTAGTCATAGAAGCCATGGTATTGGAGGAGGTCGGGTGTAATTTGTTGAATAACTGTTGAAAATACTAATGAATCTCATGTCAAATGAGCTCTCACAAAAGTAGCTTATTAATTTCTTTCTGTAAATAATTATTTGCTTTGATAAAAGAACCAAGCATTTGCTATTTTCAATAAAAGATAATTAGTTTTTTGTTGGGGGAATAGATTGGTTTAAACAGACTAAAACTTAAATATCATGCTACACTGCCATCTTATACTATATTTCTGCAACTTTTACTTCATTAGATGTCATCTCGTAGTGTTTTTTGTCTTTGGAAGCAAATTTTGGTGAATTATCAAGGCTCAATGCTGCTTTATAAATGTAACACTAAAATGCAGGCAATTAAACATCAGCATTTTACTTCTTTTATGAGCACACAAGTTCATAAAAGCTGTAGCTTTAAAAGGAAATGTAGGCAACTTGCTATGTGATCCATATTCATTTCATTATAAGAGGACGTAGAATTGTAGATGAGAAAGGGCTTTCCATATTTAGTTGCTTTCGTGTGGAATGCAGAAATTATTGCAGTGTAATAACTTTAAGATTTAAACTCTCTGCCTCTTTAGAGATGGTAGTTTACTCCTTCCCCGGTATTGTAACTCCACAGATCTAGATAAACCAGCAAGATGAGACCAGGTTACATTATCCCTCTGTTTCCTCGGCGACATAGTTTTTATATAATCGATAAAAGATGCGATTGGCAGTGGGGGTACAGCACTATATTTAATTTAAAGCCAGTTTGTTTTCAAACGTTCATGAACTGCCAGATACCCTTATCTTATTGTATTATCAGAGTGTGTTTTGTTAATTCCCGTTTCGTTCAGATTGAGTACCAGAACGAGGGTATCGATGCTGCCTTAGTGCAGTATGAGGACAACAGGCCGATCCTGGACATGTTCCTGCAAAAGCCCATGGGCCTGCTGTCCCTTCTGGATGAGGAGAGCCGCTTCCCCCAGGCCACCGACCAGACACTTGTGGGTAAGGAGAAGGAGGACAAACCACTGTCATTCTGGAGTTTGTGCTTTTTTTTTGGACATTGTATTTCATAGCACTTTACTCGAGGGGGCACAAGTAACTTAGTAACTCAATAACTACTCGTGTAAATCATGAACACATATAGTAACTGCATGAAATGTAGGAAACGTTATGATTGATTTAAAATGAACAAGCATGGGATTAGTATGAAACTAACATTTAGCTTCCAGTTAGTTAATACATTAAGGAAGAGTGTACTGCTACATTATTTGTGTCCCCTCAGTAAAGTGTTACCTTGCATTTTTTTTCCTGCGTTATAGTTGCGAAAGTATGTTTATAGTGTACATAGCATATTTTCAACATGATACTGAAAATTGCTAAATGTTATGATAATATCATAATGATATAACTCATGACCCTGTGGTTGTACTTTGTTGTACTTGAAATGGATACTGTTATAATGTAATAACAATTAAAAATACAACTTAATAAAAGCAATTAAAAGAAACATCCCAAATATAACGGTGGGGGAGATTTAACAATACACATTTGTAAAGTTTAAGAAATGTGCAAAAATTTTACCTTATGTCCAGGTTAAAAGGCATTGTTGTATGTGTAGTAAGAGCAATTTAATACTTCTCAATGTTTCCAAATTAACATTTTTTTCTTTTCTACTTTTTAAAGATAAGTTTGAAGATAATCTGCGATGCAAGTATTTCTGGAGGCCAAAGCGTGTCGAGCTGTGTTTTGGGATTCAACATTATGCAGGAAAGGTAGGGAACTTTTGTCAGATAGAGATTTTTTGTTTTATCTTAGAACTAATTCTCAGATACCTAGATTATGCACGGAGAAGCTGCAGCTATTTGCTTCTCAAACAGAGACGACTTGAAATACGATACCTGTATTACTTTAAGATGTATATCAATATATAATATTTGTGTGATTCATAAAGGTAGGAAGATGAACTGAATCTCTTGGCATACATCAGTTGAAGTTGAAATGTCCTGTGTGCAAATGCTACGTTCCGTAGGTCCTATACAACGCAGATGCCTTCCTGGAGAAGAACCGGGACACTCTGCCAGCAGACATCGTCGTCGTTCTGAGGACCTCGGAGAACAAGCTCCTGCAGCAGCTCTTTTCCAGCCCCCTTACCAAAACCGGTGGGTAGAGGCAGGTGGCATGGTCCTCAGTTCTTTTCTGGTAGGTTCTTAGCAAAGTTCTCAAGAGGGTTTGTGTGTCTTTGTACTGGAAGTCCATCTGAATGGCCGGGGGTGGGCTTGTGAGGGTGATGCAATCCTGATGCCAGCAAGTCCTCAAGGAGAGTCTGTCTTGCCCACCTCAGAAACAATTAGGTTGCCCTGTTTGGCATGTGGACACCCCTGCGGGTGGGCCTCTGCTTGTTCTGCTTTGTTCCATCCCCAAGCCCCCCTCCCCAGAGAGTCAGAATAAAGCTCCCTTCCCCTTTATCTCCCCAGAGCTCCGCTCTCACTGGAATAGTCTGTTTTGATTTTCGCTAAGCCGTCCTCCTTGGATTCCAGCTGCTCGCCACTATCTCCAGTTTTTGGTGAAGTGGGATTTTTTGCTCTGATAAGGTTCCCAAATACCCAAGGGATGAATAAACAGTATTTAGATTTGCATAAAAGAAGTAGAGAACTTCCCCACAATGTTTTCGGAAACAGGAATGGTAATAGGAATTAGCCATTTCTGTGGTTGTGGCCACTAGTGAGCAGATTGACTAGAAGTGTGTTAATGCATTTGTTGAGACTGAGATATTCAGTGCACGCAACAAATAAATCTCTTACTCAATTTCTACCTTGGTTAAGCCTCCATCTAAAACACAGAGATCTCCTTTGAGGCTTTGCGAGGCTGAGGGGAGCCTTCAGTGGGTGGTATACTTTGTTTGGGCTGCTGAAATTCTACTCCTGAAGTATCGATCGTTGCTGCGCATAGGCTACAGGCCAGCGGCCCCATGATGTGGCTTTACCACAGCCGGCCGTGGTCTGTGGCAGGACTTGCACCATTCATTACTTGCATTGTCAGATTGTACCACTGTAATCAAAGTGTTGCTGTTGCTACAGAGGTTGTTAATGGAAATTAGCAGTAGAAGGACATTCATGTGTCTGTCTCTCTCTGGGCATAGAAGATCTTTCAGCCATTTTGGGAAAACAACTCTCTCTCTTTTTTATTATTATTTTATTTATTGTATTTATGTTTTCCATAGGGGCAACATGGTGGTGCAGTGGTTAGCACTGTTGCCTCACACCTCTGGGACTCGGGTTCGAGTCTCCGCCTGGGTTACATGTGTGTGGAGTTTGCATGTTCTCCCCGTGTCGTCATGGGGTTTCCTCCGCATACTCCGGTTTCCCCCCACAGTCCAAAGACATGCTGAGGCTAATTGGGGATACTAAATTGCCCGTAGGTGTGCATGTGAGAGTGAATGGTGTGTGAGTGTGCCCTGCAATGGGCTGGCCCCCTGTCCAGGGTTGTTCCCGGCCTCATGCCCGTTGCTTCCGGGATAGGCCCCGGACCCCCCGTGACCCAATAGGATAAAGCGAGTTGGAAAATGGATGGATGGATGTTTTCCATAACCACTTATTCAATAAAGGGTACAGGACAGGAGGCCAGTCTATTGTAGGGCACACTCACCTGCACAAACTCTAAGCTATTTAGAGTCACCATGTCACCTAACTATATAATGTATGTGAGCTATATAATAGGACAGAAAAGTATCTCTCTTAAACTGAAAAGTCGTCTTTGAAACGTACTCTTTAATGCAATATCAGGGGGAAAGTGCATACAATTTTATGTTATTTTCTGGACTGGCAGTCTTCTTTAAAGTGCTGGTTGTCTGCAGCATTCAATTTTTGAAAATTGTGGTGATTTGTATACTTTAAACTGGAGCTCAGGATTCTAGCTTCTATGGCCCTTTGCCACTAGGTGGCAACCTTGTAGATGCTCCATTATGCCTACTTCATACTAAAGTTTTCCACGTGCACTTACAGTCTGCATGGTTGTACGCACAGACTCTTGTACTACATGTGTCTGTGGACGCAGATTGTCGCCGTTGGCACATTCGTATAGCAGCGGTATTCCACCAGACCAACAGAGGGCAGATGTATTGCAACAAACACAAATATAGGCAGTGTAGTGAAATGGGTAAACTTTTATAAACTGTTTTAAAGATGTTACTGGGCTTGGCCGATATTTTGAAATCCTTGTGACAAATTGCCAACCCGCTCAGTGAATTTTCTTGTCAAGAATTCAGAAAGCCAGAACAGTGTTGCTTTCGCTGGTGCCACCTCACCACTGGTTCTAGTCATACAGCTGCTCACCGTAACTTCAACTACAAAACAGTGATTGACCACTGTTCTGTCAAAGTTAGTACTACCACCTACTGAAAACACCTATGTCAATTTCCTTGTACATGTGCAGAGATTGGACCAAATATTGCACGTAAACACCTTTTCTACCCTCTATGATCAGAATGATAGCAAGAATGGCTAGCAGGTTTGATGAATGTTTGCAGAATTATATTTATATTTATATTTCTGGCTATAGGATTAGAAAGAATTCCGAATGGCTACAAACTAAAACAAACTATTTTTGTACTGCAACACCATATACCTGTGCATGTTTTTCAGTCAGTGTTTACATCATTTTGAGTTTAGTTGGTACAGTTTAGTATAGGAACATGTTGTTTCAATTTTTGAGTGTTTTGCGGCCTCGCACTCCACTGTGCAGTGTCCAAGACCGGCCCCTATGACCAAAATTGCATCATAATCGCCACTTGGGCTGTGGTGCTGCTGCATCCTTGTGAAGTAGGAACCAGCCTTTACTCATTTGTGCACATGGCTCAGAATGACAAATGTAGCTAAATTCTAAGGACAGTGAAACTTTGACTATGCAATGCTCTCATGATTGGACACTGACTCTGAATGTTATGTTGTGGTTGTCATTAAATAGATCCAGAAAGAAACTGCTGATGCACAGTTGATGGACAAAAGTATTGGGCCACCTGCCCAATATATCCACAGGAACCGTTATGACTTCCCATTCTAAATCCATACAGTAGGTATCAATATGGAGTTGGTCCCTCCTTTACAGCTATAACAGCTGCCATTCATCCAGAAGAATATTTCTGAGGTCAGGCAATGATGTATGTGAGAATTGTTGAAATTCCCTTGGTATCCTGAAGCATTAAGAATTCCCTTCATCGGAACCAAGGGGCCTAACCAAACTCCTGAAAAACAACCACACAGCATTATCCCTCCTCCACCAAACTTTACAGTTGCCATTATGCAGTCAGACAGGTATAGTTTTTCTGGCATCTGCCAAACCAAGACTCGTCCATCTGACTGTCAGACAGAGAAGCGTGATCTGTCACTCCACAGAACGTGTCTCCGCTGCTTCAGAGTCCAGTGGCAGTGTGCTTTACATTCGCATTGCACTTGGTGATGTGAGGCCTGCATGCAGCTGCACGGCCATGGAAGCCAGACCACCTGGAATTACTTGTTTTTACAAAGGCTTGAAAGGTGGGTACAGAGACACATTGCTGCTCACTCAGAAGAAAGAGAATGTATTTGCAGACAGATTCCTCCAATCTGGGGGGAACTTCCTGGATCCATGTTTGCGTTGGCTAGGGCAGCATGGACCAGCTCCAACAGGGCCCCTGAGGTCTGTGGTTGGGGATTTGGGATGTGAGTCTATCCCACATGGGAAGTTGGGAATAGGACAAACCAGTGGCCACAATGCGTCCCAACTAGACTTTGGGCCTGCAACCGGGAGCAAAGTGTGAAAAGGACATTTCACCAAGTCTTTATGATACTTTCTCACTGGACAGGATTTTTGTATTTGTTTGACTTTTGTTTCTTAGCATTTTGCTAGGACAGCTGGCTCCAGTGAAAAGGTACACCTCATAAATCACGTGTGTTGAATGACACAGAGATTTTTTGTCATGTAGAACTTCAGCTTTGCTGAATTTGTATGGATGAGTAAATTAAATACAAATAATTACCAATCTGAGAACCAAAACCAAGAGTTTGCCCTAGTACAGCAGTCAGGCCATTTAAATCAATAGGACGATGTTTTAATTTGTTGATGTACAATATTTAAGTGTGAATTTGTCACAGTACAACTAAGCATTGTCTTTTATGTACTTTTTTATGCAGAAATACATTCAGAATTTATCTATTACCCATAGTTTTTGTGTGATGATATTTTTACGCAATATTGATAGTATGTAATTACTCATTACGAATAAATGGGTAAAGTGTACCTATTTCAAAGTGCAGTTATTTAATTTCTATTTGTAGCATTTTAAGACTTTCGAAAATGGTGCAAAATACTGTAAGTCTGTAAGTATATTTTGGCAGAGTTTATAGGCTGTACCACGTTCGGACATGTTGAGGCAGGATCTGCTCTCTCTCTGATATGGAAAAACAATATCAAGGCAAGAGGAGTCCCAGTATGCTAACTGACTTCTGCTGGACCCTTAAGAGGGATGTTCCTGTGGCCAAATACAACAGAAAATCATGCACTTCTACCATTTAGCTGAGTCACTTCCACCATGCACATATACTGTAAATATATGTATAGCAAAAAGTTAATTGTGTGTCACCAAAAATCGTTGCTTGTTAGGGAAATTTTGATTATGTGGAGAATACTGTAGGAATGATTTGTGTGACAGTAAAAATTTGTTAACCAGTGTTATTAATGTTCATCTCTAGATCTCACATGGAGCCTCACAAATGTCACATCGCAGAAGCATTTTCATTTCAGAGTGTATATTGTTGGATTTGGCGCAAATCCTTTCAAATGAAGGGGCTGATTGTAGCTGCTTAGAAAACACTGTTAAAAATGTGTCAGTATATCAGAAATCCAACCAAGAAGCCTGTAGATAATGCATGTAGATAGATTGCATGTGTAGGAGACAACATCGTCTGTCAGGTGTGTTTAATTGGGCTAACGTTGAGAAGCACTCTACCTGACTGCAGTGATTAAAGGCCTGACACATCATTGGTCTTGAAAACTGGTGTTAGACTGTTACATTCCTGCAATATTTACTATAAATCTATTCACACCACAGGGCTCTAATGCAATGGGCTCTTTATAAATGAGAGGTATAAGAAGAGTGATTTCTGACACTCTGGTGTGCTATGTACTCACCCTGGTGTGTCCTGAAATGATGATATGTTTGGGGGGAGGTTTCAAAAAAGGAGATGAAGGTTTGGGAGATTGTATGAAGGCCACGTTTGGGATCGTGGCAGTTTGGTGTCTAGCTGGAGTTTGGAGTTCCTGTGTTGTTGCCATGGTGGCGGCTAATTTACATAAGTAATTCCACTGAAGGGTCTTGGCAGTGGCCCAAAGTCACTGTAGTGTGTGAAATGGGGACTTTGTAAAGGAAGCCGGGGTGTAAAATCTGCTAAACACTAAGCCACTGTAATGCACCTCCATCGCCCGCAGAAAAAGCCAGGGAGTGCCTTTTGTGTTTGCGAACTATCAGCCGTGCAACATTGTTATTTATCACAATACGAGCCTTGTCCTGTTAATAATTATTGTCTCATTTTTATTATTATCTGTACAGTGGTATTTTAGAATTGTCCTGTTCAAAAAGCGTTCCTTTTGACAAAATGTCCAGAAACCTAACCGACATACTGTATGTCCGCTGATGGTTACCTGGGGGCTATGGAGTCACCGCACTGCTCAGTTAATACACCTCTGCTGATTCCAGGCATGTGAGGAGTTTGTGAAGGGGGGAGATGGCTGGGACAAGGTATCACCTTTCAGCGCTTTTGAGAGAGTAAATTTGGAAGTGCGTGTTTGAGTCAGCAGTCCTCTGGATTCCACGGCTCATGTCCCACTGTGGCATTGCTAAGGAGCGGCGCGCTGGAGTCGCCCTGGCCAAACAGCCCCATAATGCATGAGTGTGTAGCACCGGCAAAGCCAATTACACCGTGGCTATTTGATGATGGATCCCTCCTGATGGAAACGCATGGCATTTAAATATACAGCCCCTGGACTCTGTAAATCGTCCCAGGCGCAGAGCGAGCGAAGGATTGCAAACCGGGGGTAATCTCATTCGACGTGGTTGCTGAGTTTCCGGATCCCATTCCCAAGGAAGAGAAGATAATGACTCGTGACCCTGCTTCCGCCAGCCGAGGGCTCCCGGCTCCCCAACGGTCGGGGATTGTCGGCTGCGTGAGCCGGCTGAGCCTCGACATCTGAACTGTGGGGCCCATTGAGGGTCCCCTGAAAGGGCAGCATGGTGTCGTATATGGAAAGTGGGGATTGCTGTTTAATCCTGGGCACCTCGGCTCGTCAGGAGAAATCCAACACTGCTGCCACGCTTCTTTTTTCTGTTCTGTGTGTGTGCATGCACGGGCGCGCGTGTATAGGTGTGTGCGTTTGTGTGATTTTCGCCGTGCTTAATTTTCAAAGTGAACACGCCGATGCCAGGAGCACAGTCAGGGTGGGGAGGTTCCTCTTCTCTCTCAAAGGGGCTTTTGCCAAGTGAAACACACAGACCAGAAATGATCAATCTGATCCCCCATCTTGAATGGTGCTAAACTGGAGTTCAGACTCAAGTGCACTACTTGTGCACTATGTGTAAAACATCTATAGTATTGACAATTAAAAATATGGATATGTGGCTGGAAGAAACAATATAGTTATAATGAAGAAAACTTTGGAATATGGAAATAATGCACAAAAGTTAAAACATCTACCTTTAATAGGGGGAAAGGTGCGTTATTGTCACATGTAGTTGAAAAATAACTGCATTCCCATTATGTGTGTGTTTTGGTACATAGCACCAAACAGGGGCATGATCCACCTGAGGGCTCTTCACTTCGCTGGTGATGTCACGTTCCGGAGACCGGGAACGCGCAGTGGCACCCTGCGCGCTCGTCCAGCCCTCTGCCGCTAATTCCTCGTGACAGACATGTTCCGACATTCTCCTCCCATAGTGCTAACAGAGAGATCTCCCTCCCCCGCCTTCTGAAGAATCCAGCTGCCTCAACGTTTGGCTAAGAGCAATGAGCCCTTTTCAGCTGGGTCTTGTTTTTGAGTTGGGTTTGTGGAGCAGTGCAGCGTATTCAATCAATGTGCGTATTCTCAGCTCCTCAGCTTTTAACCCTTTGAACCGCCATTTAAATAAGGCTACGTTAATGAGAATGTGAATTATGATGATGATTATTCTTATTATAATTTTGCTCACCCTTCTTACACACTGATATGCACAGATCAATTACTCTTGTCATATATAATTGATGATATGTGTGATTAATGTATCCATCCCAAACTTTTAACCTTATTTAGAAACCTGTGGGGCTGAGCCATGATCATATTCTTTGGGTGTTACTCCTGCAGTTATGGGGGACTGGGTGGTGCTGTACTGTAGCCACCTGTACTGACCTGTACCTGGTCAGTACTGACCTCAGTGCTGAGGCTCTCTGTGACAAGAGGCGAAGGGTAACCAGAGCATGAGCATGTGACTGTTTTTAATCTCGTCTGCATGTGACAGTGTGATGTCTAACTATGCTCACAGAATTATTATCAGAAGATATTTATCCTGGGTGGTATGGTGGTGCGGTGGTTAGCACGGTTGCCTCACACCTCTGGGTTACATGTGTGTGGAGTTTGCATGTTCTCCCCATATCGTCATGGGCTTTACTCCGGTTTCTCCCCACAGTCCAAAGACATGCTGAGGCTAATTGGAGTTACTAAATTGCCGATAGATGTGCATGTGTGAGTGTGTCCTGTGATGGGCTGGCCCCCCATCCTGGGTTGTTCCCTGTCTCATGCCCGTTGCTTCCGGGATAGGCTCTGGACCCCCTGTGACCCAGTAGGATAAGCTGGTTGGAAAATGGATGGAAGATATTTAACCTGCCAAAAATTCCCTTTTGAGAGCATTTATCAATGAGCTCGGCCACATGCAGATCATGCTGCCCTGCCAGTTCCCTTGGCTCTATTTATACCCATTTTCTTGTCCACCGAACTAAAAAATTTCCTCTGTTCTACCCCCATTAACATTAAACAGTTCATCATTGGAGCTATTTTCAACATTTTCATTGTTCCTGTGTTTCAGTTCATAGTAACAGTATATATGAAAATCAGTAGAGCCATTGGGTCACTGACAAGTGTTTTTTTTCTATTCTCTGCTGTCTGATGTCACACACTGTGGGTTAAAGATCCCATTTAGCCTGTGAATGGAGGAAGGAAACTCAACACATGACAAATCCACATACTTAAAGCAGAGGCAGGATTCAGCCCCCCCCTTAAAGATTGTCAGCAGCCCCACCCTCCGAGCCACACGCCACCTTTCACTCCTGTTGGGTGTATTATGTTCATTATTTTATTACCAAATGGTATATACAGAAGATGACATAATATCTTGATTAAAATAACCAGTCCTCTTTGAATTATTGTTTAAGCATAATTATTACACTGTAAGATAAGCTGTTTACCATGATATTGCAAAAGATGAATAGTCCTATCGAATTGCTTCTGTGGACTTTGTGTGGATGAAAAGCCAAAGATGTTGGCAGCCAGAATAGTCACTGAAGCCGTTTTCAATAAAGGAAATTGGTCACAGACCTGGCAAAAATATCTAGGGAGCAAGCCCTTCTGTTTCAAAACCATCACCATATGGTCAGTTTTACTCCTCTCAAACCTTAATGAAGTCCATTAACTTGGCTGGAGTCAGTAAGGTGTATCTGACAGTTCTGCAATGATTCTCCATTTCCGAACCCTCAGGTTGTGTAGGGGATGCTGTATGCTTAATTCTTGGAGCACTGTTTTGTCTGAATATTGAAACAGTTTGTAATTGCTGCTACCTTTAACAAAATACAACCCAGATTATAGTGGGGTGTGAGGGGACTGGCTTCATTTCTATTTTCCACCACATTAACAGCAAATAGAAAGTCAAATATGAAGACTCATCTTGCCAGACGCTTTCTTGGTTGATTTTATAGAACACCTAAAATTAATAGCC
>JAODJW010000001.1:31164643-31178972 GCA_026777045.1 Hyperopisus bebe
TGCTACGGGAGGTAGCAGTATCAGTTAGCATCAGCTACCAACAAAAAGAAATAGCAGCAATACTGTCATAGTAGTAACAGCTGCATACTGCTGGTTCACGTAGCACTACTGAGCTAACATTGATGTTTACATCCTGGTGTGTTATCGGGAGCTGGAGAACCCCGCTATTTATCAGTAAAAAATATTACTGATGAATACGATATTCCTTATCGATTTTTTTCCAACTATATTGATATCATCAAAAAATATGTGTGGAAAGAGTTTTCATTGTTACTTACAACTAATTCTATTTTCACTGAGTCAAACTGCATTATCGGTCTGAAAAACAAACATACCAAAAAAATGCCTTTTTACCAAAATAAAATCCCTTTTTTCTACATCCGATTACATTGCCAGGAGCAGGACAGCCCCAGTGCTGGGGTTGGGCAGATAATCGATATTGCTGATAAATACGATATTTGTTCCTTATCAGTTTTTTCCAACTATATTGATATAATTGAAAAATGTGAGTGTAAAGAGTTTTCATTGTTACTTGCAACTAGTTCTGCTTTCACTGGGTCAAACTGCATTATCGGATTGAAAAATAAACATATGAAAAATCCCTTTTTCCTGCAGTTGGTGATAAGCACGCCTCACCAAAAAGACAGCACGCTTTGCGTGTGCACCGTGTGCACAGCCTACGCCTAGCAAAGTAAACATGCGTGTGTTTCTTACTAAAAATTCATACTAAAGCATAACTTCCTATTTTAATGTTTTTGTGATTATGATGGTTGTTGTTCTTAATCACCTCCGTAATTTGGGCATTTCATTATACAATAATAACCACTGCTAGTTTGCTATTTATTTGGGCAGTTTTTCCACCTCCCATTTCAACTGGGGAAAATAAAAGGTGAAAAGAACACATTCATTTAGTCTTGAGTAGTTTTTGCATTTGTGTCTTCAGTTATAAACACATGACTTATGTTAAATCGTAGAGGTTTCTGCCTGGTATCTCTACCCTGTGACGCTGACATTTTACAAATATGTACGTGTGAACCAAATATTGGGTACTATAGGCTGTACAGTACTATTTTAAGGGCATTTTTAGCAAACAACATTACCTGTTTATTGCTTGTAAAGAGAAATGCAAAACAGGCTGTATTAACATATTAATTTGGTCATTGATTCATTCATGATCTTGTGTTTAGACATTATCAAAAATAATTTTCGTGGCAGATTCAGATATAACTCCAGCCTTATCTTCTGTGTAGGTATACGGTTGGTGTGTGGAATTCGGTAGAAAGTAAATGTATCCTACATGAAACTGCTAACAACAAGGTGGATCATCTTGAGTAACCGGGTCATGATTTCTAGTAGGAGACATTGCTGTTAAATTTTTTCAAGTGTATTTTTTGGCACTTTAATCACCACAGAAAAAAATTGAGCTCCATTATATTTGCCAGAAGGCTGACATTTTTACAGCTTATATCTCCGAAGTTAGGCAACTCTGACTACTACAGTCTAGATGGATAAATAGCACTACAGCATATCTGGACTGCCCCTTTAACTGGTGCAGAACTCCAGAAATAATAAAGAAGGTGCAGATTTCTAAACACCTTTTGATAAAGCTCTGGAACATGCACAGGGAGACCTCTCAGACTACGCACCACAAATTGTCAAAACCTTTACCTGCAGTGGGAGAAGATACCATTAAAAAAATGGGCGCACCTTTCTGTCCCGTGACGGCATAAAATATTAAGATATGCACTTTGCTGTATAGACTTGCTGTAAAATATTTATTGCTTCATTAAATATGATGAAGTTGTGAAGAGAACAGACCATCGGAATTCTAATATTGTGTCTTTTTAGTGCAGTGTTGTGCTGAGATCCTGATTTGTATATAGATTACAGAGGAGATTTGGAGCCTGAAGCAAATAGCCTTCTTTTTTCTATAGATTGTTGATTTTGTCTGCATGGTGCTAAAATCAAGCCACAGTTAAACCATTAATGTACTAATGATCATTTCATTATCAAACTCCGTGCAGTTGCATTAAGAGGTGGGCTTTACTCGTAGCTAATTTCTCAGCCATCCGTCAATTTTTCAGTTGTACATAAACTTTGCAGTATTGCCTGTGTCGTTGCAACTGTTAATATTTAAATATAAGCTTTGTTTTGTGGTATATTTTTACATTGCATTTATTCATTAACGTAATACATGCTTCCGGCTGTTTTTGTGCTGCAAGCGCGGGGGCTTGCAGACTAACAGTGTCGGGGGTCATCTCTGCTCAGGTGGACACCATGGAGATGATGCGGCATCCAGAGGAGACCACCAACATGAGGAGACAGACTGTGGCCTCTTACTTCCGTGTGCGTATCCTTGATGGTGAACTATCCTTGATGGCAAATAGCTACCTCCTTCAAAGCTGTGCCAGGCAGCAGAACGGCACAGCCATAGTGAAACGGCGTAGTGCTCCTTTTCTTAGTCATTCAGACATGCTGCTCAATGGCAGCTCCCCAATCCCACGGAAAAAGTTCTCATTTGCTCCTATGTGGGTGGTCAATGCTGGGAAAACTGTTTATGACTCCTTGGAAAGATATATGCAATCTACCCTAATGCACAAAGAACGTCTGGAACTGAAATGCCGCTGCCATGAGCAGGTTGAAAGCTAGTCGTTCTTGGTCATGACCACCACCACACTGACATTTCCAGCTTTTCAACACGGTCTTGTGTTACACTTATGCATGCGCAGTCAGCCATCTTCTTTTGCCTTGTGTCAGCAGTATTCGCTGATGGACCTCCTCTCCAAAATGGTGGTGGGCCAGCCGCATTTCGTGCGATGCATCAAGCCAAATGACGACAGACGGGCACTACGCTTCTGCAAGGAGAGGGTGATGGTGCAGCTGCGCTACACGGGGATCCTGGAGACGGTTAACATCCGCAGGCAGGGATACTCACACCGGATCCATTTTGATGAGTTTGTTAGCAGGTAACAGTCACAAGTCACATGGGGTGCCATTAATATTTAACAAGAGTCTAGAGAATGGCAGAAAACCTTCAGATAGTAAGGGACTACTGATCCTACTGCATTATAAATTCAGGTCTGCTAAATTACAGTAATGCATAATTACCTTATTTCAACTATTCTAAAAACAGTCATTTTGAAGTTTTCCATTAAGGAACCTTAGGAAGACATTTAATTTGTTTAAATTTGCAGGAGCACATGGACTGTATATGACCAAAGCTGAAAGGCAGCTTTTAAGAATACAGGGAAATTTAGATCCATTAATAATTCCTCTGACCTTGATATCTAAGAAGACTCTGTTATTCATCTGCTATTGCATACAGTGTGAAGAGTTAGATGCTGGAAGAGTTCCAGCAGTAAGATGTGGGTTTATTTACCTCCCTTCCTACCAGTTAAGGACCTGTAATCAAAATAAACTAAATGTGTTCTCCTCAACATTTGCCATTTCAGCAGACAAGTTAAGATTCATAAGCCAAAAAGTATGGGAAAATGACAGAATCGCTATAATGGTACATTCTTTTCTCTCTTAAATCTTACTATTGAAATCAAGCACAGTATTTTCTGTTTTAATGTATAAGGCTGCCGTTCCATTAATCTGTTTTTTTGAGTGAGAAGACAATGAAATGTGTGTGATATCAAACTCTTTTTATTACGAAGAACACCCAATTTAGAGTGCATTGTCCTTTGTGTGATATCATTGGCTGAAATGATACAGTCAATGATACAGATGATAGTTAAAAACTGGAACCTACATAAAAATTGATTTAAATGTGTGCTTTCATATCAAAGGCCCCTCTGAAGTTGGCAAGCAGTACAGTTTGTCTGCACCATCAAAGGCCTTGCAGGTATCAACAGGAATTAAAGTAAAACATAGCAAAGCATGGAGATATCAAAGACGTGTTCCATCCAATGCCATTGTAATTTCTCGTTTTTTGTTACCAGCTTCTAAGCACGCTGGTGATCCAGCAGTTTTAATAGGCTTTGATATTGAACAAACTTGTAGAGGCCTCTTCCTGTATGCCAAAATCAGTCCCCTAGTCCCTGCAAAAGTAAAAGCGGGAAACAGAAAATTCTCATAGACCTTCAATAGACATCCTCTTTCATGTGTGAAAGAAGAGTTAAGTAGGAAGGACTTCTATAGTAAGCCCTATAGAAAAGCTGAAGGAGGTGACAATACTATGATATGGAATCCGGATCCTTTTGCAAATCACCTGACAGGAGATCGCAATCTGATACTGTTCTTTACTGCCTCTTGGGAGGAAAACAATCACATTTTTCTCAAGGGCCCTTTACTGAAACTATGATGTTTGATAGCTTGTGTTACACCTCTGACATCAGTCTCATGCACTTGTACATATTGTAAAGTATCTGGTATTTTTTGCCATCCGCTAAGATTTTGCTGTGTTTACAGGAAAACCAGCACAGTTTTTTTCTTTTTTGCTGTAGGCAGACTGTGGTTAAACAAGTCAAGCTCTGCACAGAGGCAGATTAAACGGATTTACATTGCCTGCACCATGAATTAAACTGGGTCTCATATACTTTGATGTTATTTCAATATAGTGCTACTTTCATGGTATTCTTGACTTTGGACTGCTCTACCTACTTAAGTGTTTTATATCAGCGATAAGCCTTTGTGAAACACTCTGATGCCTCTTAAAGATAGAATTTGGGTTCTGATTCATGGCAGGAAATGCGTTTCTTTCATGAGTTTGCCTCGACTCTTCAGAATAAAAGAACATATTCTGTGATACAGCCAGTGGCTACATAAACGATCAGCACATTTTTTTTTTTCATGAGTTGCAAGGGATGGTTGCCATAGGGCTTTCTGACATTGAATAGCCACTTTCAACATATTATAATCCCATTACAAATAGTACCTGTAACATGTTTCTCTTCACAATTAATCACATGCTATCACTACATGATAAAAGTATACCAATGTCAAACAAATATTTAGGATTGTAATATCTGCGACGCCTCACCTGGATCTCCGGAGTATTTGTTGCCTGATGTGTCATGTTTGTACCACTATGATATTTATGGTACATGTTTGGTGTACCCTATTGAGTATTGAGTACCCTGAAGGGGCGGGTGTGTTTCGGCTCTTGTATTCATCACGGAAGTTCTCCGGGAGTTCTCTCCAACAACCCTCCCGAGATACATTAGACAAATAATGGGAGATCTGCTGTACATATAAAATCTACAATGGGTGGATGTTATTAGGGGCAATATGATAGTCCGCTTTACAAGAGGTACAAGAAATGCGCATCTGCCTTGCTCCAACGTGGCTGTACCATTTTAATGAGTGCTGCTTTATATGGTTGGGAGGGGGGGGCTTTGATCACTCAGCTCTAGTCCCCCATCCTTTAATGTACATCTCTTAACATTCGTTTCAAGACCACTGGAAGACTTGTTGAATGGGGTTAAATCCAGACCTACTGAGGGGCAATTAGCAGCCCTTGGATCTTTGTACCTTGGAAACTGCTCTAAGGAAGTTCTCCTGAATGGACCAGATGACTTTGCTTGGTGGTGTGCTTAGCTGACTGACTTGTGTCAGAAAAGGTGTGAGTGTGGAGCCAGTTGCTCTGTCTGGCAGAGGGGTATCTCAAGATCTCTGCTGATGTATATATCTTTCGGTGTATATTTGATGTATATATGAATATTGATCTGTATATCTTTTTTCATATATTTCAAACTAACATGTACTGTCCTTTAATAAGGGTGTTTTGTCCAGAATGTTCCCAATTCTCGATTCCCTACATGTAGATTAAAACACTGAAGATGACATCACATGCTCTGAAAGGAATAATTTTGTCAACAGACAGATTTGATTTATTTTGAAAGAAAAAATGGTGAGCAGCAGGAGCACTGTGCAGCCAGTCCAGGGAGATTTCAGCAGTTAATTCAGTGTATCGTATCGCTGGAGTTCATAATTCTGATGCCAATAATAGAGGTTTCTGCTCTGACTGTAGTATGATGCAGTAATTTGTTGTAGCCTCACACCTCCAGGGTTGTAGGTTCAATTCCTGTCCCCAGCTCTCTGTGTGATGGTTATGCACATTCTTCCCACTAGGTTTTCCCCTTGATTAATTGATTTTGTGTATCTGTGTTGGTTTGTACCTCTGGGGATAGGCCTCAGATTTCCTGTGAGCCTGCATTGGATAAGTAGCTATGGAAGATGGGCGGATGCATATCTGTAATTGCTTCAATCTTTATTCACTGTTCTGTTGTGCTTTAAGACAAACACATATGGTATATGTGATTTAATGTATATAAAATGCTGTGAAACATATCACGATAACTTTGTAATATTATGCAGAATAATTTAGTTCTGTTTTGTTGTTCCCTTGAAACACACTCACCACCTCTCTCTTCTTTATCCCAATCAGGTATTACTGCCTGGCTTTCCGGGTACATCTGATGCCAGAGGCCACTAAGGAAAATGTCATCATCATCCTACAACAGGCCAAACTAGACAACTGGGTCCTGGGGAGAACTAAGGTGAACCTAAAATGCTGTATTGTCCCATTTATTCTATGCAGGTTTTTCAGAGGAAAACTTGAGGAACCCAGTTGCCAGTTTTAGGACATTGTTTCTGCAGGAATCATCAAGTTCAAGGATAAAAATGTAAGGTTCATACTTCCATTGCTGAGTTAAATGCCGGGCTTCTATCAAGTGTCCTTATTAGCCTGAGGAAGTTTTATGGAAGTGAACCATACTTTATTATTAGTAATTTTCCTGTGGTAAGCAACATGGAGAGGGAGCATAACCTGATAGGCGAACATGTGGGAAAGAACAAATCCTCCAAGACAAATGAACAAACCTGAAGACATTAAAAAAGTTAAGGAGCAGGCAGTTAGGACCAGCATAATACTCTAATCCAAGCTTACTGAAGGGGTAAAAAGAAGCTCACCAACAGGCACTCCCCACTGCAGGAACCTTTTTCAGGAACCAGAACTTTTTTCAGGAATCGGGAAGTTCAGTATCATTCCCACTGCAGGAAATTGCCCCAGTTGTAGTTCCTGGGAGGTAGTTCCTGAACCTTTTTAAATTCCTGCCTAGTAGTAGGTACTTTTCGCTTGACTAGGAACTATGTTCAACTTTGCTGATTGATTGACCACAAGCAATGCGCTAACTTGGAAGTTACACAGGAGTTTGTGGAAAAGACATAGAAGGAGTGGAGCAAAAAATTTAGCAGATGGGGCTATTTTTGTGTCTCAATCAGTGCATTAATGAATACCTTTGTTGCTTGTGTCTCTATATTTCTGAATTGGAAAAATATAATTATTTTGTCTAATATTGTCGGTGTGGCAATACAAGCTCACCAGCGCTTATAAGCATAATAACGTTACATCATTCTTTATTCTGTGGTAAGTGAAAAACCATTCTGCTGGCCAGATTTAAGAATGAATTATAAATATATTGGGGGCCATATAAATAAAATGCTGTGTCCTGTTTTGAATCAATATAGGATGCAATTTGACCCAACAGAACAATCTTCAGGTTTCACAGAATTAAAAACAATGTATTTTGCTAATTAGCACTGGCAAATTTCACTGCTGGGACTGACAATATTAGACAAAAGTATGTTGGTTATCGATCAAATTTTCTGATACAGAAATATGGAGATTCAAGCAAAAAAATTGCAATTACATGTAACTGAACTACAAAAATAATTCCATCTACTCAGTTTTTGCTCTACTACTTCTGCTTTCCTGCATTTCCATGTAAGTTCCAAGTTAGCAGCAGTGCTTATGGTCAACGAGAATCGCTGTAAGTGCCTCCCCAGGTGTGTTCGAATGAAGAGTACCTTGTCTGGAGTGGGGACTAAAAAAGGGATTCAGAAGAACTACAATCAGGCCAAGTTCCTGCAGTATAAATGTGACAAAAGTTCAGAAAAAAGATTCCGGTTTCTGAAAAAAGTTCCTATAGCGTGAATGTGCCTTACAAAGCCAAGGATCCACCACGCAATTTTGATTGATTTCTTTACCTGGGGACGCAAGTTTTGATGATTAAAGCATACCTCTTGAAAAAGACTTGCTCTGCTTCTGTCGGGGGGTGTGGGGGTACGATGACTCCAAAGGCTCCTGGGTGACAGGTTCCCTAAAGAAATTGGAGCATAATTCTATTCTTCTGGGTTGGGGGCCCAGTATGATATGCTTTCATGGGGCCCAAAATTTCTAGTGGCACCCCTGCGAGACTCTTTACCAGAATGCAGCGGGTTCACATCCCAGAGGAAGCTCTGCTATTGTAGCCTGACGGAGGTCACTTTATCTGGTTTGCTCAGGTAAAACATATAACTCCGTAACTTTGTAAATAGATCAAGATGTGTCATCTTTGCAGGGAACAGTCTCTTTCTTGTATAACTTTCATGCATTTGCCTCCCACTGAGCTCATTATTTCAGCTGCCATTAGCCCTGATATGATGGAATTTAATCTAATGCTGGCAAAGAGCTGTCTTTGGCCTGGGCTGACATGGTCCCCGGGGTCCACAGGTTTTCCTGAAGTATTACCATGTGGAGCAGCTGAACCTGCTGCTGAGGGAGGTCATTGCACGGGTGGTGCTAATGCAGGCCTATGCCAAGGGGTGGCTGGGCGCCCGGCGCTACCGCAGGGAGCATGAGAGGCGTGTACATGGAGCAATCGTTATCCAATCAGGTGAGGCCACATTCAAGCCACATGACCTTCCAAATCGTCAGAGCGCTGGACCCTTCACATTACACAACTTGTCATCTCGTAATCGGGAACCTTCATGTTGTTGTGGTAGTTGTGATTTGCCAGCGCAAATCGGACACTTATTTGCCTCTGATCTTGGGGTTTGGTTGGTGATCTCTAAAAACTGTTGGCGAGTGGAAAAAAGGGGTTTAACCTGTGAACTTAGCGTAATGGCTTCCGCTCAAACTTTCCTTTAGCCTATCTTCTTAAGTCCAAAGACCAAAACCCCATTACAGCTTTAATGACAAAGTAGCAATTTTTTAGTTTAGGATTTTAAAAAGAAAGACTCTGAAAATGCTGTATGTTTATTGCTCATCTGCCTCTCTCCTCTCTCTAGCCTGGAGGGGCCATGCCGCTCGTCAGACGCTCCGGCTAATCAAAGCGGAACGGGAGAAGGCCGCCATCCGCATACAGTCTGGTACACAGCAGTTATCGTCCTTCAAAAAAACTTGAGAAAGTTGTTTTAGGTTGATCCTGGGCACATTGCCCAACCTGTGCAACAGGCTCATGAACTGAAGTCCCGATAAAGGCCAGTGTGTTTTAAGGGTCATGAAATGCCTTTTTGATCTTGGTAAACCTCTACGAAACAGCAATAATTAATCAATAATGTATGAGAAGAAGCTTTTGAAAGTTTAGGCAGCATTTGGTCTCTGTGTTGCAGTAGAATAGTGCATATTAAACCCCCCCCCCCCGCTTTCATCTCTTTCCCTGGAAAAGCATCAGCGGGGGCTAATCCCCTCTGCCTCCCTACGACTTCCTCTGTTGAATTCCCGGTCTGTCGCAGCGAGCTCACATTCCAGAAGCAAGATGCCTCTTTTTTTATTTTTCTTTAAATGCCGTCAGCCGTGTCATCTGGAATGTAAATGAATTCCAACTTGGTAAGGCTTGACGGAGATCAAAGTGGGCACGGTACCCTTTGCGGGAGCAGCCCCCTCTCCTGAGCCACTCAGTGGAGGACAGGGAAAGGTGGCAGGGGGGCGGGGGGGGGCTTGGAGGCTCCACATTGTTATTTATGGAAGCCCTCCAGCCACTGACCTCCTGGGCAGGGCCAGCATCTTAGCAATCCACATCCCTCTCACTAATACACGATGAACCCCTAAATCCCTCGTAAGCAGCGGTGCGTGGAGGAGGGGTGGAGCAGGTCTGTCCGGGAAGCAATCTCAGCTGTCTTTTCTGCTTTTGGTGGCAGCTTGCTTATGCGACGTGGCTGGAGACGTCTCTTCTCCTGTCAGATCTCATGTCTGTCTTTTATTAAGTAACCAGATGCCTGTAAACAGGCCTTTTCTAGGCCCTTACGAGAGGGCTAATTGTGCATCCAAGTGAAAAAGTGTTATGGAAAATGTGCTTTGCACGTACTGTATGTGATTTTGTATCTAAACCTATTCATGACTGTCTATATTAAACTTGTAGCAGTCACATTGATTTTTTTGTTATCATTTTCCGCTACTTGAAGCTCCTCTGAAGGTAGGTCTGACCTGTGTTTTCAGCATACAGGGGGCATCGGGTGCGAAAACAGTATGCAGCACAGAAGCACATGGCAGCACATGCAGAGAGCAGCCAGGTAGAGCCCCAGAGCGGGGAGTGGACAGGGTGAGTCCCACATATCACCATGGAGGTTTCCTACCTGTTTGCAGTATTTCTATGTTTTTGCAGCATCTATAGATTAATGCTTTAATGCCCACGGTAGAACACAGCACCAGTAAGAGTACCTCCCCTCCCAGATATACAGGACTGTCCAACGCCTTACTCCCCAGCCCATATACACAGACAGGAGGAAGTCATTGTCACCGATAAAACGGTTTAACACACCCGTCACTTACGTGGCCCAGCAGATTCCCTAAATGCATTGCTTTATAGATCCACCAGAATTTAGCCCCTCCCAGGTTGTTCTGCAGCCAAACATTATGTAAAATAATATCTCTGTCAAAATAATTTTCCTGTCAGTTGAGTGGGTCTTAACTGTACCTATATACTGAAAAACTTCAGCGTACTATATTGAAGCATTCTCAACTTCTGTGTCAGTGTTTTTTGGATAAATTAATTTTAATTATTTTTAATGTTTTATGTTAATCATACCCAGGTTTGTTGTCTGCTTATCATAGAATTAACATGCACTCATTCAGAAGATAAGCGATAGATCAGGTACACAACAGTACTTACGTTACATGTTTAGGTGCAGCACTTATTCCGTTTGTGTACCTTTTAAATCATTTAGCAGATGCCGCTGGCAAAGTGGGAATCAGTATTGTGATATTTCATGTTGCCTGCTTTGAGCTCAAAGGAAATATTTTACTGAAGACACAGTATTGGAAAGCTTTAAAAAGAGTGATTTGGATGTTCAGAAAAGTAGCTCTACCCTTTACTTCACATCGTAAATCCAGTTCTTGGAATAAAGCCCAATGTTCCATGTTTAGAAACTTGGGAGTTCCGAAAGTAAGAGGAGGATGCTTCCCAGTAGTAGATTTGCGTAGACTGTTCTGAGTGCTGTTCCTGCTCTTTGGCCAGATGCAGGGCTGCTTTAAAAGGCAGGAGTCCAGTCTTCATTGTACACCACCAAATTAATCAATCTCCCTTTGGGTTGGTTTGTTCATGGTTATAATCGTATTCCAGATTTAGAGTCCTTCAGATCACCATTTACCAGAGTGCTGTCAGGTTTTGTTCAATGTTTTCCATACAATACTAAGGAAAAACATTTTTTCTGTCTCCTTATTTTAATGATTAGTTTGACGTAGATCTAACCATTTTGTGTTATGCAGTGCCTGATTTCATGTCAGACTCTTAGAATCAGGACACTTTGGGGTCTTGGCTCTAGGAATGCAGTTGTGTCTGAGTAACATGTAGTGTAAAATTTGCATTATTATTATGAAGTAAAGGAGTTTATAAGCATCTCCACTTGTTCCTCTTCTTCAGATTGGACAGAAGCAAGGTGACGAATGATCTAACTGATCCTCCTAAAAGTGGGGAGGCTGGCAAGGTGAGCGAGATTTCTTTTTGCGTAATTCCCATAGCAGATAGAAAATACATGCTGCCAGATGACCGGCTGCGTCTGCATGGCAGCATGGCCGGCTGCGTCTGCATGGCAGCATGGCCGGCTGCGTCTGCATGGCAGCAGCGGAAGTTACAAGGAGGCGAGAGTTATTCGGAGCACCAAAGTCCTTGAAACAAAGGATCGCGCTCACTCCCAACTTTTGCCCTGTGGAGAGGCGGGGTGGTACAGCGGATAGAGGAATCAAAAGGCTGGAAATTCATGGCGGAGAATAAATGCCCATGCTTCCCGGAGGTGATTTGTCTTTGCGCTTCTCTCTACAGATGTTAGACCCCTTTTTTAGTAAAGACCTGAGGTTCTTTGGTAGTTCTTTGATATCCTGCTCGAATTCAATATGTGAAATAGAAGAGTCACTCTGTGACTTGGAGCACATAGCAGCCTTTGAAGTCTGATCCAATTTTTGCTGCTCGCCATTTGATGTTGAAAGGATGAAATGAAGAAAACGTACAGTTTTTTTTTTTCTCTCGCCAGTAACTCTGCTGAGCATATGTAAGATTAAAAAAAAGCAAAATCCTTCGGAGGATGTACTTAGAAATGTTAAGGAGATTAATACTTTCCTGTAGCTCTTTTATTCAAATATAAAATTAAATGTGAGAGGAAGTATGTTTCCACTGCTGTTATTTTTACTGTGACAATAAAGTCAGCACATGAGGTATACTTAAAAAAAAGGCCTTTTGTAAACAAATTTTCATGTAGTTATAAATACAAGACACATTAATAAGCTCTAGTTAAAGAGATCTCTGATCTAATAAATAGGAAAGAGTATAATTCCACTTGGATCACTAGGTCTGAGTCAACTGCTTGCTGTTTGTATTGTTAAGATTCTAATGAGACTTTTTAATTTTTCCTAAGGAGTCCCCTACCAGCGAAGACGGCCTAATTAAGGTCAACAGTCAAGATGAAGGGACAGTAGACGAGGTGACAAGGCATCCCAAGGACAATGGCAGTGTGCAGGAGTCTCCCTGTAAGCAAGGTGAGGCCAGACACAGGGGGCAGCAGGTGAGATTTAATATGGTAAACAAGATAGGAAAAGCAGCGTCCTCTGCACAAAAGGGGGGCAATATTAGCAAAGATTATTTGTCTCTGTGGAGCCTGGCCGTGCAAGTTTAATTTGGCACCAAGGCCTGGAACGTCTCACACAGGCCGGCACTGTGTGAATGGAGTGGCTCACTATGCCTAATAGGCTGGCGTGACAAGCGGTGGTGCGAAAGGCCCCCAGACCGCGGGATCTGGCGAACATTTGTGCGATTTGTTTTTTCCACCTGAATGACGCTAATGCCTGCTGTGGGAGGCTAAAGGGTAACCATGGGAGGGGGGGGGGGATCCGGCACCCATAGATGACGAGGAGTGAGGGAGCGCAGGCGCCATGCTAAAATGTCACCAGAAGCTGTAGGTGACAGACAGAGGTGGAACAGCTTTCTGGAAGCACAGCTGGGGATTATGGGAATTAGATGTGATAATGTAACACAGGCAGGTTCTCCGGCGCGTGTGGGATTAGTGTCAGCTCACCACAGCAGGTCTGGGTTAGATAGCGGTTAATGCGCTAATGTGGGGGAGCAAGTGACCCTCATTCTACCCCCCCCCCCTCCCGGTTAAACTGAAAGGGGATGTTCCTCGTGTTATATGCTGCTTTGCTTAGCACTGAAAACCAAGTCTGTCGTTAAAACACATTACATTCATTAAGCGCCATGACACACAACACCTGATCCCTGTCAGCCCATTAAGATCTGCCATGGCCTCATTCTGTCGCTTTTAATGGCTCTTTCCTGACGTCCTACAGTAAATTGTTTTCAGGTGTTTGTTTGCTGAGTCTCACGACCCACCATTCACTTACACTCCTGTGGCAGGTGGACTTGAAGTAGCCCTGGTAGGTGGGGCGTCAGGTTCAAACCCGTGTGTGAAAGGCAGCTGCGAGATGGTCCATTCTTAGGCACTCTGGGGCTGGCCCTCCGTATAAGGCAAGGCAGTACACAGAGGGCACACACAGTCAGCCGCCGCATTCTGTGAGCCTAAACGTAGGCCAGGGCCTTGTCTGGGTAGAAGAATGAATAAATGAAAGACATCCCAGCCTACCTGCCCCTCTAAGCCCAGCTTTACTGAGTGGTGAACAGACCTCAAAATAAGTTGTTTAAAAAAATAAAAATAAATGAGTGTGAGCAGCTAAACCTTCGCTGGGAGAGGAAAAATGGGGATCAGACGGCTGCCACTCGCTCCTCGCTCAGTAAACAGGATAGCGCTGAGGATCAGTCAGCGCTGACTTTATGATTTATGAGCCCAGAGCTGCTTATGTTAACAAGCTTTTTGAAGATTACAGTTGTGGTAAACATAAATGTCAGGAGGGAGCCAGTGGTGGAGGGGAGATGTATCACAGAGACCAATTAGGGCTACATCAGGGAAGCCGTCCTCTCAACCTGGTTGTGGAGCAAAAAAACAGATGGGAAAACCAAGGGTGCTGAAGAGTGTTTAGCCCTGCCATTCTAGTCAGTCCAAGGTAGCACTCCCTTCATGAGAAGCTAGCACACAACAATACCCATGTTGAGGTAGCACTCCCTTCATGAGAAGCTAG
>JAODJW010000001.1:31179072-31214645 GCA_026777045.1 Hyperopisus bebe
AAGCTAGCACACAACAATACCCATGTTGAGGTAGCACTCCCTTCATGAGAAGCTAGCACACAACAATACCCATGTTGCCACATTTTAGAGACTGTGTGAATTTTACAATGACAGTTTAGATTCTACAAGGGTTAAGCAATTATATTTATGAACAGTGCATTTACACCAGTCTGACATTTTGTGTGGGACTTTAAGCCAGGTGTTAGCTATGTTTCTTATACTGCCGTGGAATATGGAATACGTGATATTGCAGCCATGTGCTTAAAGGTCAAAGCGGGAGAAGCACTGGTGGCGAGAAGCCATGTTTCATACAGACTGCTGGGAAAGGCTGTTTCACACAGGAAGTGCTCTTTCAGCTTCACCTCCTTAAGGAAAGTCTATACAAAGCAATTCCTAGCAAAACTATGCATAGCAATTCCTAACCAGTCGATGCAGAGCGATTCCCAGGGAATCCATTTTAAGGGATTTCTAGAGAATCCCTACGAAGCAATTCCTAGCGAGTAGATAGAAAGTGATTCTTAGGGAGTCTATATGAAGGGATTTCTAGGGAGTCTCTAAGAAGTAACTCTTAGGGAATCTATATGAAAGGATTTCTAGGGAGTTTCTAAGAAGCAACTCTTAGGGAATCTATATGAAGGGATTTCTAGGGAGTCTCTAAGAAGCAACTCTTAGGGAATCTATACGTAGCAATTCCTAGGGCTTTTGTATAAAGCTATTTTGTACAAAGTGATTCTGTACAAAGTGATAGCTGTGGTCCATGGACTGTGCGATGTCTTGCTTTAGCATGGATGCTTGTTGATTAGTGTGCTATCCATGCTCACCATGGCCACTCCTACAGTTCTACAGTTCAGAAACATGTAGCTATGTGAATTACATCTCTAGTTTGTTCTTAGTAGGACTGTCCGTGGACTAATTTTCATAATCACAATTAACTGCAAAAACTGAAGGATTAATCACATTTTCAGTCACGTTATGATTTGTTTAAAATACATTGCAATTGTGTTTGACTTCAGCAAAACAATGTTTTGCTATCAGATAAAAAGACAGACTTTTTTCTCACTCTTTCACAGCAGTGAAAGATTGAATGAAAATAGCTTTCAGCAGCGGGCTTTGCTATAAAATGGTCAAAGTCTGTAGATGTATCACCAAAACAGATTTCAGTTCCAATGAGAAATTCACTGGAGAATGTCAACAATTTTTTTTGCTTTGATGACCATAAAATTAATGATGATTTCTATTAATGAGCTCTCTGTTTTTTTCCCAATCTGTCTCTAATGCCGTGTTTTGCAGTATGACTGCATTTTAGGAAAGCCAGCTCTTTTGTGTTAAGGCTGAAATTTGGAACTTTCTGGAATAGAAACATATGCATCATACTAGGCCTTACCAGGGGACACACAGTAAATGGGACGGCTATTGAAGCTTAGTATTTCATTACTGCGCACCATATGTCACTATCAGGATGTTTCTTATTTATTTTGTTTAATATTTCAGAATATATTGCATATCTGAAACGCATAGTTTAGAGGTCTGCTACAATTTTGGTTTTTGTATAGTTTTGGATGGGATTGGAGTATTAATTGGGAAAGACTAATATTATCATTAACACTGACAAAAGCTACAAAAATTAACATGGAGCATCTGATATTTGCAGCATATATAATATGTCATTTAGTGCATATGCTACCCTTAGTGCATTTTAAAAGACTAACAGTGCAATGTAATCAAAAGGACCAGCCAATTGCAGAGGTAGAGTGGAATTACATGATTGAACAACTAAGGTGGACTATCTTACATTGCTGTTTATCATTTAATGCTCAGGCCAGTTGATATGAATTGAATTGAATATTTTATTGCGATATTTTTTTCATATTGGTTGAAATTGATAATTATCACTATATAATTCAAGCTATGTTTTTTACTTCAAGGCTGCACTTTTGCTTAAAATTCATTTGGAATGAAAAAAGTTGACAAATAGAATGGACTGCAAGCTGAAATCTTTTTTATCATTGGGCATAACACTAGAAAATGCAGGCAGTACGGCTTGTTGCTGGGTTTTTTTCTCTGACTGCCTTGCTGCTCGTTTCACGGAATGGGCCTGCCACCCATATTGCAAAATAAAACGTTGTATCCCATTTTGATCCAATATGGGGTGTGATTTGTCCTGAATTTTTTCAGACTGAATGTGGAAGCCCTAATTGCTGGTGTTTGTGACTGTAAGCACTTGCATTCAGATGACAGTGAAATAAGTTAGCTGTGCTTCCAGCTCTCAGGGAGCTGTCATCTCCTCCATGATATTACCAAAAAAGTAACATTTTGGCATGTTCTGCTAACTCAGTCAGCCTTGCTGTGTGTTTGTGGGTCATAGGATGTCCGTTCTTAGAAGCTACCCTATGAGTGGTTGGAATTGTGTTCATTTCTGTGATGTGTGCAGCATTGCTCATTTACAGTTTATAAAAGTTTCTCATTTTCTTTTTATTTAAATTTCATATGACAATAAGTCAATATATTGTTTGCATTACCTATTCCTACCTCATGCCTGTAGGGATTTATCCACCAGAGACAGATGGAGGACTGGAGGGGCAGGGAGAATGAGGATTTTTCCAGCATATGAAGGGGGAAAACCTTGAACAGAGATGATTGATTTCAGTGTAAAAAAATGGTTAAGTAGCAGCATCCCATTTCTGTGCAAAACAGATGCAGCCCTTGTTACCTAGAGGAACCTCCTGGTTCCCCCAGCTTGCTTTATAATTTGAAGCACATGGAGTTGCCATTTAACAATGATGTCCCAAATGAAGATGTTGGTTATAAATCACAAGACCCCTTAGCAGCTTGGGAATTTTTCATAGAGTTGTATGAACATGCATTAATATACGTGTGTGTGTGTGTGTGTGTGTGTGTGTGTGAGTGAGACCTGCACTCCACATGCCCCATTTGGACATCAAAGGCCTCCAGTGATGACTTTTCCTTATAATGCATGGTTTTTGGTACACCAGTCTCCACCATCTGAGTAAACACCAACCTAAGTGCTTCCCCAGGACCTGGGAGAAGTCAGGTGATCTGGACATGTGATATGCAAGAAAGGACTCAATACAGCACTCATTTATTCAGCCGAAATCCCTTTTCAGCAGCTCTTTTATGTTGTTTCTGATGAGTGTTCAAATTTTCGGGGGGATTTATAGGTGGTATTTAAAAGACATAGAAAATCATGAGCTGCCTTTGAAAATGTAAGAATTGCCTATTCTAGAACAACTTCAGATCTTTTTCATCTTAAGATGTGCACATTAACAATGTGCTGCAGAGCTAAATGCATGTAGCACTGTGTAAATAGAACATGACCTCTGTAGCTTGATTTGGATTGTATTGCTCCCAAATGGCGCTTGCTAACTCAAGTGCGGCGTTGATAGTGCTAGGCGAACTGTGTGTGTGGAAGTCTGACTTTATTGATTCAAGAGATTTATTTGTCACATACAGTACAACATGCAGTGAAATGTATCTCTGAGTCACCCTTATTTGACTGTGCAGAAATAAAAGAAAAAAAAGAAAAAAAGGTAAGAAGTAAAGGAGTAAAAAAAGAATTTTACAATATATAAATATTGTTTATAAATATACATTTATATTGTATATAAATATATAAATATACAATATATAAATACAATCTATGGAACCAAGTATATAATCTAAAATATACAATCTAAAATCTAAAAACTAAAATATAGTGCAATGGCAAGTGCAATGGCGAGGATGTACAGACTAAAGTTATTTGCACAGTAAAGTGAGCATGTGCAGTATATGTGCATTCCAGTACAAATGTACATAGTGTACAGAAGAACCAGAATCAGTTTGAATTAAGAAGCCTTATGCCCTGGGGGAAAAAACTCTACCTGAGTCTCTCTGTCCTGGACATTAGGCAACAGAACCGTCTGCCTGAGTTCAGCCTGCGGAACAGACAGTTTTGCGGGGTGTAAGAAGTCCTTAATTATCTTAGTACCTCTGGACCTGCAGCGTTTTTTGTAGGTATCCAGCAGGGAGGGCAGAGGAGATCTGACACAATGCTCCGCCGCCCTGATCACCCTCTGCAGGGCTTTGAGGTCCTTTAGAGAACAGTTCCCAAACCATACCGTAATGTTCATGGTCAAGATGCTCTCCACAGCAGCTGAGTAGAAGGTTTTTAGGATCACTGGAGTGACCCTAAATCTCCTCAACTGTCTCAGGTGGTCCAGCCGCTTCCTCACTCTGGGGACCAGAGTGCTGACATGTGAGTGCCAAGTGAGGTCTTCAGTGAGCAGAACCCCAAGGTATTTGATGTTGTCAACCCTCTCCACTGGAACACTATTGATCTGGAGGGGTGAGAAGGAGCGCTGCTTCTTCTTGCTGTAGTCCACTATCAGCTCTTTAGTTTTACTAACATTTAGACTGAGGCAGTTGGACCTACACCATACCGACAGGTTCTTCACCTCCCTCAAGTAGGCTGACTCATCATTGTTGGTGATGAGTCCAATTACCAGTGTGTCGTCCGCAAACTTCACAATGGTGTTGGAGCTGTTGGAGGCAACACAGTCGTAGGTGTAGAGTGTATAGAGCAGGGGGCTCAGAAGACACCCTTGAGGAGCTCCGGTGCTGAGAGTGATGGTGTTTGACACTTGGTGTCCAACTCTCACTGTTTGTGGTCTATTGAGTGCCCATCTAGCTGAGAACAGCTCAAAGAGAGCAAAGCCAGTCTGCTGAATTGGCTATCAGGGAAAACCCTGTCCCTCAGATGGAGGGTGCAGGGTAGGTCAGATCAAATGGTGGTAATTTCCCGATTCAGATGCACATTCCACTGTGCGCCTTTTAATGTCAGCAGGCTGATAGAGTAGGATGAGAGAGCTCTTAAAGTGGCATATTTGCCTGCTATGTAGGCCGGGATACTGGAAGCTTCCATCCATAGCTGCTTTTACCACTCCTGTGGTCTCCCTGACAGTAGGCAGGGCTGGTTTGTAGCCTCTCCAGTCCAGACTCCATGCATTTATCATATGTCATGTATCAGTCAGTGCCACTGAAATCACTGAAAATTGTAAGTAAATGACTTTGGCTGATATTATGTGTCATATTGCAGATGTGAAAACAGTTGATTAAAATACTGTGTTCTGATCAGTGTGAGATCTTTGGAACAGTACTGCATGACCATCATTCTGTAAAACAAAGAAAAAGCAGCTGATTTAGCTGAACATGACAACAGAAAATAGAACAGAAAATCACACTGGGTGGTCATTAGGAGGTCATAGCTATATAGTAACAATAAAGGTTAACTGATGAGTGAATTCATTTCCATTTTGTGTAGCAAGTATGCAACAATAATCAAATGAATTGTTTGTATGAGTTGGCTAGTTAAGTCCTGTGCCTGACCATATCTATCTATCTATCTATCTATCTATCTATCTATCTATCTATCTATCTATCTATCTATCTATCAAAATTGCTGAGACATTGGTTTAAGATCGGAACATTGTTAAATGATCACATTCCATTTAGGCCTATTAATAACATTTAAATTATTACATACGCTAATGTACGGAGCCCCTGAAGGGACCTGGCGTGCACATTTTATTTTTTTGCACAGGTCCCTTCAGGGGCTCTGTACTAATGTGCCTTTTGTCGAGGGCATTTTTTCAATAATTTTGCTTTAATCAGTAATGCATGATTGTTAGGCCTGTTGTTACTGGTTCTGTCATGTTGTCAGTATTTAAAATAAAAGACATATTACTTTTAATCAGTTAACTTGTTTGTGTGGTTTATGGTTTTAAACAGGATGCCTACATGCATGGTAAATAGAACAAATCTACCCTATGAAATATATCGTATAAATCTTTTGTGGGTTATATAGCCTAATCGGGAGAAGTAACAGTAGGCTAAACATCAGACAGTGATCTCATTATCATCGTGCAGACTTTGTGGGAATGTCGAATCAATATTCAGTAGTGATAGCCCTGCAACATTGTGCCGGTGAGCAAATGACCTCATAGACATTCTTTGCCAATGGATTTTAAAGCATCACGGTGACATCATACCTATGCTTGTGTGCTGTCTGGGTAGTTATATTATTTTAGTGTTGCTGACGTAACAGTGCGAGACAATACAACTGTCAAATTTTACCTATCACTGTAGCTACTGTAATATCATGGATTCATTGCATCACTGTAAAGTCAGATGACATTAGATCATGAACAGGAAATTAAGGGAATAGGATGCATTTGTCCATTAATATTTTAACACAAGACAAAAGTAATGAGTAACAAACCCATTTAAATTTCAGTAACTTTAATTGCATTGTTTAATTTAAAAAGGTGGTTACATTACTTGTTTCCACCAAAAGAAGTGAAATTATAGTAACGCGTTGCTTCCCACACTGGTAGTATTGCACATTACAATGTATTGATACATTCTCGGATCTTGAAAATTTCCAACCTCCTTCTTGAAAAAGGCTGAGCAGAATGGATTCCTAATGCTAATTCCACTAATGTTTGATGTTAACGTGACACGGTGAGTCTCATAGATGTTCTAGCAGAAAATGGCACATATTAAATCATGCAGTACACCATGTGAACAGTAAATAAGCATCTCTTTGGTTTAATGTCACTGTGACTCCAGACCCAGCAACACCTTTACTGAGCCAACCCATCTGCGGTGGAAAATCGATACAAGCTGAAACCACACTGTAACTAGCGTCTCTTCACAGTACGGCTTGGGTACGGCCTGGTTCCTGTATGCCAGTGGAAAAACGCCAAATGAAACTCATGCCTTTGTATGTACTTCTTTGTATTTTTTCGTTTTGTCTGTGTTAACTTTGGTTTATATTTCAATGATACTTTTCTTACACTGAACGCTGTACATTTAGGCAGCTTACTGACTTCCATGGAAATTAACATGGGACAGAAAACAGAGGTTGCAATCAGATACAGAATGTACCTTGATTCTGTAGTTGGCCTAGTTCGCCCTAAAGCTACAGAGGCCTGTTCAGCGTACCATTAATGAGCGACATGACTCCACAGGGCCTTGCCACAAATGGGAGTGTCACTTCAAATTCAGAGATATTAGGTAACCCATAACACTTCATTTGGATGAAGCACCCTTTCAGTTACCGCTGTTTCATTAATACCCAGGCTCAGATCAAATGGTGGGACTTTCCCAGCATGCTGGGAAACGTTGAGACGCTAAAGCTGAGATGCTGACCCATGCATGGTCCACTGTGTGCTCTTTAATGTATGTTGGCAATCATATCACCTACAGTGTGAACTAGGTACTGTCAGGGTCAGCGCCAATCCCACCGTGCCCTTCGTGTCCCCTTCCTGTTTGGCCAGCAGATGCTGTCCTCATCCCTGTTTCTTTCCCCTCACCCCCAGTATGTCTTCCCTGTTTCCCAGACTGCTGCACATGTCAGAGTGTGCAGTGCAGATACTGTTTCCTTGTGTGGTCGGTTTGAGGCTGACTTGAGACCAGTTTCACTTGGATTTTTGCTCCCTAGTGTTTATTTCGTGTTTTCTTATTCTAGAGTATTATTGTGATTATTTCTGTGTGCTCTTGCTTCTAGTTTTTCCTGGTGGTGTTTCCCCTAGTACATGCTGTAGATTCTTAGTCTATAGTGTTTGTTAATTCTCTTAGCTCTGTGTGTTCTTAGGGTTATGGTGTCCACCTGTTTCTCGTTGCTCCTGTGTCTCCCTTGATTGGTTCATTGATTAGGTTACACCTCTTGCTTGTTTTCCCTGGACGTCTGTGTATTTAAGTGCCTTACCTCACTCTGTGCTTTAGTCTGCCATTGTAATATCATGATGTAATGTTGCCATGTGTTTTGGTCCTTGTAGCCTGGTTCTGCTCTCTGTGTTCCTCTGCTCCCTAGTTGTGTTTTCTTAATGGTTTAGCTTGTTTTAGTATTAAGTTCTGTTATAGTTTTCTGACTCCTTGTGGTCCTTTGGTTTGTATGATTCCCAACAGGGCCAGTCAATCCTATACGCAACATAGGCGGTTGCCTAGGGCACCAACTTCTGAGGGGACACTGATTTGCCTGCCAATTTCACTTTCTCTCAACTTGGGGCACCGGCAGTGAAGCTCGCCTAGGGCGCCACGTTAGCTAAAACCGGTACTGATTCCCAGTGTTCTGTACTTAAATAAACCCCTTTTGTGTTGGCACTGCAAGTGGATCATCACATCTTTGCCCACCTGCACTATGCCCCAAGTCTGTAACAAGGTAATCCATCTGAAGCTAAACAGGTTTGGGCCTGGCCAGTAGATGGGAGACCAAGTAGGAAAGCTGGATTGCTACTAGAAGAGGTGTTAGCTCCCAATGCTCCAGTGCAGTGACGGGGACAGCGCTCTGTAAAACTGAGGTCCCTGACTCTGGTAAAAACACCCTAGGCTTCACTTTAAAGAATAGGGTGATACCCTGATGTCCTGGCTAAAATTGCCTATGGTGGCGCTCAAGTTGGCCCTCCTAATCATCGATCCATCCATTTTCTGAAACTGCTTGTCCTATTCAGGCTCACAGGGGGTCCGGAGCCTATTGCAGAGGCTATGGGTGCAAGGCAGGGAACAACACAGGATGGGGCACCAACCCATCCCAGAGCACTCCTAATTATCCCCTATATCTAAATGATGAATTCTCTCCTGCCCTCTTACATGTGTACTGGTGCAGAATGGTAGCTTCCAGGTGAGTGCTGCACAGTGGTGGTGGTTGAAGTCGCTCCCCTTTGGTTCTGTGAAGTGCTTCTGGTATCTTGAAAAGCACTATATAAATGTAACATTCATTCATTCTGCAATGCAAACACTGTACACTGTTCTAATATTGTATTACAAGATAATAATGCTCCCATACAAATTGCTAAACAAATTCAAGAATGGTTTCATGAACACCAGGATGAAGTCAAACTCATTCTATGGACTACTTGATCACAAGATCAACTCATTGCCATGAAACTTATATTGGGAGATTTTAAGCTTTTCTTCATGGAGAATAGTCTAGAATCACACCACATGCAGTTCAGGACTTGTCTTGTGGTGATGTTCTGAGAGCAAAGGGTGGCCCAACTCTAAGCGTCTGTGCCGATGATCAGAAGGTTGCCAGTTCGTGTCCAGCCTCAGCACATCTGTTGGTCCTTGAGCAAGGCCCTTAACCCCCAGCTCCCTGTGCACCACAGCAAGAGGCTGCCCTTCATGGCCAGCTTGCTCAAGCCTACCGAAAGCAGGTTGGGGGAGGCATAGAGAGAATTTACTCACAGTGATCAATGAAATATCAATTTTTACTCCCCCTTAGCTTCATAATGTTAATGCATTTCTCCGTGTTTCTGTTATTTTGCCCACCCCTGTAGACCTGCCTCAACAGCACCCCACCCATGGCTAAAAATATTTACATATTTTGTTGATGTAGGGGCAATGCACATAACATTGGAAACCTAAGATTCATTTTGTAATTTATTGTGCGGAATATGCCCTGTTTTTTTAATTCAACCAGACTATGGGGAACGATGTGGTTAAATATTGGGTAAACACTAAAAGCTGAGCGACTAAAAAGGGCATATGGGAGTTTTTGAGATGCAAAAAAGCTGAAATATATTTGAAAATGTGAGTGTAGTAATAGTCACTGGTGGGTTCCATGTCTAAGCATAAAGGTATACATAAGTGCACCTGACCCAGAGCACCCCAGACTACAACAATATTGATAGATCATTTTTGTAATTATGGCTTGGGATCTGTGACCACATGTACTGGACACTTGGGTGATGAGAGGAGCTGAGCTGTTAACTGATCATCACCTGGTGGTGAGTTGGATCAGATTGTGGGGAAAATGGCAGATAGACGTGATGGATCCAAACACAACGCATTTGGCAGAGGCCCCTTTCCCAGAAAGCCTCTGGTAGAACTTCTCTTACAGCCTGAGACATTTAATCCCAAATGGGCGCTATTATGTGCCTCCATGTGGCTATGCAGAGCGATGCCCAAAAGATTGCTGGTGTCTGTTATGGTGGTAATCATTAAACCCAGTGGTGGACTCCAACGGGAAAGGGAGCTGCCAGGCTGAAGTAGGAGGCTTGGTTCACTTGAGGGACTCCGGAAGCAGCTGACGGGTACTGACGGGCTAAGCGAGATGTGCCTTTGGCAGTTGCGAAAGCAAAAACTCGTGTGTGGAAGGAGCTTGGTAAGGCCATGGAAAATTACTTTTGGTCAGCCTGGAAGTGGTTTTGGCCAACCATCAGGCCACTCAAGAGGTGGAAGGAGGGCTTTGTCCATGGGGTTTATAGCAGGGATGGAGTGCTGTTGACCTCAAATAGGGAAAAAGTCGAGTGGTGGAAGAAGTACTTCGAGGACCTACTGAATCCCACTGACATGCCTTTCTTGGAGGAAGTAGAGTCGGAAGGATTGTATCTTTGCTTTTTTGCAGATAATGCAGTCCTGTTGGCTTCATTAGGCTGTGACCTTCAGCATGCACTAGGGTGGTTTGGAGGATCAGCACCTCCAAGTTTGAAGTCTAGGTTCTCAATTGAAAAAGAATGGATTGCCAGGTAGGGAAGGAGCTACTGCCTCAAGCGGAGGAGTTTAAGTACCTCAAGGTCTTGTTCACAACTGAGGGAAGAAGGGAGCGGTAGATCAACAGGCGGATCGGTGTAGCATCGGCAGTTATGTGGACGTCGTACTGTTCTGTCATGGTGAAGAGAGAGCTGAGCTGGAAGTTGAAGCTATCGATTTGCCAGTTGCTCTACGATCCTACTCTCACCTATGGTCATGAACTGTGGGTAGTGACTGAAAGAATGAGATCACATAAAAGCAACAGAAATTAGTTTCCTCTACAAAGTGACTGAACTCGACCTCAGAGGGCTCGGACATTTGCCGCGGACCTCGGACATTTGTGAGGGGCTCAAAGCAGAGCTGCTGCTCCTCCGCATCAAAAGAAGGCAGCTGAATTAGTCCAGGACAGGCAGAAAATGGACAGACAGATGGATGGATGGATGGATGGATGGATAATAGGTAGGTAGATAGAAAGATATCTGTATCCTGTGATACAGACCTGAACAAAATATCAACTGCAGTGTAAAAGGCTTTGGATTCCTTTACTCCCCCACTGCCCCTCCCCCCAAACCGATGTTATCATTATACAGTATGTGTGATGGTAATCCTGAGATGCTACAGCATCCATTTGTGATTTGGAGCATAACATAAAGGATTTTTTACTTTATGAGGCACAATTACACTCTAACTCATGCTGAGAATAAGGTATTATGGCTGTTGCTACAGGATCGTAATGTTTTGTTTGTGATGGACTGCTGAGTCTCATTTCATCTCTATTAGTCATGTAGCTTTGTATAAGTCTGCCAGCACCACTATTAAATCCTCACTGCACAATAAGGTAACCTTTCATGCATAGCATAATCAAAGAGAAAGGTCTCATGCTTTGTTGGTGCTTTGTTGCATATCAGAACGTGTGTCCTTTACACTGGACTTGCTTTCCAGTGCCTCTCTGGTGTCTCTATGGCAAATGAGGTTAAGTTTAAGTCTCTGAGCCATCAAGGGTTTAATTCAGTAGGACGGTGGGAGAGTGGGGTGGCAGGGTGGTGGATTTGATGTTGTCAGGCGCTATTTGAGGAGTAAGTTGGAGAGGTACCAGGAAGGGGGGGGGGGGCTGGGTGTGCACCTTGGGTGTCTCAGTAGCACATGATGGCAGTGACATTGCACAGGGTTACGGCACACCATCGGGATCTATGTCATTGGTGTGTCGCTAATCCCCCCCCCGTCTCACTTCCCCCACCCCCCTCGCACACACACGCCCTCTAGGTCATGTTCTCAAGTGCCAGCAGCGGACCCCCCGCCGGCGGGGGCACCAGCCCAAACTGCTGAACAGCCCCGAGGACAGCCTATACTACAACCAGCTCCACGTGAGTGAGGGGGCAGCACCAGCCCAGCTCTGCAGCTCGTTTTGTATCTGGACGATAACGCAATGAGGTGTACCTGCGCCAGGCCCCCGAGCCCCACCCCCACGCCTCTCTGCCTCTTGTCTTGAGCGTGTGCTTACGCTCTTTATCTGTTGCTTTCATGTCAGGATGTCTGCCTTCACGGTGAATAATTGATGCGGTTTATCAAAGGGGGCCAAGACGCACGCTTCATCAGGCTCGCCAGAGCCCTTTGATCAAAAAAAATTATGCTGTGACTTCTGATATTATCAGCATCTCCCCGCATTCAACGCAAAATCACTTTGAATTAAAAATTAATGACTTGCTCGCTTGTCTTTTCACTGTGTGCTCTCGGCCCTTCCCACAGAGGACCCCGGATTGCCAGGGGAGCAAGAGGAAACCGAGAAAACTTGGGTAAATAACGGCTTTCCTACTTTCAGCCGCTATAAACAGAGCAGGCCCTTTGTTGTATTAAAGCATCCTGTGAATGTCACAAATGAGTGGAAACAAAACAAGGATTTTTTTTTCTTTTACAACAAGAGGTAGTGCTGGTGTGTAGGGAGGGGTTGAATGTAAATGGATTGTCAAAAGAAAGAGGCCTTTTATCGGCCTCTTCTGGGTTTTATCAAGGTGGTGTTAAGACATTATATCCATTCAGAGTGTAATTGTTTGAGTCTTGACCTCTATTTGTAAATGAAAGCCTGGTGTTGTCTGATAGGTTGAGAAAGGAAGAAGAAAGAGTTTTGGTTGCTCGTTACTTTATCTATGTGCACCATCGTCTCTGAATCATGGGATTAGCGTGTACATACAAGCTTTCTAATTAAAGTAAAACATCAAGCTGTTATGCTCCTCTTCAGTTTGAATGCCTCGGCCATCCGTCTGCACCCCTCTCTCTCTCTCTCTCGCTCTCTGTCTCTCTCTCTGGCTATCATTCATCACAGGCAAATCAAAGTGCTGGATGGAGAAGATGAGTACTACAAATTACTGTCAACTGCGGATTCAGTCCCAGAGGAGGAAACTTTGACTGGGCCTCCTCCCACTCTGTCTAGGGAGGCAGTTCTCACTCAGAGCTGAGGCTGAATTCTCCCATCAGCTGGTAAGAGTCTAGCTTCATCTGTCCAGGAGTCAGCCGGGGCTCTGGGGGTTTTAACTTAGACTGCTGAACATCTGGGGAAGTCTGATGCAGCATCACAAAGTAATATTGTTCTGTTGCAACTGACTCATCTCCTGAGAGACTGAGTACTGAGGGATATTTGTCTTCATTCTCAAACTACAATAATTCTGGCTATTAACAGATAAAATATTGCATGTTTCAGGTTAGAAGGTGGTTTGATTCCTTGCAGGGCTGTAACATGTGAGGAGTTTGCATGTCCTCTCTGTCATTGCAGGGCTTCCTCTGGGATTTCTGGTTTCCCCCAATTGTGGGAAGATAGATTAAGGTGAATTGGAGTTGCCAACATTGCCCATAGATGTAAATTGTGTATGAATGGTGTGTGTGTGTGTGTGTGTGTGTGTGTGTGTGTGTGCGTGTGCCCTGCAATAGGTTGGTGCCCCATCCTGGTTTCTTCCCTGTTTTGCGCCTGTAGCTTCAGAGATTGGCTCCAGACCCCCCCACCCCTTTCCACAATCCTGCAAGGGACATGCGGTTGTGGAAAATGGATGAATGACTTTTTTACTTTAGCGTTTTTTCTTTTTTCATTGTGGGATATGTAGGAGAAGAATATTTTATTCATTCTTATTCATCACTCATAAGTCAATATCAGGGTTGCTGGGGCAACCATTAGAAACAGGACTGCCAGCAACCAGTTACTTTTCACTGTACAGTAGCTCTGTGTGGTTTTAGTAGCAAAGCTCCGTACAGTAGCTGACAGCCCCTCCCACCATCCGACACTCTACACCCGCTGGTCTTGTTCCCTTGCTCTCCTTGTTTTTGATCATGCCACATTACCGGCAGCATGAACAAAAAGGACTGTTTGCTGTTAAAAAAAATAGGACAGATGTTTATTGTGAATAAAGATCTGACAAAAATGAGCTAGTTTTTGTTTTTTTAATCCCGAGTTTCTGCTCTTAGCTGCTCCTTTCTCAGCTTTTAACACTTTTTAACAGTTGTGTAAGTTTGTAGCTCTTTGTTTGTTGGTTTATGCTCCTTCCCCCTGTTTGTGTATTGTTTGTTTCATCTCCCATCATTGACACTGACATCCTGGGGCTATATGTGCTTAGATTTTAATCTTGACGGGAGCCCAAGGGTCTCTTCCTGCTTATTTGGCCATCTTCCGAGTGCTTTGTACAATTAGTGTACGAAGCCTCAAAGGAGATCAACCTGTCTCAACAAGGTCATTTGCCGCTCATTAATTATAAAAGACTGAGCTGCTGTCTGTGGATACATACTAGTGGTTATACAAGGAAACTGCTGTCCGTGGATACATGCTAATGGCTAATATCGAAAAATTTGCACTGCTGTCCATGGATACATGCTAATGGCTAATACAGAGAAACTGCTGTCCGTGGATACATGCTAATGGCTAATACAGAGAAGTTTGTCTCACTGTTTGTGGGCACATGGTGATGGCTAATACAGAGAAGTTTGCCCCGCTGTTTGTGGGCACATGGTGATGGCTAATACAGAGGAGTTTGCGCTGTTGTCCATAGATACATGCTAATGGCTAATACAGAGAAGCTGTTGTCCGTGGATACACGATAATGGCTAATACTGAGAAGCTGCTGTCTAGGGAAACATGCTAATGGATAAAACAGAGAAGCTGCTGTCAGTGGATACATGCTAATGGCTAAAACAGTGAAGTTTACCTTTGTAAGAAAACCAAACCCTTTGGAGGCATAACTGTAGTAGTGCTTGCCCTGCTCTGATTGTGGCTGACAGTGTAGAACGTTTGATATTGAGTGGACACAGCTTAATAATTTAAATATAAAATATGGTTCTTTTGGAGGTACAAATGAAGCCACCCCCGCCCCCTGATTCCCACTCCTCTGATTGTGCTTTATGCCAGGTGTGTCTGATTGCCATCCCCATTCAGCTGATTACACTGTTCCTGGCATCCTGTTCCTCTGGCAAACAGGCCAGCATTAAATAGGTCATCACAGCTCTCCAAAACATGTCTTTAATGCGTATGCCATCCACATAACATGGCCTGGAACTGTTTCTGGCCGCCGTTTTGCTAAGCTCAGCAAGTCTTCTCTGCTCCCGATTTGCTCCAGCGACTAATCCATAGGACTGTAGTGTCTGTGAAGGAGGAAGCAGTCACATGTTTTTTTTTTTTCATCCCCCCTGGTCTGTTCAATGGAAGCCAGACCACTCCCTCCCTGTCTGCAGAAGGTGGATTCTTGTCTATCATTTAATTTTAAGTCGATCCGTCTGTCTGTTTGTCTGTACCTGTGATGGGAGGGGCTATAATGTGCTGTAAACTTCACCAGAGCTGCATCTATTATTTGCAGTGTTTGATGTTTTGTTTGATTTTAGTGTTTGCTGAAAACATGCAGAAATTAATGAAGAGCTGGTGAAAGCAGGCTACGTTCGTAGTACGGAGCATCTTATTGATAAATTTTTACAAACTAAAAAAATGTCTACCGAAACTACAAAAGAGAATTCTCACAAAGCAGTGTGGGATGGTACAAGTTTAAAAGTGCCCTACTGTGTTTATTGTTGGTAGCCAACTTCCAAAGTGCTTACGGGTACACAAAATCAAACAGATGGGGACATATAAATCAAATGACTTTTATGAAACTTAAGTTTGAAGGGACTATTGTGATCAAACAGTGGCTAGTTGGTAGATATACCCAAACGACTGGTAATGCCTGTCTTTTGAACAACTGCAAAACCTACACTGCAAAATGTAGCAAATAATTAGTAAATAAATATTAATTAGTAACACTTTGTAATCTAGCTAGCTAATGTTTAATGTAAAAGATATTGACTCGCGCTAACTTAAGAACCAGCGCATAACTTAAAAAACATTAAACTTAATTTAACAAGCTAAAAAATGTTACATGGCTGTTGTCATGTGCGTACTCACTGTCTGTTATATATATTGTTTATAACCAGTGGTAGGCTGCTTCTCAGCTCATGTCACTTTGGCAACACCCAAAAACCAGATTTAGGCTCTTTCACACTGCCAAAACTTTATTCTAGAATCAGAACCTTATTCTGAAATCAGGGACTTCTGTCGTGTTCACACCGCAAGATCTTGGTCCAATTGTAGTTCCTCAGAGACAGTTCTACATCACTTTTTTAGTACCTACTCCAGACTAGGTACTTTTAGTTCAAACGCAAACTATTGGGGAGGCGCTTACAGTGATAAACTTGCTAAATGATTGACCACAGGCACCGGCACTAACTTGAATCAATTAATACATTTTTGCTTATGTCTCCATACGTCCTTCCCAGGTCCGTCCTCCACATTTTTGCTCGCTCCCAGCTCCCAACTGTCAGTGGGTCCCTGAGGACCGGATTGGGAAATACTGGTGTAGGGTAATGTTGTGCTATGATGTGATGGGCCAGCACACATGCAGTAGCTGAGCTGTGAAAGGCGCAAGCAAAGCTGAGGAAAACACAGAGCTCAGACCTACTGTAAAAGCCCTTTTATACACCTGTATTGTTTCCCCATAACAAGTCTGTGTTCATATCTAGAACAGAACAAGCCATGTTTCACAGACCTAAGATTACTCCCCAGAGATTCACAATTCATGTCATTTTTTGAAGAAAGCTTTAACTGAAAGAAACTGGAGAAATTCCACGCAAAAATGTTTCACTCAGGCCTGGAAATTCCCGCTTCGGCCTTCACAAACGATAAAATGTGTCTTTACCAGAGCACGCTCACATGTCTGACTTCAAAGAGCTAACGCATATTCTCTTTCATTGTCCTGTTTCTCTATCTGTGGAGTTCAAAGGCAGCATTTGAATGGTGATGTTTTGGTGGCAGGCCTTTCATACAGCACCAGCCTCCCGCTCCCCCCCCTCCGGCTTAATGCAGGTAACGTGCTTTTGAAATACGGGTGTTTCGCACGCTTTTGAGGAATTCCAACAAGGAGTTTTAGCAGATGAATGCAAATGATGTAGGTACAATAAAACACTCACTTCAATCGCACTTCACTTCCTGAAACACATCCCGCTTTTAACATTGTCATCGTTGTATTTTTATTTATTTTGTATTTCCCCGTGTTGCTTTTTGTCACGTTTGACAAACGTGGGCAGACGTGGATCTATAAACAAGGGTGCTGGATAATGACGTGGGAAAAAAATATATATTTACATTTGGGTGGGAGGGAGCAGGGCGGGAAGAAAGGGCTATGGCCGGATAGCACATTAATAAAGAAGCTGAGGGGGGCGGAGAGCAACTGAGGAGCAGGAGGATGAAAGGGAGAAAAGAAGGTGTTGAACATGCACATCAAAGGCCCCTTAATGATGAGAGATGCCATTAGAGTTACGGTGGCCATTGTTTTGCCTGCCTCACACCTGTGATTTGTTGCTGTCCCCAATGATCCTTCACAAGGCTGAATTGTCAGAATTTGCATTTGCACAAAGCACATGTATAGAAAAAGACCAGGAAACTTTTAAGTGATTTCTTTCCTGAAGAGTATTTGCCCCCCTATTCTGGTCAATGAATGAAGGTTCCTGAAGCAGTGTTGTTTCCTGTCTGTGAGTTGCCAGGCCTGGACTTGCACACGCTTGGTCAGCCTTGTTAAAGACATTGAACTCTTAGTGGGAGGCTTGAGTGAGCCTGAGAGAATCGGCCACAGCAGACTCTGTAGAAGAAGAGCATCCAGACTTAATTACTGTTGCTTTTACATGTATTGTACGTTAAATCTAATGCGTTGTAAGACTTCGCCTTCCAAAGACTGGGCCCCTTTTTGTATGGCCTTGGTACGGTTTGCCAAATGTTGAGCCAAACTACTAGTGAATGAAGGTTTGGCATATAACTGTATGGAGAAGTGGGCTTCTTTTAGTTTGGGCTGGAACATAAGGCAGTCTATCCTACAATCACAACCTGGAGGCAGAGGAAAATATCACCTAAAATAATTAATGGAGGAAAGACTGGGAAAATTAATGCATTGTCCAAAAAAGTGTTATTATCACCATGTAATTTTAAAATGTGGAATATATTTCCTGCAGGTATTTGCAAATATGAACATCTTATATTTAAGTACTTTTTTTGTGTGTAAATGCATACACCAGCTCACCAAAACCTCAGCACCTGAAATTCAGCCAGGAATCATATTTATGTTTCTTGACAATTGTAGGAAATGCTAACACAAACAATGGTAGAATTTAATTTCAGTCCAAAATTTCAATTAGCCAAATATCAATGAATATTGCTTCAATATTTTCAGTTCGAGTTTGTACTGTATTTTATTTGAAAACTGGCATAAAATGCAAACTTAACCTGGCTTTCATATATATTATTTATTTATTATCTTATTTTTCATAAACATGAATGTAAAAATACAAAATGTGCTGGTTAAACCATTGTCGATGGACACCCTAACAGATTTAGAATACGAAACACATTGTATATAGTTTGGAAACATTATACATTGGTAAATTCTACTGTGGGGACCACCCTTACGTCCAGATCAAATGTTGCTACTTAATAGTGTATGTGATATATTTATGAACCTATCCTGAACCTGTCAGATGGAGCGGTCATGTGAAATGTCTTCCTCCATACAAATTCCTTCTTCCTGTGACTGTTGATCAGCTGTTTAGCTGTTGATGAAATTGTGAAGATATAATCATGAGTTAAAGTTTTAGGAAAAGGTGTATTTTTCAATAATCATTTATAAAAATCTTTACTTTTAGCCTGATATATATGACATGTTTTATTAGATTATTAATACATTTAGGTTGATAGCATTGTTTATTATTGATTATAGCTGTATATGTACTGTAGCTTGATAGGAATTGTTACGCTGACGTGTTATTAGAAGAATCATGCGTGTTTATCTTGACATGTTTCATTAATTGTAATAACCACACTTCAATATTTATCACAAGTCATGTTGTTTTCTCAGTATTGAACAATATTACAGTGCATCACAGTTTATCCTCATATAGTGCAGGCCTACTAAACACTAAAAATATAATTTTAACACAGATTCTCCTTCCTAAATCAGCTAAGTATAGTACACCTTCTTTATGTCCATGACCACGTTACTGTGAGTATTAGACTGCATGACTCATGGCTTTATCATGCCATTTAATTTTGTAGGGGACCGTATTACGTAGTTAGTGAACTTTATTGGGTAAGCAGGGGTCAAGAACCTTTTCTCAGATTTACCTTTTTAGTCACAAGCCTGCTTCCATAATCTGCCCTTTAAATGTGTGTCATTACCTATAGAATATGGCATCAATGTTCAAGTTAAAATAAACTGCTGGGTAGTATTGAAAAAAAATTCAGTTCCACCCCGTGTTCTTCCTGCTGCTTAATGGCACAGTCATCTTGTTTCTCTGTCCTCTCTTTGATGCGCTGACTGGGCCCTGGTCTTTTAACGTGACTAGAATCCCCCCCACCACCCCCCTTAACTGACAGCTCAGGCTGGATGTTTCAGTGTGTTATTCCTAACTAAAGCACCACATTTAAAATTGTGAATGCCTCGCACAGTTAGCATGGCCTCTTACTGTAAATCAGAGGCACAGAGACTGTGCTGAATCGCACGGTTCAGGCTCTGACTATAGGAAGCACACGATTATGTATAATTCTACCCCCAGGTCACATCAGCATCTGTGTTTATGAATATTTCCTTGTAAAGGACCGATACATTCCGTTGCTGCGATACTATGAAGTTCTACAAAAGCATTTTTGATATTTCCCAATAAATTCATAACATGGTGCGTTGAGATTAACAGCAGTGCAGTGATAGGGGAAGATTCCCCATGTTTATTGCCAATAATGATTAAAACATCTGAATAACACTTTGAAATAATGGGGTGGGGGAATATTCCTACTGAACTTGATGAAAAGCACTGTAGCCTGTCATGTACAGACCCAGAAATGTATTAGAAGCATCAAATGTAGCTAATAGCCACAAAACAAAATATTAAAATGTTTTGAAGACGTATAGTGTTGTCTCTGTAACATGAGTAGAGGCATGGAAAACCTGATGCTGTTTACGCTGTTCACCTTCCACAGGCAGTTTGCCCTGACCCCAGTGATGATCAGGTGTTTTAAAGATAGGTCCATCACACGCGACGAGAGCCAGGTTTCAGGAAAATGACCCCCCAGGCTCGCCTGACCGAGGGCCGTCCGGCAAGGCGCTGGACTTTGACTCTTAAATACACTCACTCACCCCAACCTCAAAGATGTATATGTTAAAAAAAGATTGCGGTATCAGGTTGTGGGGGTGGGGGGTGGGGGTGTTCTTGAAAATTAGGGAGACCAAAGTTGAAGCTCCTCAGTGTTGGGGACTGTTAACAATGGCAGCTATTCTACTGGAGTGGAACATCAAAGGTCTTCTGAATGACTGCTCTGAGTTATACTTTGTTATAGATCACTGAGGAAATTCACAGATGTTGTTCTCATACGAGACATCATTATAGCTGCTCAAGTACCCTGGTAGCCTCCAGCATCTCTCTCTCTCTCTCTCTCTCTCTCTCTCTCTCTCTCTCTCTCAGCAGACCAGTAGTAGACAGATGTGAAACCTGCTCCCCCTCGCTCCCTGGTCTGAGGAGCAGAATTTAAAATTCAGCTGATATGTTTCACGTTGCTGCCTCCAAGTTGCAATTCACACTGTCGGTTTAATTAAAATCACGTTTAAGGCATGACTGAATTCAGCTTTAGCCGCCCCCCCCAAAAAAAACATAACCCTGCTTGCAGCAACAAAATGTTTTCCTCTGTGCTGTTGCCCTTGATATTTCAGAAATCCTTCTTACAATGAATGAGTCCAATCCAGATTTTAATTTTTTTATCTAAGGTTGTCTGCCTGTTTTACTCTTTTATTGGTGGATGCTGAATTTATGCACACCTTGCATGCAGGAGAGTTTACGTTAATGGAATTATTAGTAAGTAACAGATGTTTTTCCAGTAAAAGGTGTACTGGAGATTCAAATATGCTTTGAAAGGTGGGTTGTCTTGTCCTGCAGCCTTACCTGTAGGTGTCATATTTCTATGCAGAAGATACATGGGACATCGTCCTATGTGCCACTGTACTTTCAGACCCAATTTTACAAAGCACCAAAACCCATCAGAAAAGTTCTGTCATGCTTACCTGTTACAATAGCTGTGTTCTTAAAATGCACTCGACTCTTAAAATTAATGTAGTAAAGCTACATTTCTTTCTGTTATCCTTATGAAAATGGTTTGTGTGATTGTCACAGTTGTGTGTAATAACTGATTACCCAAAGTTCTTTCTTTCTTTTTCATTACAGAGCACCTACTTGAGAATACGATTCTACCAGCCAAGAACATACATTCCTGCAGACTTGTTACGATTAAACACAAATTGCTCCAAAAATTGTAAAAGATAACCTTTCACTTGTGAATTGAATCATTTTTATATTTATGAAGTAAATGTGACATTTGATGCCTTTTGCCTGGAATAACATTTTATGTTCTTTATTTTACTTAACATTCTCAAAAATATGTGCAGATAAAAATCTGTGATATCACACATTCACTGTAAATACTCACATGACCTGTTTGAAATAGTATACTTCATTTTTCTTGATGTTGCCAGTTTTTCATTGTTTATGTGTTACTCATGATGGGTCACTCCGTAATTAGTTGTCCGTTATCATTTGTGAATGAGAAAAATATATTGTAGTTAGTTATACTAGCTTTTGGTGTAATACCATATAATTAGCCATGATTATATCCTAACCTGCTTAGTAATGCAGGGGTCTAAGGATAGAATGGGGAAGTGTGTATTTTCTGTAGCATACTCATAAATTACAATGTTGTGTGTTGAGTAGCCAGCTCATGGTTATATTTTATATTGAACTGATGAATTTTGCACAATTCCAGTCTCTTTAGAGTATGTTATTAAAACCTCAGTCTCCTGAGAAATGTTTGTCCTTTCATTTATTTTCCATAGCTGTGGAAGCAATGCAGACAAGTCCAGAGCTCAACCCACGATAAGAGAGAGAGCCAGGAAAGGCAGAAGCTGTGACCTGCATGGTGTGTGTGTGTGTGTGTGTGTGTGTGTGTGTGTGTGTGTGTGTGTATGTGTGTGTGTGTGTGTAAGCATAAGTGACAACTGTCTGGGTTTTTCTGGGTTGGTACATGAAAGTATAAACTTGCACTTTATGCAATCTTAAAATTGTACTGTCAAAAGAATATTCCAGGAAAATATATTTCATTGATAAATTAGGATAAGGGAAAAATGTAAATATCATTTCAGAATTTTTAAATCATTACTGACATATGAAAACTGTACATCAGCCAGTAAATTTGAAGTTCTTTGACATTTGTTACATCCCACTGGATTTCAGTTTTTCATTTTTAGGAAGTATTTCACAATGTACACAAAATCCTGAGCAATTTTCAGCCTCTAATTAAATGCTTAAAACACAAGTAGTTCTAATTTTCACACAGATCCAATAAATCTTTCGGAAATATTTTGAAAGAATTATGTGATATTCTGTCAATGGCCATAAATGATGCACATTGATATGAATGATCCAGAACCAAATTAAAACAAAGTGATCCAAGTTTATGGAGTAATACAGTATTAAAATGCACCCTTTCCAATTAGCCTGCATGCGGGTCCTCGTCACCTTTTCTGGGGCCCTTTGCAGATCTGTACATGGGAAGCCCCCCCCCCTCCCCAATCAAAAAATTCAATCATTTATTTCCTCTGCAATGCAGGTAATTCAGGGGCCTTGTGTGGCTGCCTATAAGTTTGAGCTGGCCTTGCCCATAGAAATGTCACATTTCTAAAGTACTGTATGTTAATCTTTGTTTTACTTATTTAGCCATCACTTTTTATCCAAAGTGATGTAGAAGTGAGAAGGCAGGATCAGCCACTTCCTAGAGCAACTGGGGTTAAGGGCCTTGCACAAGGACCAAACGGTGAAGGCACTCTGCCAGCCATGGGATTCAAACCAGTAACCTTCCACTCTTAGGTGCAGAGTCCTAACCCACAGAGCCGCACATTAAGATGTAGCTCCTAAGATGTAGCTCTCTAAAAGACATTGCAATGGAAAATATACCTCTTGCCAGTTGCCTGCAGCAGTGCAATTCATTCATATCATTGCCAGTTATTTTACGTTATACCTTCAGTCAAACTCCTCTTATAAATTAAGGAATGGGTTACATCGTTACTAATAATCACTCCTTAGCAAATCACCCCCCAACCTACCTCTGTGTAATTTAAATTTGTTTATCCCAGAGCACGTTAAAGGCTCTGTTTTTTTTTTCGGTATAATAATTTAATATCTTTGTCTGTTCCACAGACAGGATCACAGCCCAGCCCTAAATTAAGAATTGGGATATAAAAGTGTTATCCATTTTTGCAGAAATTTATGAATTTCAAAAGTCTCAAAGGCTGATAAAATTAATTGCATCACTAAAGTTTCAGTGTGTTGCTTTTAATGAGTTTTGCTTTTTCAGAATATTTTTGATGTATCAAATGAAAAAAAGTTCCAGTATCCAAGGTAAACCTTCCCCTTTAAGCTGACTTGCAAATTTGCAAATATACTCTACATTAATGAAACTCTTTGCTAGTTTTTTACCACATAAGAAGGCCTTTTACCGGTATGTACTAACAAAACAGATGAAGATTTTTGTTACCTACAATTAAAAGTGGAAAGTGTACTGACCCCACAACATGAAGAGACAAACTTCACGCACGAACTTTTTCGGCTTGTATTAGGCAAGATTGACTTGATTAGGCAATATTCACTATTTACTCAATTTTTTAAAAAAATCTTTGTGGAAATTGTTTATGCTATTAAAATCAAATCTGGTAACGTTCATTACACATCGGTATTTTCACGGTATAAGCACTATATTGGTGACTAAATCGGTTCTTGGCGATCCTGTGTACAAAACAGACTATAGGAACTCTACCAAGTCGGTATGCTACATTAGTCTTTACTTCAGAAATTATTTTCCATGCATAATTATATATGGAAAATTCAGATGAAGGTGAAAATGCTTATAGGACTTCTAAACGGGTGCTGGTAAAACCGAGTGCTGTTTGCCCTGTTATTCAGAATTACCAAGCGCTGAGGTTACCGCTTGCCCCCAGGGGAATCTCCTTTCTCCCCTATGACTCTATGGAGCCCTGGGAGAGGACTTGGCACGCTAATCCCCTCAAAGAAAGAACCCGATCTAATTCATAATCTACAGATCCAAAGCCTTTGAGAGGATAGCGATTGTTTCCAACAGGAAAGCCAGATAAAGATCTCACTGCTGGTATTTAACGCTTCACTTCACAATTTGACTTAACAGACTGAAGTAAACCGTTTCCTTCACTTGTCTTAATTTATTTTTCGGAAATGTTACGTCATCTTAATGAATAGGCTACTGTGTGTATTTAAATACGCCATATTTTTAACCAGGGACATCTATATCAATCATCAGTTCCATCCGTTTTGACCTCGCTATCTAAGCAGTGTCACGTATCTACCCTAATTTACGCTTAATCTTTTCCCCTGCCGTATTAGTGAGGTCGTTAAGATCTTGTCCACCTTCCAGGAGGGCAAAACCTGCTCAAGGCGGAGGAGCAGGCGGGACTTAAAAATTGTTTCCACTCTCTTGACGTTGGGAACACCTCCCTTGGCAAAACTGCTTCGCAGACGTCGCTCTTTCTATAGAGTTTAAAAGCCATCAGTAACTGCATGCATGAATAGTCGAGACGTGTCACAACTTCCTCTACATTTTATCAAGCCAAAGTCTTTCAGACTGGGGGATTAGTAATATGTCTTGCTCTTCTCAGCCGTAAATAAGCTTTTTACAATATAATTTATTCCACAAATACCGATATAGGCAAAATTTGTCTTAATTTACAACTGAATGACAATAGTCCTAATGTATCGAAGAAGGAAACAGACTTCAATCAAATCAAAAACATCAGGACACATTTCACTTAAATATTTACATCTGCAATATAAAGGTTAAGCACGCAAAAAAATTATGCATGTTAGTAGGCCCATGTTCAATACTGCACGCACATCAATAATAAAAAAGTACATTTATATGCTTTTCCTGCAGTATTTTCATGCACAGAATGTGAATGGCACATCCAGAGCTTCAGTTGTGCATCTATAACTCGTTCGCAAACGAGGTTAACTTTGTATAGATATTTGATTCTTTCAACTGCTCTACACTGCTTCAGCATATCAGAGACGCAGCCTAGTAGAAGATCTCCGGAGATAACAATGTCACATTGTCTCACAAGGCACCGCTACAAATCCTTAATTACAAAAAGGGGGATCAGATGACTATAGCGTCCAATGCCGGGGTCTCCGGGCGGCATGGTGATCTTTGATCAACAAAATCCAATTATTTGTGTATATACATTTCCCACATAGCGATTACTTCATTAATTGTCCCGCCTTTATCTCCTCCCTTCCCATCCCCCCTAATAATCAGTTCTTTTATCCAGACCAACAAACACACCATAGGAGCTTTGTGGATTCAAAGGATTTGCTTTCCCCTCTCAAAGAGCCGCTATTCTTTGATGATTGGGCAGCGGCAAACTTCAAAGTAATAAATCTTATTTCTGACTGGCTGGCGGCCCACCAAAGTCCTTATCAAATTCTAAGAAGTGATCCCTCACTCCTCAGATAGTCCAAGGATATCTCACGGAGAAGGAGCGCACAAGAGAAAAGAGTTCTCTGCATAAAGATATTTTCGCTTATTGCCAGATTCTCTGAAATTATTATTTTTGGGTGGTTTAAAGAAGGGCAAAAGTTGAGCATGGCAGCAGTAGCTATACTGCGGAATGAAACACTTCATACATTTCTTCAGGTTTGTTTGCTACGTTTTTAAATTATTCTCCATTATAACGCATTTAAATAACTTGATTTATTTTGCCTTCTTTTACTTGTCTTTGTTAGTCTTTATAACTGCCACTGCGCACTTTAAATCCAAATTCCAAGCGTATAGATAAATGATTGTGTACTAGACACATGTAAACAGGTGTATATTATAATTTTTTTCTATTTACGTCTTTAATGTAGTCTACCATCAAATTTTAAAATGGACTGTAATACTTTTTATTGGAAACGACGCGAAGTAATATCAAATACTTTTTAGTATTCAAAAGGTAATATCATTAAGGTTTTTGTTTAATTTCGTGGAGGTTTCATTTGCTCATTTCTTCATTTCTTTGAACCTGTTTAGACTGTGTAAGCAAAGCAAACCTAAAAGTTTTGTTGTTATACAGGATCGCACTCCAAACTCTTCACCGGAGACCTCGACGCACTCTCCTCTGGCGCTTCTAGCGGCCACTTGTAACAGGATCGGCCATCACCAGGGATCAAGTACAGGTGATTTCCTACAGGTCCAGTATGACACGACCATCGGCTCTCCGTCGCGAATCTTCCACCCTTGGAGTAATGAAGGGAACTCGCAAGCCGGTCTCTCCAGCAATCCGACACTAGGACTATCCCCGAAATCTCAGCTTTCGGCGCACATCCAGACCTCCTTCGGTTCCCACCACGAACTCCCTCTAACACCGCCGGCGGATCCGTCCTACCCCTATGACTTCTCCCCCGTGAAAATGATACCATGTTCAATGCAATCACTGCAATCAAGCTGCCCGCCAACGTACGTCCCTGCTGTCACATACGCAGCGCCCACTCCAATTTCCCCCGCAATGCCAGGCTTCGTCCCCACACACTCTGGCCTCATCCATCAGCAACCGAGGCAACTGTCTCCACATCCGGGAGAGGACATTCCGTGGTGGAGTCTTCAACAAGGAAGCGCAGTCGGTCATCCTTCATCTATCGGTTCCCATCGGTTCCCTTTACAGAGGAGTTTGATGCTGGGGCATTCGGATTTTGCGCAGTATCAGACTCAGATAGCCGCCCTTCTCCATACGAAATCTCCTCTCGCCACCGCTCGGAGATGCCGCAGGTGCAGGTGCCCGAACTGCCAGTCCTCCAGCTCCACCGATGAGCCTGGAAAGAAAAAGCAGCACATCTGCCACATCCCCGGCTGCGGGAAAGTATACGGCAAAACGTCGCACCTCAAAGCGCACCTCAGGTGGCACTCGGGGGAGAGACCGTTCGTGTGCAACTGGCTGTTCTGTGGCAAGAGCTTCACCAGGTCCGACGAGCTCCAGAGACACCTGAGGACGCACACGGGTGAGAAACGCTTCGTTTGCCCGGACTGCTGCAAGAGATTTATGAGAAGCGATCACCTGGCGAAACATGTTAAAACGCACCAAAACAAAAAGAGCAAACCGCAGGACAAAACTGTAGAATACGTCAAGAGGGAAGACCTGAGAAGCATGTAGTGCGCAAAAGGGACTTTTCATTTTATTTTCCATCAAAGCGAACGCATTGTGCAATATTCCACACGACGTATTCAGTTGATCGATATTTCAGATCTTTGGGTGTGGTTTACAATGACTGGATAGAATATATTCTGTGTAAATATATTTAGGAATGTCCACGGGGAACTTTAACGTCCCGCCAGCTGGTGTTCCCTGTCTATATCACGTAACGCTGAACAAGTTTTGAACTTGGGATTTAATCACTGTCTTCGGTGGAAGATTACACATCTTTGTAAATGTTATTTAATAGCTTTTGTTGAATGAAAGTGTCCGGTTTTAGCCTCGTGCGGGGCAACTGAGCATGCTCTTGAAAAGAAATGCTGTTGTAAAAAAAAAATGACCCAAATACTGTGTGAAAATAAAGACTTTATGTTTCCCTTCATTATTTAGCTGTTATCAGTGACGAGCAACTACAGATGCAAATGAACACATGGGTTCCCATTACATCTGAGGAAAAACATATTTATCGTGTTTAGGGTGATACTGGAGTTTAATGAAGCTTCTTGCATGGAAAAAATGTATTTTTATACAAATGAAATATAGCCTATTAATTTAATCCAAGAAACCTCGTCTCTTAGCTTCCGGACTTTGAGCTTTTCTAAGCTTGAGTTTGCCTTATTTGACAGAAGCCAGTCCCAACTAAATGTAGACATTCCGTATCGATCTAGTCTAAAATATCAATCCAACAAATAATTAGAGTAATTAAGTGAGCACTCAGATTGCGCTCAGTTCCACTTCTTCCTATAAAATGTAACTATCGATACTATCGTTAAGTATTACAAATGGCACTTAAATTGAGATTTGTATATACACCACAATACCGCTCTTATTGTTAATCACTGTTTGAAAAATAGGCAAATGTATAAAACTATCCACAACTGGGAAGAAAACGTTAGGGAACAGAGTATATCATATAGCATTATTATATTAAGTATTTTGGCCACCTGAACGGTCTGCTCGCAGTGCAACACCACCAATTAAACAAACGCCAGTCAGCCTAATCCTACACCCAGTTTACAGCCATTACTCTTGCTGGGAAATCAACCAATTGCTTGAAATGTTCACATAGTGGTGCAACTAAGCATTGTTTTGTTGCCTTTTCACTTTCATGATACCAGGGCATTTAAAAATACTTTAAAGAATCACATAAACAAAGTTTGCCTCAATTAAATGAAGCATAACAAGTGCAAACCAAATTTAAATAATACACATATTCCCATAGTCATTAAATAACTGATTAGAAGCATGTGACTGTACTTTTTATGTTTCAGCTTTTGGCAAGAAGGATGTAACTGGAGCTCATTTGCCCAGTAAATCTAAATGCTAAGGCTGTACTTAGTATAATTTGATCTGTCTACAGCTTGCCTTTGGTTTGTTATAAAAGATGACAAAAATGTAACAAGTTAATGTTATTAATGTTTGCCAGTCTACAAGTAAAAGAAAAATTACAATACAGTGAAAACATTGTAACCCTACGTGGCCTAGGACTGTATTTTACTTAAAAAGTCTTTATTGCCATTGGACTATGTGTTATGTGATTCAGTCTGGCTGTTTTATTAAAGGCAAGCCTATGAAAAGGTAGCAGACAGACAAAGAATATAATAACTATGGAATTGTTTAATATGTTTCACTGAGCAGCTGCAGCTTTTTAGCTTAGTGTTTACAGCCAAATATAGTACTGAATCAGTTTGAAGGTTAAGTTCCCTAGCTGGAGAACAACAAGAGGGCCTTGCTGGTCCTTCTACAGCTGTCACATCGACTAATATGCTACACAGGGACTATTTCTCCAGTTCACGTGTAAGTTGCTTCTATTACCTTTACTTTGTCTGGTAATATTTATTGTGGGAATAATTATAAAACTTTGACAGTGAAACATGAGAAATCTGATGCAATAACGATGCCTAGCAGCTCTGCCCCCTATTGTTACTTTGTGATTTAGAATGTCAAGGTAAAATTAATCTAGCGTTATTTTGCACAGTTTTGCATCAGTTTTTTGCGAGGAAGCTAATGTCGGCGAGATTCTGCTACAAGAAGCCGTTTACCGTTCGTAGTTCTTCGTATTCTTGTGTTAAGGATCGACCTACGATTTATGATCAATCTTTCTACTGATTAAACATTCGAAGGTCAGTTAACATTTAAAACAGTGATTATTTAGACAACATAACATAGGGAAAGTGTCGTCTAAAACAAAATATAGTTTATTAAAGTGTCTCTGCTTATTAATTTGAATTGTAATCAATCACGTGTAGCCTAACAAAGCTTAATTGACTGGACTGTAGTGAACAAACTTTCCTAATAACAATTATGGCAACAAGAAAAACGAGCTATTTTAAGCTATTTTGTCAGAAGTGTACAGTGTTCCTCAAACATCTCTTGATTTTTAACAAAATAACAACAGGAAACAGAGATAAAGCAGCTGCCGACATAAAAATATGCAGGCATTAGAGTGAAGGTGAAGTAAAGGCGGCCGCTTTTTTGCGGATTTTATTTCCAGCCCGGTTTCCTTTTGCCGGTGCGCAAAGAAATGTATCGATGTTACTATGGAGACGGCCGTTTGGCGACTCTGCTGTTAACTTGACCACCTTTTAACCGATCAACGGAGCATATCTACGGCAATTTCTCGCTTGATTTCCAAACTATGTAATTTGCAAGCTGAAAATAATTTACAACTATCGAGAGGTTCAAATACCACTTACCCATCTGTGCCCACCTGTGGAAGATGAACAGGTGTGTGTATTTAAGACAAGTAATAGACCGTTTCGTATTACTTCAATTCTAGTTTCGCAGAAGTTGTAAATTTATTCATCATTCATTTATGCTGTTTTCTTTAGGACAGGAGACCAAAACCTAAAAGGTATGTTCTCTTCGGTCGTGTTCATGGCTGACTTTAGGCTTAGAGTGATACTATGAAAATTAATTTATTTTGGCATATTTAGCTTTGCACGTTGCAACTGAAAGTGTGGATGATAAACTCAGTGCTGTAATTTTAAGATTCGATTGTCGCGCGGGGGGGGGCAGACTCCTTCACACACCTAGCAAATAGCGTATGCGGAAATAAGACAAATAAGATGAATTCACACAGAATCGGGTTCCAAGGTAGACTATAAATGTTAGGGGACAATGTTTCCATGTTTGTTACTGTATGTATATAAGTAATTGACTGAGTTAATTAAGAAAGGAAAGTAGTGCAAGCTAACCACTCACTCACGTTTTAAACCAGTGTTTCTCAACCCAGTCGTCGGGGACCTTCAGAGTCCGCAGTATTGCTCCCAACACGCCATACCTGGGCCGGTGTTATGCCGAAAAACGCATCCCTGCCATAGAATGCATGCGGGTGTTCTGACGAGTTGAGCTTTTAAGGGTTTTTTTGGGGGGGGTTAGGGTTTTAGGGGTGTTTTGGGGGTTAGCATTGGGCTTTTAGGGGATTTGGGGGGTTAGGGTTAGAGATTTACGGGGTTTGGGGGCTTTTGATTAGCACTACGGTAGCCTCACTCGACAAAGTAGCTAAACTCGTTTCAGATCAGCGATCAATCGGTCATTTAGAGACGGGCATGCATTCTACGGCAGGGATGCCTTTTTCGGCATAACTCCTAAGCCAGTTTAATGATGGCAACTGCACTACGCGCACCCAGACGGAGACCGCGCACTTTCCGTCAAAGAAAGGACGTCCTGCAGTCGTACAACAATAATGAATTGATAAAAAAAGTACAGGATCGATCATGAGTACATTCTTTTTGTTACCAACCTAATTAGGAACTGAATGCAATCTCCTACATCACCTAAAAATGCACTTACAGTTGAACTGAAGGTGACAATGCGGTTTTGCGTTTGACCCATAATTTATACAACATGTGCATCTATTAGTGGAAATTGATTGGTGATGTGCTAGGTAGATTTTCGTACAGCCAATTAAAGGTATGATCACAGAAAGGTATGTTGTATAAAGCTGTACATTAATGGTTTAATATTACTAATATATTCACCGTGCAGCTCCTCTATTGGTTGGACTCAGTATTTGGGGCGGGATTTTATTTGTAGTCCCATTTCACGAACTTAAATTCTGGCTCCGTCAGCACTTAGGAATTGGGCTTGGATTTTTCTGAAAGTTACTTTTAGCAGCTTTATACAATGCTCTTAGGTCCTACTTTTTGCTAAGATTTTTTTAACTCTTAAGTCGAAGTGTACGACCATTAAGACCATTCTCAGGAAGTTTTATGCATACTGGCCAGGTATTCAGTGTCCTTGATTGTTTGGTTAAGTGTTTTGCCTCAGGACACAAGTTTATATTTGCGTGCGTGTGTGTGTGGGGGGGGGGCTCAAATCTGTAAGTGGAATCCTAAAGGAATTTTTAAGCATCAGTGGAGCCTTGAAGAAATAATGATTTTGAATTATATCTTTAATTCAAATGATCATAATAGTTTGCCACATCACCCTGCTCAAGCAACCTTCATTTTGTCTTGTGATATGCAGTGTTTTAAGTTGGTAGGACCTGCATATTTTCAGGACTGGACTGAGATTGCCCCAATTTTGAGGTACCCCACAGCACATTTTGCTAGAACTGCTCATTAGGTCAGTGCAGCTGCACTGGGCCCATCCTTGTAGCGAGCCATGCTCAAAACAGAAACTTGCTTAGATAATGATAGGCTATTTTATTTAATTTTTTCATATGTAGCTGTGCCATTTTTAACAAAATAATTCTGTAATTCAATTTGTGTACAGTTTGGCACATTTTCTGTTCAGTATGCGCAATGAAACAAATGAACACATTTAATGGGCATGGGCAGTACCTAAATTCACAAGTAGATGTTCCACATGGAACACATAATGCGAATCATGGCAACTAATGCTGGTTACAGTTAGTTATTGGTGGCTTGGGAACACTTTGGTTTCAGTGAAGTACACATGCACTTGAAAGAGTATTTGATGAGACCAAAACTGTTTGAGCCCTCTTACACCTTAATGTTTCTGAAAACATGCTGACTCATTTGAGACATCATGCTTTGGTTGTACATACATTTGCAAGGCAGAAATGGCCTCTGCAAGTCAGTCTTCCTGTGACATTTACTGTAAGGTGCTTTTAACCAGGCTATGTGGTCATATTCTGTAGAAAACGCATCAACGGACGCATTGCAACTGATCTTAATTGTTTGCTATTTTAATGAGGATAATTTTAAAACGATCAATTTTTCCTAGTTCTGAAATTTCACCAAACTGAACCCAAAACTGAGGTTTGCACCAAACCATTTGATTAGTGTACCGTTGCGCTCCTGCTAAATATCCACTTTAGCTAATAAGTCTTACGTTGGACATGTGATCTCATAGCCTAGGCTAATGTAACCCGTGTGGCCACTCTACTGTTTGGCACTGTAGCTAGTCCAGAAAGGTCACACTGTAGACTCTGTGATCAAGCGTTACTTTTCATTGGAGTTGCATTCGTATTGCAATGACGGACCAGCAGCAGTCTCAATGATTTCCATTAATTGGTTTATGTTGGCCTCAGCTTGGGCCCCAAATAACTTGGCTTGCCCGGGGTCAGAGATGGGTCTGCGTTTTGCTCACATACCCGCCGGCCTACCAGAAAGATGCCTGGTATGGCAGATGTCCAGTCCTATATATTTTGTCTGGAGGTGGAAAGGACATTGGAGCTGGGTCAAGGACATAGGTTTTGTTTCAACATTAATAGGGACCCAGGTGCACTATGGGGATCACATTAGGGCTGTGTGATACATTACATTGCCAAAAGTATTGGGACACCTGCCTTTACATACGCATGAAATTTAATGACATCCCATTCTTAATACATAGGTTTTAATATGGAGTTGACTCATCCTTTGCAGATACAACAGCTTCAACTCATCTGGGAAGGCTGTCCACAAGGTTTAGGAGTGTTTTTATGAGGTTGAGGTCAGGGGTCTGTGCAGGCCAGTCAAGTTCCTCCACACTAGACTCGCTCATCTATGTCCTTATGAACCTTGCTTTGTACACTGGTGTGCAGTCATGTTGGAACAGGAAGGGGCCATCCCCAAACTGTTCCTACAAAGTTGGGAGCATGAAATTGTCCAAAAATGGATTTGAATGCTGCAGCATTAAGAGTTCCTTTCAGTGGGACTAAGGAGCCAAGCCCAACCCCTGAAAAACAACCCCACACCACCAAACTTTACACTTGGCACAATGCAGTCCGGCAAGTACCATTCTCCCAGACTCATCCATTGGATTTCCAGACAGAGAAATATGATTCATCACTCCAGAGGACACATCTCCTTTGCAGTGGTGGTGTGCTTATTACCACTTCATCCGACGCTCTGCATTGCACTTAGTGTTCGTAAGGCTTATATGTAGCTGCTCACCCATGGAAACCCTTTCCATGAAGTTTTTTTTTTTTTTTTTCCATGGCCTACCACTTCATGGCTGAGTTGTTGTTCTTGTTGTCCCCAAATGATTCCACTTTTGTTATAATGACCATGGAATATTTAGTAGCGAGGAAATTATACCATGCTTGAATTCACTGAGCTCCTGAGGGTGGCCCATTCTTTCCGAAATGTTTGTAGAAACAATCTGCATACCTAGGGGCTTGATTTTATACACCTGTGGCTATGAAAATGATTGCAACACCTGGATTCAATAATTTGGAGGGGTGTCCCAATAAATTTGGCAATGTAGTGTATGACTCTTTTTGCATCCCCCCCCCAAATTTTAAATGATATAGATAGATTACACAGGACAACAAAAACATTTTTTTTAAAATCATCAGTTTTTCACACTGATTTCATATCCGTTTTCAGTTTTCTGTCCCGTCAACTTTTTAATTTATGAGTAATGCTAGTTACTACCGTATTTGCAAATATTGTGTAGTAAAACAAAAGCATCACTGTAGTACAGGGTAAAATATCTGTAGAGAAAAATCAAATAAACACAGTGGGCATAAAGAAATTGAAAAATGTTTAACCACCATTGTTTTTTCAGAAACGCTTTGTTTGATTTTCTTGTGTACACCATGTCTGGATTGTCGTGATACAGCATCCAGCAGTAGTCGGCCATCATGCTTTCACTGTAACCAGATGCATCTTCTCCGTATTCCTCATCACCGTCTTGCAGAATCGAGACCATCATGTGGCGGTACAGGAACAGGCAATGAATCGTCATGAGGAACAGGCCTGATTGTAGAATCTAGGCTGGGACATACAATTTTGTGCTTAGTTTTAGCTGAGAATCCACTTGTATTCGTGTGGCAGTCGTTGAGATGGTCTTGCGGTTCCCTCCACACCATCGGAATTCCAAATGGCATTGCTGCCTTTCGCCGATTTAGCCAGTCATGCAGACCATTTGAACAACTGGTACAGATGACATGTGGAGCCCAAGATTTATCCTGGTCTCCAGGTAGACAGCCAAAGTATAATTTGTATATCTTCTTAAGATCTGCAGTGATTGGGCAACATTGTGCTTTCATTATGAATGAACCACACACCTAACAGAAATTGTCTGGATGATTAATAAAATTTCTAGGTATGATAACAACTGAAAGCCAACACAGTTGATGCTGTCTGTCACCGCCGCCTTCGATTTCCAGGACGATGACCCAAAATTCAAACTCGTGAGTTAGATTTAATATTTCTTTTGCAACATTTTGAGGAATAATAAAAAAATATGTTGAAGATTGTCAGCAAAATGAAACCTGAGGCACAACTACCTGTTTCCCACCAAACTAAGTTGTATACACAAGACATGCACACTAGATCAAATTAATTCTACACAAATCACAACTAAAGTATCAAATCAATATCTAGTCACCTAGAGAATGATGATGCTGTCTATCAGATGAAGAAAACAGACAACTCTTGTAGTACACTTAGGCAGAGTACATGTACATAATATCATACTACATATAGCTTCATCAGAAAAACTTGACGTGCTAGAGAAAAACTAAACAGATTTGAAATCGGCATGAAAAATACTACAAAACCCACATAAAATTACTTCTGATGAAAATGACTTGTTAACCTGTGTTATAATATAAGCAAAGTCATTATTTACAGTAAGTGTGTGACTTCTGCTTAAAATTCTTTTAGAATTGCCCTTAAACAAATTCAGAATATGAGAAAAGGTGATGAATTGAATGAATGGCCTGCAAACAAGTCTAACTTTTAATTTTTTTTTCTTCTGACTAGAAATCTCCATATATCTTGATGCTAGGTTTTTGCCACCCCCCCC
>JAODJW010000001.1:31214745-31228351 GCA_026777045.1 Hyperopisus bebe
TTTTTTTTTTCCCCCCCCCCCCCCCCCCCCCCCTTTCTCCCCTCTCCTCACTGTTCCATTCCATGAAATGGGTTTGACTAGGGTGGGGTATACCCTAAAAATTTCACTATTTTCAAAGGTTTTCGCAGTATTGATAATCACAATATTCTAAAATTCATATGTTGGAAAAAAAAAACAGTGCAATATGATGTGGTTTTTTTACTAACTATTTTTATTAATAGTTATGGAGCATGTGTCAGGTATAATGATGCATTTGCAGTAACAACAGACTTGTATGTTCATGGAATTTGTGTGAAAACATTGCATAATAACTTTTGTAGAGGTGCACCGATCCCACTTTTCCAGTGCCAGTATGATTCCCATACCTGAACAGAGGCTATCGGTCAATAGGAGTACCAGAGCGCTCTTCCTTTATGTATACAGTGGTTTATGTATACAGAACTCGAACTTAATTCGTTCAGAACTCCGGACTGAATCCTAAAAAGTTCTAGTTCTGATGGAATTTTCCCCATAAGAAATAATGGAAGACCAATTAATTGGTTCCCAGCCCCAAAAAATTACACCCAAATGTTTTTTATATTATTTTTTAAGCATTTAAACACAAAATGAACCGGATAAAAGACCGTACACTGTACTAAACGCATCTAAGTACATTTATCAAAACAGTAATTTGTCCAATTCATCCAAACAATGTGCAAAGTGGGGGGGAAGTGTCCTGCCCCGATCGTCCGCTCCTTCCGTGTGCCACGCTCCCTCGTTAACCCTGTGTGGAATCCTCCTGTGATCAGCTGTTTCTGGTTGTTGTCATTAGTCCTCTGTATTTAGTCCGTGTTTCAGTTTGTTTCCCCAGTCCGGTTATTGTATTGTTCCTCTGCGTTTTGCCTGCCTTACCTGTAATTAAATCCCGTATTCCCCCATACCCTGACGTCTGCGCCTTTGTCTCCGTTCCGTCCCTGCTCGGCATGACAATATCATTATAATTAAATGTATTAATGGTTTATTATTAATATTAAAACAATAAGAAATCTTTATTTTTACGTGTTTTATTATATAATAATTACTGTCACTGTTTCATTGCTTAATGTATTTTTTTACTGTCTAAATATATGTATTCAGCTAGTGTAAACATGCGCGATGCTGTCACAGTGAATGCGAGGCTGAGACTGAAGCTTTACCCTTTGTTTCCGCTAAGAGACGTGCAGCGTGACTCATTTCCCCGCTTGTGCAAGTTATCGTAGGTCGGCGTTCACGGTTTGACTTCTAAGATTCAGATCGAGTCCTAGGTAATTTTTTTTTCGAACTGGCTGGTTCGACTTTTAAGAAACTCGAGTTCTGATGAGTTCGAGAACTGAGGTACGTGCGTGTGTTTGTGTGTGTGTAACTAGTAACTACAAATGAATGTGCCAAAAAAGCCGCTAGAACATTTGTAGCAAATTTGTGAAAATTAGCTATTTTAAAGAAAAAAAGAATTGCAAATAAAATGCTAAAACTTCTCCCATTGGTAACGGCACCGTCTTGCACAATTGAGTGCACTTTGTTTAGTGGGATTTTCTGCGTATCCAGCGTTTCTTTGGTGACATCTTAAACTGAAGTGTGGGGGTGTGATCCATAAAGTTCTTCACCTTGTAGCACCACACCCTCAAAGTTCTTTGCAGGTTCTCAGTATACAGTTTTACACAAGGACACACATCCGAGCTCCAACTATCCTGTAGTGAAACTCTGGACATCTTGTTCCTCGGTGAGTGTAATCACTTTAGAGTACAGTTCAGGCAAAGCTATCTCAGAAATTTGTTCTAGATGGCAAGCTGTACCTTAGTTCCAGATGTTCCATCGAGCGATGAAATCTCGCATTGTCTACGACAGATGGGCTGGTTATCTAGAACAAATTGCCGGTTTGATTCCACTCCCAGCAGATCAATCACAGCACCATGAGGCCTGTGAGGGGGAGACTGTGGGCAGTTGTTGAACAAAGTTGTGGAACAGACTTAACACATTTAAACCATCAAATCAAACACATGGATTTTGTTACATCTAAAGGTCCCATGTTTTTGGCATTTTGAGTGTTAAAACTGCATTTCAACACTGACCTGCTTATGGGCGGTATGAAGGTAATACAGTTTATTGCAGCATTTTGGGTATATTTATATTTGGTGATTTATTAGTGAAGGATCCCCCTTTTTATAACCAAGATTTCAAAATGCCAGAATAGTGTTGCTTTTAAAAACACAGTTAAAATACAGTATATTGTAGTATGTCTGGATGACAGTGGTATGAGGAATTACACTGCCAAAGCCTAAATTGATCCTGTTCCTCCCAGCCTCCGCCATAACCTTTAAACATAACTTCCCCAGGGAAGCTGAACAGCATCTGTCTGTCAGGAGACCAAGGTCTGCAATGTCTAAGAATGAGAATTTCAGACATGAGGATTAGTAAAGTACAACAATATTATAAGAACTTGACTAGCTAGTTGGATAGCTATTGTTAGATTCCCATAAAAAACAAATATTGGCCAGTCATTGCCTCTAGAGTCTAGACAAACTGTGGTCTCTAGCATTAGTCTGCATACCACAGTATGTTTCCCGTACAATGACTAAAGTTAGTTTGAACCAACATGCATCATACTAACATCCAAAGTACGACCATTCCCCAAACCGATGTACTTGGTACCAAGGTAGGTTCAATGTTAGTTCGAACCACGGTACTTTGAACTACAATGGTTTCAGAGGTGAATGGTCTTACTCTCATGGCAGGCGTGTGCAAAAACTCCATATGTAATTTCTCTGTCTTTTATTTGGTTCCCTGTGTTGTTTCCTATTTAACACTGTGTGTACATAAGTGCTGGATGAGAAATCGCATTTCAGCATTATCATCACATTTACCAGCACTGCTTTGTGTTAGACACAACTCACAACACCACCATCAACTTACTAGACATATTCTATTTGTTTAAGTTCTGTTTGGCAGTAGTTTATTTCAGGTAATTTCATCTCCCTTTTGGTTTTAGAAATACCACAATATTACTCAATGTGATATTGCCATGTCATACTCATGCAGAATATTGGCACAAGCAATGTGGGTTAAAAACGTTCTGTCCAATCATGCCATACTCATGAATAGAGAAATACTTAAAGAACTGTTACAACTACATTTTCAAAGCATTTGACATTTTTGATGTTTTATATAGCAAAATTATTTGTTACATTTTTTTACATGGTGACTACCATCCGTCAACTGCATTTGCTACCATTAATGACAGCCATCTGTGGCTAAGCTTCTAACTACAGCTCAAGATGTATGTAATTCAAACTACACAAATTAAGGACAGTGCTAGTGAACCTTCGTTCAGACTATGGTTTTAGGAAACACCTGTGTCATTTTAACGATGGATCGTACTATGTAAATTCACAACGTCGTTACTGCCAGTTTGAAGTATGGGTTCGGGAAACACCTGCATCATAACTGCATAGTTCCAACTACACACGTTGCTGACTGTGATGGCTACAGCCACACAGTAAGACCTGAAACATACTTACATCCTTAGTTGATTGATTTATTTTATTTATTTTTGTATGCTTTTGCTTTATTTACAGTAATTCATAGGTCTTAGTTGATTTTTGTCGTTTTGTGGTTGGGGTAGTATATTTTGATATTGTAGGGTTGTGTGCAATGATTAATTTAGACAATCATTTGTTTTGCAGTTACTTTGGTTGTGGGGGATGGTCTTTTCTATGCAGCATAAAGGTGTGGCTGAGGGTGGAGATCTTGAGTTTGTTATTGTTTGTATTTAAGTTCCTGTGTTTGTGTTGCCTTACTGCTTGGTCCCTCACACTGACATACTTTTGTGCTTTTGGGAAACGCCCCCCTGGTCTTTATTTCTTTTCAAAATGTCTATTAGAAATGAGAAGCTCGGGCAGCCACCTCACTTATCAATACTTTGCAGTATTTGCATTCCGCAGTGTGCTTTTCATTGGTTGTCTTTGACAGAAACTCCTTATACATAATTGCTAACTTAGCAGCTGTGATAAGACGCATGAAAAACTTTCGCGCTAATATAAGAAATGGGGGACCACCAAACCTGCATACAGGCTGTAGACAGACTATTGATTTGTATAGTCTCGAAGATTTTTGAGTCTTGAGTGGCCTAGTCGAGCCCAAGTAAAAACTCATCCGAGCGCAGGACGAGACCAAGTCCGTTCATATGTGGACTCAAGACTAAACTTGGGCCCCAAAAATGCCAACCAGCATATTGAGTATAGGGGTCGTGACCTTGATGTTAAGCTTGCATCACTGTGCATGCAGAGGAGCCTTGACTCTTGGCTCACAATTTAATCTCTGAAGTGCTCTTGTTTTAAGATCCTAAGTGCTGTATGCAGCCAGGAGCATCGCATGTAGCATGGGGCTCAGGTGGTCAGCTCGCAACATCTATGCTGGGCAGCTGGGGGCCATAGCAACCCCATGGTAACTTTCACTGCCAAGGCCCCCAGGGATCCTGCTGGTCAGTATGTACTGCACTCTATATGCCACGGCCCCTCATGGGTAACTTGTGCTATATGTGTCGAGGGGCTCAGGGGCCATGGTGCTGGTCAGCGTTGTACATGCAGAAAGCCCTGGGGCCCCTGGTGGTTGTTTCACCCTATGCTGAGGGGTCTGGTGGCCCTTATGGTTAATTTTGCAGTATATATGTCAAATGGCCCTGGGACCCTGCTGAATATGCAGAGGGCACTGGTGCCTGGTGGTCAACTTGCATTGTGTTTGAGGGTCGAATTCTTTAGTTTCCGCTACAGATGTTACAGCTCGCCGCCGTTAGTGCTCCAAAGCCCCCTCCGACCTGAGGTCCGCCTGGCCCGGTCCATAATCCAGTCATGCTTTATCCCAAATTGCTCACGTTTGTATTCAAGGAGCATATATGCATGCATGCTAATGTCTCGGAGCTCTAGGCTGATATACTGTAGGTAGTGGCCCCCCTCTGTGGGCCACTCTATTTATTTGGAGCCAAAAGAGAAATGAGAGGGAATTGAAAACGATGGAGCATCAATAATCTGCTAATCAAAGCATGGGGTGCTACCGGGAAAAACTTACTGATCTTGGTGCGGGTGGGAGTGCTATCGGTAAAATTCACCAATCAGGCTATACGGTTATCACACCAGTGAATTAACTGGCCAAATTTTAAGATTAATGATAATAAAGAATAATGACCACCAAAATTGTTTCATAAATAGTTTGGAGTGTTTTTGTTACTAAAAAAGTAGGTGGGGCTCAGAGTTGTCTGTCACTGACAAACGCACAACAACGGCTGGAAGGGGATTCTAATGGAATTGTTACTGTCATACCAAATGTACTGAGGTATAGATAGTTTTGCAGTGTCTTTGTCTTAATTCATAGCTGTACATATTCCATTGAAGGCATGATTCCATCGAACAGATAAGCAGTGTAATAGTGTGTCGGTCCTTCCTGATGTGATGCTTACTTTCTCTGGAGGGCAGTCTGAGTCCGCCGTCCCGCCCGGGGAGTCCCTTTCCTTGTGGCAGGCCTCATGCTCATCATAAGCCTGTGTTGGATAAGCAGTTAGAGAAAATGGACCTCTGGATGGATGGTTGGGTGTCCCAGAGGGTTAAGCCAGTCTGCTCATTGCAGAGTGATTAATGAGGAGGACTGCGTGGACAGTAGGCAGTGCTGGGCGGTGGGCTCTGGAGAGACTGTCTCACTGGAGGCCATGCACCAGGGGCTGTTTCATGGAGTGTAGCGGCATAAAGCATGGAATCCAAAGTGCTTCATACTCATCGGCCATCAAATAAGTGACATTTTATTGAATTTCATTTCAGGGATGAAAAATATGCTGGAACCCCTATTCCTGGGCAGCATGCCTTAATCAGGGCCATTAACACCAAACCAAAATGCTTTCCTCCTCATCCGGCAGGTACTAATCATATTTTACGGTTTTACTTTACCAGGCTTGATGAAACTGACCTCCCATAAAGGTTGCGTGTTTTTAGATGTTTTATAACTTCATATTTTCAGCTATTTCCTGGTACTCCCAGTGGAATTTTGATTTTAATTTGTGGAGTATAGTGGTTATGCTCACAGGAAATCTTTTTTTTTTATTTTTTTTTCCCCCCTTCTCCTTTTGTAACTGCTGTAGAGTTGCACCGGGAGAAGAGGGGTTTGTACTGCAAGTCTAAGACTGGTCTCTGCTATGCCACATCAGACTGGATCGGAGCTAGACCATGGGGCACCCCACTGCTAGCCCACCCAAGAGCTCTTTTCTTCAGGTGGCCTCTAAGCTTGACGCACACCAGGAATGATTGAAAGCGCTCTTGATGTTCCAAGAGCTGTTTTTTAAATAACCGATGATCACACAAAATCTCCTCCCCCGATCATGAGAACTTACCAAGGGATCAGGGCCCCCCCATTCTAGCACCTGCCCTCTGCAGCACTATGTGCACTTAACCGCCACACCGCTTGATGAAACCCTGCCACCTGTAGAGTGAAGTGCAGTAGGGGGTAGACCAGAGGAGACATGTACTGGCCTCCCCCAGGCTGTCAGCAGGTATCGGTATCATGCAAAGAGGCCAGACCGGGTTTGGTTTCCTGTTAGGAAACGCTCATTCTGATTCTGATTTGTAAACTGTAGGCTATGCAATGTTGTTCAGCCTCACCTTTTAAGATTTTCGTGACTAAGTATGAGACGGATAAATTGTACTCTGTGATCCTGACTTGGTGGCCCATGTTATGTTAGAGGAAACAACCAAGAAGGTCAGAGTGGAGCAGTATGGACCAGGAACCTTGCGGAGCCGCCGAGCTGTGGTCCCACAATCCCAGGCTGTTCACAAGAACCCTGGCACCCCTGAGGACCGCGAGGGGCCAAGCAGTGAGGTTTTCCATGACTCCCACAGGGCCCCCCTCCCGTTATTTGCAGAGGTAAAGAGGTACATGTATTGATAAATGTCATTCCAAAAATGATCCAAGTAGCAAATGCTTTACCAATGTTGCATTTACCTTAATATTCTACATGATTTTGATATTTTTGCAAACATAAGGAATTCCAGAGTTGCCTATGGCAAATTTTCATTTTAACATCTTTTTTTTTGTGCTTTTTTTCCCTCCATTTCAGTTTCTAAAATCAGTGATGGAGAGAAAATACATCCTTGCAAGGAAACTTTGTCAAATGAGTATGTACTATCTGATGTGTGTGTGTGTGTGTGTGTGTACGCGTGTGCCATCCCATCCAGGTGTGTACCTGTGTTCCCTGGGATAGACTCCAGCCCCCCATGACCCTGCCTGAACAGAAGTGCTTGGAACATGGATGGATAGAGGAACTTTGGGTGTGTTTCCTGAAGACTCCTTAACGCTGCGTCATTCGTAAGTTCTATGTTAGAGGTGTTAAGGAGGCTTCAGGAAACTCACCCATTGTCTTTATGCTATAGAACTCCCAGTAAGGGTCAAACTAAATCGTCCATGTGATGCCCTTACTCTGCCATGTGTGTGACATTATTTTTTCTTTTTTTTTTGTCTATTTAGTCTGGCCTGTTCATTTTTCAGACAGGGTGTATTTAATGCATCGTTTTGTGTGAATGTGCTTCATATGACATGTCCAAGTAGCCCTTTAGAAATGTGCTTTACATATGCTGTGGGTCCCAAAAAAGATTAATTTCATTCTCTCTTGATATTATGCTTTCAGTTCTTATTTATGAGCCTGAAAACCCAGAGGCCAAACAATTTATTCCCCTCATTGAAGCGAAGTTACTGATGGGTAAGATTGCGGACTGTTATCTTCCCCCCATAGATCAAATCATCTTTCCATCTCTGCTGTAATGTGAGACTGGTTTTAACTTATTACTGAAGCATTTTAATGTTATTGTCACGTCATAGCTATCATTTTTATCCAGTTTTCTTGCAGCATTTTATACTTTATTTTAAACTAATTTACATTTTTATGAGAAAAGTAAAAGGGTATCCTTTATATTTTAATTGACTTCTCAGGAAGACATTTGCATGGCACTTAAATATGTAAAAAAAATACAATCTGAGTCTAAATTTGACTAGTTAATATGAAGTCAAAGCGGCAAAATGTTTTGGGTCAGCTAAAGCCTTTACCCCCATTTGAATTGAACTTGAAGAAAACAATGCAGGGCTGTATTTATTCCAGATCCTGTGAAAAATATTATTTGGTCACCTTTTAAATTGCTGTGCACTGTGTACGTATGTTGAATTTCATATAGTGTAAGGTACAAACTGCAATGCCAGTTAAGAACATATTTTGTATAATTTAAAAAAATACATATGTGTTCTGTCCTGCAGTCATCTGGTGACAAATGACTGCATTCAAGAATAATTGCAAAGTTAACAAACGCAAAATATCTCACCTTGCACTTATGACTTCCAAGATGGCAAAGAGAACAGCCAAAATTAGCAGTTTATAAATTTGTTTTTATTTCTTTTGATTTCTTTCTGTGTACTTACTGTTTGCACTGTTTTGTTGCTGCTGTTGTGGACTTGCACACAAGTTTTTCACTCAGCTGTACTTACGAAGTGTCAAGTGATGTAACAGTGGCTTGAATTTGATTTGAATTAAATCTATTCCGCTCTAACTTGAACAGTTTGTAAAATGAATGTGAGAATCTTCTGCGGTGTTCATGTTCATTACCAAGCACCACGGTGCTTTCTAAGGATGCTGAATGTAATGTTTATTGCTCTGTCACACCAGAGCCAGAGGAAGAGCAGGAGGAGGAAGACATCAGCTTGCACACTAGCGACAGTGATAGTGAGAATGAGGGGGAATATTTGGAACCTTCCAACTGCACCTGTTCAGATGATCTGGAGGAGGAAGTTGAGGCATCGTCATGAAGTGATGATCACAGATGTTTCTGAGCAAAGAATTTAGACATTCAGGCAGCAATACTGCTGCCGTCTTATTACTGTTAATAAACACTAGTAAATTTTATCTGTATTCATGTGTTGATTTTATTAATGATTTAAGAGGTTTTAAAGTAATTTAAGCGACCGAGTATGGTATTGAATACTTTTGAATGCATTTTTTAAATGTTATTGCTTTTTTTTTTTGTTTGTTTAATGCCATCATCGGGGACAAAGTGACATAATCTAATAGTTGGGTTTGGTTTTTATAAGATGCTGTCCTAACATCTAGGGGCTTCCCCCCCCTCTCTGGTACAGTATTTTAACAAGATGACCACCACAGATTTGTATAGAGGCCATAGTAGCTAAAGAGTAAGGCTTGGTGTAACCAACACAATATGGATGAATGGATGAAACGACACACGTCTTTGTTTCAGGAAAAAGTCAGATGAGCAGAAGTTCACCGGGTGCCTAGTGGGGGGGAAAAGCTGTGTTCCATGTCTTCTGCCTTACTTGATAAGGTGAAATCTAGTTACTGAAATCCCTCAATATCATCTACTTGGTTTTAGAAAAATCCAGTCGCCAATGTTATTTGTTTTCTCTACTTATTGTCACTGATATCCTCTTTGTCACATTCCTTATACTTTCCCAACTTCTCTCATTACACATGCAGAGAAGACTTGTCCGCCTATTGTTCTGCATGCCCCAATTCTACCCTGCTACAGCTTTTCAAAATTTCACTTATGTCAGTTATTTTTGGGCCCGACTCTTTATCAGTCTTGAGCTTTCTGTATGCGCTTTCGGAAATTTGCCCAACCTCGGCATAGCGAGGGTTCATTTACCAAGAGGACTCTGGAGCGACTTGCCTTTAGTTATTACAGTTCACAATCCGCGCTGCCCAGAGAAGCATATAATCCTGTTTCAGTTCTTAGAATCTCGCAGTGAGCGCTCGTCCCCGAAAGATGATTTCATTAGCTGCATGTAGCCTATGTCCAGGTATCGCTGTGCAACGCTACGAAATGCGCGCGATCTGCGATGTACCTGCAGGGTTTGTCATGCAAATAGTCGACTACGAATGACCTCCTGAATTTCTTTCACCTGGGCAGTCTCTAAACCCTTTTAAAAAACCTAAGCACACGCAGTCTTAGTCTTATTGCATAAAAACAGAAAGAAATTGGAACCGGACTTTTTAACTAAAATAGCAGAAATGAGCACCATCTACTGGTTAATGCGAAAATATATTTTCCGGCGTTATGCATGACTTGCATGCCGTTTTTGTGGATTCCTTTTACTTAACACCTGTTAAGGTTTAAGCATATTCTCCTCACGGTGGTGTAGTAAATTGACCGATAAATGTTATGTTTGACTAAATGACTAAATTCAAAGTTCTAGTTGTCACTCGAAAATTTTGCCTTTTTTATTGATCATGACCGGTTAATAGAGAGGAAGTCAAATACAACCTAAGCGTTTAACACGATTTTCTGTACTGGCTAAAGATACCATTTTCTAATTTATAAATTACAAAATGGCGTATTTTCGAGGTTAGTGATCAAAGTATTATTATCCCGTATAAAACGTATATGTAATCTAAATAGTCAAATTTGTACATATTCCTTCATATAATTACTCAGCTTTCGCAGGGAATCACAGGGTTGAATCTGCACTGCCACCTGGTGGATATAAAAATCACCCCCCGAGCCCCAGACATTAAATTTCAATGACATTTATCATTCCCCTCCTCTAAGAATCCAAGAATGAGTGAATGGATGGAAATGCTTTTTTTCCTGACCTTGCTTGGCGGTTGTAAATCTATAGTACGTAAATGAAATTAGTGCATAATAAATAGTATGCCTATAGAATATTTCATTTCTCCTTAATATGAAGTAAGTCGAAACAGCTATCAAGCACGAAGGTATTTTGGACACCACCAAATGAAAATGACTTCATAAGTAGCAGACTGACACCTGGCGACTCTCCTTCCCTGCCTTCTGTCTGCATATAGTGAAGGTTACAGACGTAATGTGTTGCTCATAGGATCAAACTTCCGAAGTCTATCTCCGTGATCTGGATTCTAAATCGAGGTATAAAACCCAAAAGGCAAAGAAACACCTGTAAAAAGTATCGTTATCGCAGAAACGCGACACGTCTTTTCTACGTTTTTTTCAGGTTAAGCGAATGTATTCGATACTGGAGGAATTTTATTCAACGACATAAGAAATGTTGGCGTGACTCATGCGCGCGTAGTAATGGATAAATAGACAATTGACGGTCAAAAGCCGCAAAGCAAACGCACTTCATCTGAAAAGGCAAGGTGGATGGGATTTTTTTGCTCTCTAGTGATATTCAAGGCATTTTCTTTGGAATATTAAATGGGATTTTAATCCTGAATGGTAACAAAGCTATAATTTCCCAGAGTTTTTGGAAACCCTGCACCTGTGCACCTGTGAAGAGTCGTTCGCACGGTAAGACGCCTGTTTTTCGTATATGATATAATATCGTGTTTTGCAAATAACTAAGCAAATAATGAATCGCTTATGGCAATGACATCGTTATAATACTGTTCAAGACTAATAGCATGGTACATCGTTTCGATTAATCCCAAATTTTTTATTTACTTTTCAAAATGAATAGCATGAATCACAATTTGGCATTTTCTTTGATATTTTGGGGATTATTTGAAACATATTGTCAAAATGTGTTGTGAACATGAAGCCCGTTCAAGGAATGCCGTGATATCGTAAGATCAATGCTTTTCAGTTACTATTTCAAGCTATATTTTAATTGCTAAATCAATATATTGTTTTGTAAATCAATTTCAAACTATTTGTCGAAATAATTATTCAGACACCACTATCATTAATTGTTTGGTATTAAAATAGTCTAGGGTTGACCTACAAATTGTGACAAATCAATACCGATGTGACGTGAAAGTCTTTTGTTAAAGTAGTGTAGTTATTGATCTAAAATATTTTCTCCATAATTTTAGAGAAGGATTCAGTCACTCACCTGCCGATGCAATTATGTTTAACTGCACGGTCTGCTGGACCAATTCATCTCACCCAGACATAAGCTAAATGGTACAGATTTAACAAAGCCTATAATTGGGGCATTTAGCATTTTCGCTGAGAACGTTTTATGGAAATCTTTTATCAAGACATCAGGTTACAAACAGAATCTAGCTTTGTGGTTCTAATGAACTTACTATTTACACCACAGATGTCAGCTTTCCACTCTGGCATAATGAAAAGCTGTAACGTTGACAAGAGACACAACATTTTTGCCCCCACTAAGGGTTGGTCTTTTACCGTATCTGTATATGGAGTTAGACTAATTGTCTGAATACCAGTCTGTGAGTTGTCACGCCACAGCAAGTTCTCTAATGACGTTTGAAAATAAATGGACCCGATCAACACATCTGGTTGTATCAAATGAGGTGTTGCGTTCCATCGAGGCTTTACCTCTTCTGCTTCAGTGCCATTATTTGATGCGTACCGCTCCACATTTCTCTGCATGCAGGCTATATATACGAAACGGGTTTCCAAAAATTGAAAACTGTGATTTATTACCCACAGTAAAATTTGGCTCGGAATCCTACTCCTTTCTCCTCTTCTTATAGTGACCTATAACTTTTCATCTTGAGTAAAACAAAGAGGCTTTAGTGCAAGTGACAGCGAGTACACCGAAGTGACGACTTTTGTATCTGAGGACTGATGGCGGCGTCTGCACCTTCTTCTGGCGGCGATTCCGATCCCAACACGACTAATTTACGACCACCATCCACAAGTAGGTCCATCATAGATAAAACGCTTATACACTATGATGCTCTGATGTTGCTTACTCTGTGTGCAGTATCGTTTATTATTTTCCTAAATAATAAAAGAAAAAAAATCGTAAGTGCTTCCTATCCAACAAATCACCACAGCAATGTATGTGCAGAGAAACTACTCTTGATAGACAAACCGGCTTGTCAAATCTGTTCTGCTGAAAACAGTTAAAAAAGAATGACTGCTTGAACACCAAGAAACTGCCACCACTGATAAACATTAATCTGATAAACAATAATTGTGTAATAATTTCTTTTTAATATTACAAGTATCACTGTATACTATATTTTATAATTATTCATCAATGAAGTTTATTCCAGTTAAACATCAAAACCAAATTATTATTATTATTATTATTATTATTATTCATGTCGAATTTTGTCCTACTAATTACTTTCATCATCATGATTCTAGACTAATAAGCAAGTGGACGAGGGACTAAAATACATCCATTTTAATACTAAGTGCAAGGTTCCAAGTGTAATTACGTGAAAGCAGCGCTAATTATTGGTGCATTGAATTGGCCCTAATGGCGTGTGTTTTCCGTTGGCTTATTGTAACGTCTGCAGAACGGAGCAAAATCTGAAGGCTGTTATGTCTCGGAAATTTTCACAATCAACTCCTCGAGAAAAAAGGGCATGATATACGTCTAATAAACAATGATGTATGCGTGAGACGCTTATTAAATGTAGTTTTACCGACAAATAAATAGTATCGTATCCTACATATTTTATATTAATACGGTACACCTTGTACCAATATTAACATTCCGAGATAAAACGATAAATAATGCGGATTTTAGAGGAAGGGACTGAATGCAAGATAAAATTAGACACAATGCCGATGAGACTTCTGTTTTTTATTGCAATATTGGTTCCCTGGGTTGCGATTTTTTTTTTTTGGGGGGGGGGGGGGGGGGGGTTCCCATT